>WFKH01010211.1:24551680-24586975 GCA_016163765.1 Magallana hongkongensis
TGTAAATATATATATATATATATAAAAGAGGTTACTCTTTCAATGGTTTCTCGAAATCTAGTCCCTGCGATCCTGAAAGAAAATATCGAGTCTTCTTCCCTACGAATTTCTATGATAAAATTTTAACTTCTTTTTTAACACTTCAAGATTCGTAAGTCAGAGTTTGAATTAACTTTGTCCATATGTGTAGAGAAGAACCTGTAAAGGTTTTGATTTAACTGAGTTTTAAATGGATTTAGAAGCCATTCGCATAGGATGTATGATCAAAAACGGAACGGTTCTTTGTAGTTGAGAAAATATGAAAATATGAAAATTTAACACAGAGGTTCGGGAAAGTTGAAAACTATTCAAACGAATAAAGTACATAAAAAGGACTTGGTGAGGAATTTTGTATTGAATTTGGTCATGAATTGACTTTCCTTTAAATTATTTCTTTTTCTAATGTATTTAAAATTAAATACGCATATTGGTGTTAATAACTAACAGTTTTTGCGACACAAACGCCTGTTATCAAAAACAATAAAATAAAACTCACCATAAAATCTAAATAGTTTTGCAAAAACAGGTATGTGTAATAATACTCGACCAGAAATATGTACCAACCATCATTTAACAAAATGTGAGCACGGAATCCATTAGAAACCTTAGTTGGGGTTTCATTCCAAACCAAAAAGTCGTAGAGTAAACATTGCATGCCAACATTATCATGGAAAAACATTTGAAACTTTTTTCTTCGGATACAAAAGTTGGCACAATATACAATGAAATACGTCTGGTTACTGGCAAGGTTCCGGAGGCTGGAAGTATATTCTCTAAAGTGGTAGACTCGATATACTCAAAGGTATTTTTCTGGGTACCTATGGAAAAAGGAAAGGAAAACACAGTATTTACACTCAGATTTCAAACACGTGACATCTTTTAAGTTACTTTCGGTTGGGTTTTTTTAGGTTTCGGAGGTGGGATTTGTTGTGGTTGAATTTACAACATTAAACTTACCATGCGAAATAGTGAGCATTGAATAAAGCCAGTATGTAACAACCGTCCAAGAATTCATTTTGCTTCTTGTGCAGAACAAATGTCGAGCTTTTGTCATAAATAGTAAAGTGACAATTAATTATAAATAGGTAACCTACCATTTTCAAGATTGCATATTGTGTCCAAACTGATGAAGTGTAAACATAATTATTTGGAAAACAAAAGACACAATACCAATGACTATTTCCTATCATCATGGTGATAGTGGAACTATTCATTAGTCTTGCAAATGAGATGTTTTGATGTTTCTGTAATAACATGGATTCAATACAAGATTTATTTCTAAAACATGACCAAAATGTAATCGCAAATTTTGAGATAAACTAATTTCAGTTCAGCCGGCGTATGTATATTTGATTAGCGAAAACAATACTTTGACAGCACAGCGTATATGTTTTGTTATTTAAAATGTACAACCTTAGTTAAATCTTGCACAATATGTTGACCTAAACAAAGGTTAACTTTCTTGGGCACGTAGAATTGTTTTTCAAAGAGGTCAATGCCTACCCTAACTTAAAATTCTTGAGGAGCAAATGAAAATATAACTTTCCCAAACCACGGATTTTAATTCGCACCGGTGTTGGTTCCACTTCAAAGATTTATATATACAATATCAATTTTTGTATGTACTATCTCAAATATAAGGGGAAACAATAAATTGCATTTCTTTAAATCAATGTACCCGTTATCTGCTATAACATCTCTGTACTTTGATCTCTATGTTTAAAAGCTAACAGATGGAAACAGAAAACTTGTCAGCAATGTTAATTCCAGCAATAATGCCTAGTAACTATAATTTTTATATGTTGTATGTATTAATTTTGAGATAGTGTTTGAATTGATTACTGGTTTCCATTTTCATTCTGATTAAAATCATCTGTTCTGATACGATACCGCTCTCGTTCGAGAGCAGTATCGGTAGCGTATCAGAACAGTTGATTAGAACAGCTGATTTTAATCAGATTGTTCCATATCATACATTGCGACCTTGTTTTTATATGTATTTGATTTTCGATTTCAATTTTAAGCTGTTATGTTTTAAAGTGTTGCACAAAGAACCTGAAATTGTTACAATTAAATTGGTCTGAATTAATTTTTTGTTTAGGTTATTTATCTATTAGTGATTATCAAAACAATGTAAATAGCAAAACATAGTTCCCTTTTTTCACTAGAACGTACTTAAAAACTCACTTTTTTACACAAAAATCAACATTGCAAACTATACCTCGTAGAAAGAACTTATTGAATTCATTGATTAAATTTCCAATATCCGTCAAACTGTTTATAAGCAAAACTCTACACGAATTATAAGCATTATACTACAGTTCGTAAGATCGAAATGGCGATTAATATTTATGGTTAGTTAATGAACTTTATCCCTGTGTTCTTGAACAGTATGGACTCATATATTCTTGATGGTGTTGATTAAAAGGTCAGTTATGGTGAGTTTAAGACTTTACTCGCTAAATGATATTTTTTATATTTCCCAAAATCTCAAAATTAAAATAATTTTAAGGATCTTTTACTAAGTTTTAAAATGTACTGATTAAAAAGATGACATGTAAATCATATAATATAATTATTTGTTTTCAGCAACCTCAAGCATAACCCTCATGCTTATAGACTGCAGGTACTATAACAATGTTTGGTGTTGATCACAGGATGAAGATGTGCCATTCAGTCAAATGAAAGGTGACTAAAAGGTTACTAAAATGTAACTTAATGGCAAAGCTGTGCCAATCACTCACCTATCCAAACCATTCAGTTACCATTCAGTTGACTGAATGGCAGAGGTTCATCCTGTGGATACTTTAGCCCGGGGCTATGTTAGTTGCAAGTTGAAATGTGCACCTAAGTAAAGTACATAATATAATTCCTTTATATATCATTTATGACATTTATTTTCCCAAATAACTGTACTGTTAATACCTGATAGTTCTAAGTTTGTCGGACGTCGAACGATTTGGTATTCATTAACTTAGCCGCAAATAAATTGCTATTTGAATCCTAACGGTGAGTTTGTTAGCTTCTACTTTCGTTTAAAGTGAAGCATTAATATCAAGATTATCAAATATCAATATCAAATTTTTTAAGTTGCATTTTAGTACTAAATCAAATTTTAAAAAATTCTATGGTGGAATTGGTTTTTTCAAATCAAATTGAAGAATATTCAAACCTTTAAAAAAACATTATATTCTCTATTTCAATTAACTAGTATTTTGCGATTTTTATAATGCATAACTATTATACTTGGGCTACAATTAAAGTTAAAAAAAAAAACGGTTGATTTTGTGTTAATTTTAACACTAATAACAAGTTGAGGTTAATGCAGGTGTCGACTGAAATATAACACAACATTTAGTGTTGTTATTTTTTATAAGTTGGCTTTTTCCCAAATTGATTAAATGACCCGTGTGTGTTATTGCTTTCCTTATACTTTTTAGGTTGAATTTGTGGCAGTGACATGAGCTTCTAAATACTACTAAAGAGGCAGTTGATCCTTATATAAAGAAATTAGTCATTTGCTTTATACAACGTTCTAAAAAAGGAATTATGATATGAAACGTACTTTTGCTGTCTTTAATTCGATAATGAAAAAGGTTTCAGAAAGACGTAAATATAAACAAGGAAACCCCCTGTTGTGGTTGTTACGGATATAAATGTAATGATAACTTTTTGTTTAAATATGCAATGTATGCTACCTTTATACCAGCATGAATCACAAACAAAAGCATTTTATTGGTAAAATGGAAGAATGATTGAAAATGAAAAAGAAAAGTCGATGACACAAACTATCAAAAGTCCTTGGTTTTAATAAAATGGCTCTAATCAAATAAATAAAAAGTAAAGCGAAAAAATGAGAAATACGCGATTATACAAACATTTAAAAAATGTGGTTTTCCTATCTTTACAAATAGTTATCAAGCTCAATTGCCTTCCTATGGTCGGTGTTCTGATAATGAGTCGTACTTCTATCTTTAACTTGCTGACTGACGTTTTTCATACTAATTGTTAGACCATTATTAATCACCTAATTGTCTACGGACTTTTCCTTTTTTCCCCAATTACGACAAAGAGCACACGGCGGGTGTGACCGGTCAGCAGAGGATGCTCACTCCTCCTAGGCACCTGATCCTGCCTCTGAGGTTTTCCAGAGGTCCGTGATTGTTCTGCTCTGAACTGTTGATTGAATACTGAATTGTCCACGGATTTTTTTCCGTTTTTCCCGATCATGATATTTTCCCCAAATTACGACATTTTTCCCGATAATGACATTGTTACCAATATGACATTGGGCGCACGGCGGGTGTGACCGGTCAGCAGAGGATGCTTACTCCTCCTAGGCACCTGATCCTACCTCTATCGTTTTGGAGGTCCATGTTGCTCTGCTTTGAATTTGTATTTCGTTTTATGGATTTTTGAGATGGTTGACGGTTTGTTATTGTCATTTTTTCATCCAAATCATTAGGGACAAGTACACTACACTTTGGTGCATTCTTTTGTCGTTTTGAAAGTAAATAAAATTGACACAGACACCCAAAAATTTTCTTAAAATAAAATAGCTTTATGTTATAAAAATTTTATCGCGACGAAACAAAGACGATGGCTACTCATAAAACAATTGGTATTATTATTTACAGTACGTAAAGTTTACTCAAATAGAGAATTACGGTACGGCCAGGATTTCACGAAATGAAAAAATCGAGCTTAAAAAAGGAATGGAAATCGATTTAAGGAATAAAATCGACCAAGGATTTTTAACAAAGGTTTTGGGAATATATTCACTGTCAATATCACAAAAATAAAAAGTCATATATACTTAACTGGATTTAGCAATCCTAATCAATAGGAACTTGTGTTTAATTTTTTTTTTTAAAAGGAAAACCCAGCAAAATTATTATTAACATATACCTGTTTATGTATTTCACAAAAAAATAGTATTTTGTAAAAGTGATGTTAAGAAACCAATCTTTTCAAATCCAAATTAATCTGAACATAACTACATGTACAGTTTAAAATAATCTTTAAACATATTTGTGAATGGAAGGATTATTTTTAAGGAGGTCAGAATTTATCATTTCTATACACAACGTTTTCGCTGAAGAGTCGAACAGAAACAACCAGACCTAGCTTGTTAATTTTTTTTTCCAAATCAACAAAGCACTATTTCTACTCTGTTAATCAAAGGCAGTACAATAGCAGTATAATATTTTCCAATTATTTTTGCCTTAAAACCAGGCGCCACCTGCGGGAAATGACACCACATAACAAGCAAGAACTTGTCCCTTGTCGCTTCCTTATGCTAAAAACATAACCGGGTGATGAGGAACTTAATTAACAATGCTATACGGATGTTTAAGATATTCCCACCTGTCAGTGACAAAAGTATAGCTTTTCTTCCTGTTTAAAATGCCAATTATAATCTGTTTTGTGCTCGCTTTCATTGTTATTTGATTTTTTTCTTCTGAAGCATATCAAATAAAAATTGCTTCTGTCCAATTGATTTGCAGTATGGAAAGAAAGCATTTTAGGTATCTCTTGACCGAAGTTAAAGTTTCAGAGAGCGGGTCTTTAATAAACTAATAGTGTATGCATGACTATTTTATATTTTTGGCGAAATGTGGAATGCATGCAAATAATAAGCGAAGACCCATATAATTTGAATGTCGTCGAAAAAAAGCTTCATAATTCTACCTTTAATTAATTCTAAAAGTGTCTTGTGTTTCATACGCAGTAGACTTCTTCGGATGTATTTAAAACCGTGTTGGTCCTTATTCAGGTTTCCTGACATTTATGGGTATTGATTAACGTCTAAGGTATATGATTGGGTGAGCGACGTTGTTCTTCCCATTAACTCTGAACCCTATCATATAAACCACCTCCGCCATGTTGCGACAAAGGCGACAACATGTAACTATACACAACCATATGTTCATTACAGTGAACCATATATATCGTACAGAGACCTAGTATATGGAAAAAATAATTAAATCTTCGTGTTTTCGGAAGTTTGAAGTATTGCTATGCATTGTACGAAACATTGAAAAATGAAAGAACCCAACCGTCATGATCTGCAATAAATGCTATCAATTTACAAAATTTAGATTGGAAATTTCGTGCATTAATTAAACGAGAGGCCCACGGACCACATCGCTTACCCGAACAACTGTATTGTATCTAAAATATGAAACTTTTCTAAAATATTGTAAAACTCACCAAAATTCTCATATACTTATCAGCTTATTTAATTTTTTTTTTGGGATATCTAATCCTAAGATCTAAGATGCATCACTGACCAATCTTATTATCCTAGGCCTCAATGTATCAAAAATAACAAAATATGAAATGAACTATAAATAATTATAAAACGTGAAATAATGTCACTGTGACCTTGATATAAATATATGAAAATATTAGGATGATTTCTTAGTAATCTCAACAAATTGTAGCATTGTAGTTCTTGAGAAGAATTTTTTTAAACATTTTCCCTATATATTTCTATGTGAAAGTTTGATCCCCTCTTGTTTTGGCCTGTTTCTTGGGGGGTTTTGGGGGGTTTTTTAAATAAAACTTTCAAATGTAGACCCAATTACTGCATTTGTAACCTCCTTTACTTTGGGATATGACGAATCAAGTGTTTACACAATGACCCCAGCCGTAGAAATAAACGCTTACCAAACACGTACAGTACCGTCAACGTGGATCCCGTATTTTCCGCGCATCCCCGCGGTCCAAATTGCAACGCGGTTTAAAACAGGTGTCTTAGGTAAAACCGCGTACCCCCGCGGTAGAGTTGTCCAGCAAATCAACACCGCCGCGGTCTTGACGATAAATTACAGGTGAACAAAAGTATCGAACTGAAACGCGAATTATCTTCCTCGACTAAAAAATAATTGACAGCTACACTACACTAAATGTATATATCATTTTATTTAATGGAACTATCTAGAATAACATACGATATATATTTTTAAAATATTAAATTTATAGAGTGTGTTTAAAATCATTCATCAATGCTTCTTCATTTAAATACTTGACGATGTATTTTTACAATCCATTCAAATTGACATAGCTTATTCAAAAATTGATAAGTATGCTTGGCAGTCAGATTATAATTTCTTTTTTTTTTTATTGAGTCTTATTAAAATGTGAAGAAGTATTGAAACTTTTCCATTTAATCTACGTAAACTGCATACCGGGTAAATTGAATTGATGAAATGCTTTTGCCGATCTATATATGTCCGTGCGATCGAGTTTCAACAAACTTTCAACCAGTTTGCAATCGTATTATAGAAAACAATAAGTACACATTTACATGTATTGATTATATTTGTATTTTGTGTGTATTTTATGTTCTTAATCAACTTGTTCATGGGCAAGGTTTTCTGTACAAGTGATATGATACAGGATCTGGAAAACAGTTACTTTTTATATACAGTAAGAATATTCGCAAAGCAGTTTATGGCAATTTAAGGTCGCGAGGATATTTTTCAGGTTAACATCAGAGTAAGATTGATAATATCAAAATAATTAGTGTTTTTTTCTTATTCTAAACTGATATGCTTGTTATATCACTGCTGTCTTTAACTCGATTATTTAAGGTTTTATTCTTTTCAAGAAATGGAATGAGGTAGTTACATCACAAACAACATGGGAAATTGTACATGTTATTAAATGCATACATCTCGAATTACTTTTAAAAAAATCAAATGCAAACTATTTTTGTACACATTTCCTTTATTGTGTATTAATTATAAGTCGCGATCATTCCCTGTGTATAGTGATTAACAAACCCAGGGTAGAAAACGACATGCCCTAGGGGTTTTCACACCTATTGAAGACAAAAGAAAATCTCCAAATTGCGTACGGCTTCGTCTAACCGTACAGCACCACCCATTACCTATCTGACAGAGGAGGCTTCATGATTATTATGAGTGTCGCAGATCTTGATTATATCTACGATCTTTATGTGTGAGAGAGAGAGAGAGAAAGAGAGAGAGGGGTAATGTGTTTTAGCCCCCCCCCCCCCCCCCCCACCCCCACTTTCCATTTGCTTCCGACGCCACTGCATTCGTTTGAAATATACTAATATTAAATATTCCTAAGTTTAGTATTCATAAAAGAATAGGGACAGTATACATTATGATTGAATCCAACATGCAGTTTCAGTCTAAGTCCACGTGCTTCACTTGTCAATCAAATCTGCCCGCGAGCTGCACCACGTGCTCCTTCCTTGATAAAGGAAAACAGTTTCGTTCTATTAGTTTTTAGGTAAAAAAAGAAAAGAAAAGAAGTATGTCTTACAATAAAGTATTTAACACTGTTTATGATGTTTAACTTAATGTTTGACACTGTGTTTGTGAAGTTTAGCTCGTATACAACGTTATTTAACTGTTTAAAGTAACTCTAACCTCTCTCTCTCTCTCTCTCTCTCTCTCTCTCTCTCTCTCTCTCTCTTTTGCTGGAGAGGAAACATGTTAAAAAAGTTTTACAGTTTAAGAAGGCAGTAAAATGAAACAATTATTTATTGTTACTGTTAGTTAAATTGTTTGATATACGGGTAGAATTCCTGGTGGTCACTTGTTGCAAGGATTATCCACCTGCCTCATACCCGTGTATTCTGTGCGTTCAAGCGAAGAGTGATTTCCTGTCAGTGCGATGGTTTCACACCTTTGTGTAAAACAATTGGGACTCAAGTCAAATACAGTTAACTTTGGTTGGAAAGGGGAGGGGGTACGAAAAACGTTATAATTCGCAACTGATACATATGTGTAGTAGCTTCATATTCAACACACATAAAATGATATCAAAATCTTTTTATATTTTAAGGGTAAAGTAAAGTGTTCATATTTTGCCGTTGATCGTATGGTATACCTACACCGTGTAGCGTGTGCTTGTCACGGACTAGGTTAATTGTCTTGAGTATCGACAGTCTCTCTCTCTCTCTCTCTCTCCTCTCTCTCTCTCTCTCTCTCTCTCTCTCTCTCTCTCTCTCTCTCTCTCTCGTTCAGTTTACATTGAAGGTTTTAGCTATAGGTTTTTTGCGGAGGGGGTGCATCTTAAACACGTTTAACAGTTTAACAGACCGCAGTAAAATGAATATTTATTGTTATTACTGTTAGTAAAATTGTTTGAAAAACAGGTGGAATTCCTGATGGTCACTCGTTACACGGACGGATTATCCACCTGTCTCATTATATACCGGTGTATTCTGTGCGTTAAAGCGTAGAGTGATTTCCCGTCAATGCGATGGTTTCACACCTTTGTGTAAAACAATTGGGACTAAAGTCAAATACAATTTACATGTTCTTTGACAGTCATTAAAACGTTGAAGAGGTGGAGGGGGCGGTTACGAAAAACGGTATTCGCAGCTGATACTTCATTTATATTTGTGTTGTAGCTTTATATTGAACACACATAAAATGATATCAATATAATTTAGTATTTTTAGAGTTGAGTAAAATTTCATATCACGCCGTTGACCGTAGGTAAACGTTCTCCGTGTAGCATGTGCCTGTCACGGACTAGGTTAATTGTCTTGAGCATCGAGAGACTGCCGTAAAACGAGCTACAAACTGATATGGATTAAAAATATTTTTGTAGTCGGAAATGTTTAAAATCATTAAAAAATCGAAATATATTACATTTCATAGTTCTTACCCTCTCCTTCATGTAGATTATATTATAAAAATGATTAAATATTTTTGAAATAATAGCTATATCCACAGTTACATGAAAATTATTACGGGTGCAGATGATTCTTTAATAAAAATTTCTCTAAAATAATTGATAAGAAGTTTTGAAAACGTGCACTAAAATACGTAATCATTTTATGTGAAATGAAAACAATACATCAGACATGGCCAGTATAGAATGACTCTCAGTGTTAGGTGGCCGTCTTATTGTCTAATAGCGTACAGGTAAAAATATCCGATCTCCTTGTTCAACGGTAGGTCACACCGCCGCGGTTTAAACATGGCTGCAGCGAGGACCGCGATGAATTAACCGCGATGGTGTAACGCGGAAAGGATTAACTAACCGCGGGGGGAGCGCGGTTAAATACGGGATCCGCGTTGACGGTACTGTATATTGAATATTTTTCGTTTAATTATTTTTGTTTAAGCAAACCAATTATATTACAATTCTAGGGATATTAAAGAGGAACTTTGTATATGTTGACGGATTAATACTGGTCTCTGCACGTTTCCTCTGTATTTATACAGCCAGCATCGTCAGGCAATGCAAAGGGGGTTATTAAATTTGAAGTAGTCAACACATGGAATAATATCATGATTTCTTTACTTTCTCTAGACTGGAGAGATATAATTTGAACTAATTCGTTTAAAATATTATTTTTATCGGACTATTTTTTTCCAGTTTACCTACTGATTCGACATACCCGGAAGCGACCTGCAATTTACTAAAGTGGTGGTGTAATAAGAACCCCCTGTTAAAGGCGTTGTTTTAAAGATAAAAACATTTCATGACGCAGATCCCAGTGGCGGATTCAAAGGGGGCGCACCCGGCGAAAGCCCCCTTCTAAAATTGTCAAAAAAAGTTAAATCATATACTCCTTCTGGCAAAGAAATGTACATCTTGCGAGTCTTAATTATCAAGTTTTTGGAAACTCATGGGATTTCTCTACATTTGACTGATTTCAACCGTGTAATATGAAGAAAACAAGTTGATGTAACGAACATAGAAAACCCATTTTAGTTACGCTCTCCTTGGGTTAAAATGTGACCAATTACTCACCTTTAAGTTATTGGTTATACAGGTACTAGCTAGTGTTTTAACGACTCTTCCATGTTTATTATAATACAATCTGGCATGGTCATCTTTTTTAAAACTTCATTTACATCGTTCCATTTAACTTAATTTTTGAAACTGAATCATTTACAGCAATTCATAAGAAAAAAAAATAAAGGAAATATTCCTTATACATGTAATTCTGCAAGGCAAATGGTTTTGATGGCTTACTGCAGGTCTTAAATCTACAAACCTTAAAAAACTGTAAAGAATTTTATTACTACTTAAGTATAATCACGAGAAGAAATATCACAAAAGTCTAACTTTGAAGACTTCATTTTTTCCCTACAAAATCTCTAGAATCCATGAGCTTCCGGGGGCTTCGGCCCCAAGGCTCCCACCAGGGCTTAGCCCTGGACCCCCAGACCCCCTGTCTTAAACATATTTTTGTTTTTACATTTTGCAACCAAGTTGAAAAATAAGTGATTCGGAATACCCAAAATGACTGTATATTTAAAAGAGGTCATGTCCATTGCTGAAAGAGGAATGGACGATGTTATAGCCCATACCAAAGCTTTCTAGCAACGCCGATGAGACAGATGATTAGTACAACGCCGCTGGCGGATCCCAATATAATCCATATCATTTGTGTCAGTAGAAAAGCGCCATTGCCATTAGATAAATTGGTGGTATTACCTGATATAGGTAGGTCTCTGTGAATAAGAGGCATAATAATATTGGTAACTGATCAAAATGATTATCAGTGAATAATATGAATTTATGTGAGTTGTGAAGCAAATATTTCAATCTTTATCAAGGATTAATCAACTTTACCCCGGGATATACACTTTGGAGAACATTGCTTGCTTAAAAGTAAACTTTCCAGGGGAGATGAACTGGACTATATAAAGTAGATTTTCTTGTATGGTAAACTCCGGGTAGGGGGTCTCTTTTTTTTTAAGTAAATAATGTATTTGGCATTACAGGACAAAATATACGTCTTTTTCTTTCTTTATTAATGAACTGCACTGAAGAAATGAAATGCAAAACGCCGACTTAAACTGAAACAATGAATACAATTGTGTCAAAGAATTCCAAAAGAAACACAAAAAACCCAAAATTTGATCACTTAACAGTCACCAATACCCCCATTGAATCTTTTTAAAATTCGTGTTTATTATTAATGTTTGCACTTGAAACGTTTTGCGGTAAGTATGACATAAACAATCAGTTAATACAATAATACACAATTTGAATGTATATACCACTTACTTAATTAAGCTTTAATTTCTGCCTTGCTGTTAGGTTAAAATATCGTTATACATGTAAGCTAGAAGAGCGACATAGCCGTTACGGTCTTCAATGCTGCCTGAACTTAAATACATTGTTAGAATGAGGAAGGTAGACTTTCTGTATCTATTGTTATTTTACAGAAATTCGTTCATTACTAGTATCTAAGCTTGTCTCAAATTAACAGTATTGTTAACATCGTTGCTTTCGGATCAATGAAGGCAAGATGGCTAACAGTGTCTTGAAATAATTTTTTAAAAACATGTGATCATCTCATTTTTAAAGTATTCAGAAAGGAATAATGCAGTTCTCTCAACGAATGACGTGTTTTTTAAAGGAGAGATTCACAATCTAAAGAACTATAATAGACCTTTCAGCCTAACTTACATGCATGTTGACAACAATATATTTGCATATGTACGATTTAATCTGTACCTGGTAAAATTACTTAACGTAAAAAAGTGCATATAATAAAGGTTGATAGAATACCATTTACAAAATTATTTTTCTAGAGTTTAAAATCGTTTAATTCAACAAATATAAACTTTATGTTTAAAAAACTTTGGAAACGTTTAACTTTGGATCTGTTTCAATGGAATGATACATCACTTAATAATAAACTTAATTTAAACATAATGAATAGATGTTAAAACGTTGTACAATGCAAATAGAGATTTTCGAAACGGCATTATTATTTACATCTGTACTAGAAATTAAGCTGTTCAAATAAAAAGGTAAAATGATATTGGCATTAAAGGACTATCCTTTCAAAAATATCACAACTGATGTTAGTTTAAAAATGTTCAATATGCCAATGATTGCACTAGTATGAGGCTGTATCATTAACAGTGTTCCTAATGAGAATTTCATATTTCGTTAGAGTTGCCGAACCTATACTGAAACGGAAAAACGGAATGTTTATTACATGTAAATGGTACACAAATGACTTGTAAATAAATATCTTAATGATTATCTTATTAATGGGATGCGAATTACGAAAAACCTGTACTTAATCTCTGCGTACATGTATTTATATTTGACACGACAAAACCGAATATTATGAGAAAAACTGGCAAAGTAAACTTGAAAAACTTTGACAAAAATACTCAGTGTTTTCAAAAGACAAAATATTAAATATTTAGAAAATGTATAATCATTACTACTTTAGCTTTATATTTCCAATATATTGTACGATGCTTATATTCTACAGTAGTTTCAAAGCTTAAGGTGGATCTCTATACCAAATAAGTGTAGGAGATTGTTGTTGCCTGCATTTATTACTAATAGTAGGCCCTGTATTCAACAATGTAAGACCTAAAAGTACGGTACTCTATTTTCTAGAAAATTTTAAAATGTCAGTCTTTTTCCAGATAACCCCTTATTTTTAAATGTTCAAACATTTCTGCTTAGAAATTCTTATTAATGTTAAATGTTATAAAGTTTTGTAATGAAAGCAAAATAATCATGAATGAAGTTTCTATGATTTTTATTGAAATCCACAAAATATAAAAAAAAATGTTTTAAGGCGAATTGCTGGTCGAAATTACACAAAAATCTTAAAATATAAACAATATTCGTGGGTTAATGAGATGAAAAAAAGAAATTGAATCAAATTGAAAAATCAAAAGAAATACTGAATTATTGCAAAAAGCTTGGTATGAAATATCCTGTGTAAGAGTTGTCTTTCTTTATTTTACATGGTCTCAAAATATCTTGGTACCAATTTTTTAATTAATAAAAATCACGAAAAAGATAAAAAAAAGAAAGAAAGAATGCGTCCATTCTAAATATGTAGATATTAAGTAAGTAGTGCTTATAATAATTTAAATGTTTGAACCTGACAAATTTTATTTTTGATGAATGCATCATATATATTCAACTCTTTAAAACAAAATTTTAGAAGTCAAATTGCCTATTACTTTTTATTACAATAACAATTATAAACAACAACCATACGCATATTAATACATATTAGTTGTCCACAGTGATACAATGCATATGTGGCAATGAAAAACATGCTCCTTCTCAAAATTCTGTCGTTCCCGCATTTGACTTGCAAATCTTCCACTGCTATTGCTACCTATAACTATATCTTTTTAAAATAAAATACATTAGTTTAATGCCATACATATCCTTTGCCTTTCGATTTACCTCCAATGCAAGTCTTATACTGCAAATCATTTACATATAAGGCAGTAAGGATCAATTCAAGAGATCGAACTATAGTTTTATATTCTTCATTTGGTTTAAGTGAAAATATCATCTCTGCTTACCTTTACCATCTGTCACGTAGGTATGATCGTGTGCTGCAGATGACATGACAAAAATGTATTGCCAATAGCAAGGAAAACGCCCAAAACAGTATATCATTTAGATTTCACGTTTTCCGTACAAAACAGCTGATAATCAATGTTAGTTGAAAGCTTGATGCCCGAACAAAACTGACATATTTTCTAAGCGTTTTGGTGATTTCATTTTTATCTTATCTCAGTTCAATAACGGTGTATAGGTATTTTGTACCAGGACAGAATGGTATCAATCCGGAACAAAATGGAGTTTCAAACGGATGTCAGACATGTTGGGAAGATGTAGCAATCCACCTTAAAAGATTCACTTTTTTTTGGTAAAATTGAGCATGGTGGTATAGCGATAGTTGATGTTGAGAACAAATTTTATGCTGCATTAGCATCATGTATAAGTAAAATAGTAAATTTAAAAAAAAATTACACATCGAACACTCAGTAGAAGAAGGCTTACATAGGCCATGCCTGCTGCCTAACCCAGTTATGTTCATGAACATAATAAAATATGTCCAAATCAAATCAACATTCAGTAGTATGTTACAAAAACATAATAATTCGGTTTTTTGATATTGTCAATACTAATGAGTGTAACTTTATAAGATTCTGAGGGGTTTTTTCAATGCTAGAACTTTCATTAGTTTTTTAAGATTTGTTCACCTCCTGCATTAGTTGTAAGATGCAAAAAGTGATCGGAAAAAATTTAACGAGAGACGAAGTCTGAAGTCACTTTTTTGCAATAAAGAACCTTTTTTAAAATGATTAAAAACTTTCTGTTTCAACAATTTTTGTAAAAAGTATGTGTGATGGAACAGTAGAAATGTACGATATTACGGAATTTTCAAACAAACGAAATAAATAGAATAAAACAGTTTTAAAAAAGGCGGATTCACCCCTACCCCTTTTAAGATTTTGTTTGTCTTAATTGTAATACTTTCAATTAAGTGAAATGATTGGAATATTCATTAATTTTCATTTATACACATATACATAATGCCATTGGCGAATTTTATACAAGAACATAGGTGCAAAGTTATATTATATGAACTATAACTCTAGGCACGGAGGGGATAAGTAAGTAAGAAGTTTGGCAAAAACTTTTGAGATCTTATGAAATCAGCATGGGTTGTAATTCGTTTTTTGAATGCAGCACGATGTCCGATGAGAAAAAATCATTTTAATAAAAGAGAAATGAAATAAAACGTATTTTCTGAACTCCATGATTATGTTTGAGTTGTAGTTGTGAGACATTGATACTACATATAGTGAAATGAAATGGAATTTACGAAATAAGTGTGCTACTTTTTATAGCGCACAATTTGCCTTACGAAATAATAATAACTGTTTTGTTCATATAAGCTACGCGTATATTATGCCGTTGAATTAGTATACATGTAGATATCTGCAAATCCATACATTGTAAATAAGAATTGTCTGACATGTCTTTTTATACGGTTCTTTCTTAATGCGGTGTTGCTCAATGTTAAAACGTTTTGTACATTATCAACAAAGACAACCCAGAATTAAAACAATTATTAAAACCATGATAGATTAAATCAATGTTCGGTATTATAGTTATGAAATAATCAAATACCTATGTCTATTGTTTTGTGTTATGAGACCATAAAAGAATCTTGTTTGTTCAAGAAGGCTGAATAAATAGGTATAATGACGAACACGTACATGTTCATTTTATTTAAAAAAAAAGAACTTACTTTGCATAATTAAAACTATTAAACTCTCTTTTCAACTTTTGCTATACTTGTTAATATATTCTTACCAAAATATTTACTTTTACCTTGAAACTTTCTTAAAAAGTCATTGTTATATTACAAAAAATATTCCCAGCTATTGATAAAAATTGATGTATTTTATGCATCAGTCATACATTTATCCAGTACATTGTTGTGTTATCATAGGTGATATAAGAGTAGGAGAAAATCTATTGAATTCATAGAAAAAGACCAATCAAAGTATTTTGCATATCATATGACATAAAAGTCACGGGAAACAGACAAAGAAACAGGCAAAGAGACTACATGACCGATAGAACACAAATGGCCCGTCTTTCTGTTTACGATTTCGAAGACTTTTGAAACCTACTTGCTGATAAACTGGTAACTTTCCTGTCACCTATATCCATTGTAACTAATTACAATATAAAAAAAAAACATTAGAATACCTGTTTTTGTAAACGATTATACAAGACACAAAATATCATTGAGATGCACTAAATGGCATTCACTGATTTTATTTGGGCATTTTCTATTGAATAGATATATACCTTCGCAGCCATGTACGTGATGACATGAGGTGTTGCAATCAGAAAGACACACCTTCAGACAAAATTGACCGTACATGTTCTTTGGACATCTTTCAGTGCAGTTCTCCGCATACCAGCCATCAGGACACGCTAATGATACATACATGATTCAGACATTTATTTTAACAAGCAATCCAATGAATTATTTTTGCTATAAAGATATACTGTCTTCGCCATATATTTAGAAATAAAAGTAGAAGACCTTAATGAACTATTTCTTTGCTGTGGGTACGAAGAATATTTTTTATCGGTAAAATATAAAGTAGTACTACTTACCAACACAGTCCCCATTTACCGGATAAAAGCTTTCACAACACCCAGTTTTGCTAAAACACAAACATTTAACCAACATTTCTTTCTGCTTGAGTTTACAAATCAGGGTGCATACCGAAATTGTGTAAAATAAAAACTGGCAAAGACAACATTATCACACAACACATACCTTCCAGGACAATAACTAAGGTTTTGACATTTACGAAGAATAACCATGAAATATAAAGCACAAAAGATCCTCAAAACCATGCTTATAGCCTGTCATTTAAGATCAACAATACTCTGTCGCATATAATGAAAAATCCCCTTTGTTATAACTTCCTGTTAAAAACCAGGAAAGTTTAAAATTTGGCTTTTAATGACATATCAATGCATACTTTATCTATGATTAAACTATACACGATAGAAACCACTGCATATGTTTATTCATCATACGCACTAACGTTTTCGAGATGTGGTTTTGGCTTGAATAACCTAGCGTTTAACTGAATGATACTTTGGATAATCTAACCTACCTCATTAAACGGCACTGTATGTCAAACATCTATGGACTGAAAGTTTTGCGTAGATATGGCTTGTTTAAGAAAAGAAAAATGAAACATTTTATTTCATATTTCATTGATAAAAACATAGATCTCTTTGGTCAAAATGATATGAACATATCCATAAATACTTTTAATGTCCTTTCAGAAAATATGTATGTTGTACTCAATCCGTATGTGAATTGGTTAATGTCAATTATGTCAACAATGATTCAAATATAGCGTTATGATCTACACGATCTGTGCAAGGAAGTACGATTCGTTATAGAAGTGATCTAATTTTAGAAGACGTGAACAACAGCGCCATTAGTTGTATATGCGATCCATTGACACTATAAATTAACAAACTACAATGTCATCATAAACTAAGAATATAAATATCTGGTGACACAGAATATTAAATTCACTAATGAATATAGATTAGTTTTTGGAACATAGCTCTATGCATAAAATATGATTTCTTTGATGTAAAGGTTTTTATATTTTATTTAAGTACAGCGAACAGGATGGAAGTTGTTGTTCCTAGCCTTTTATTAACAACAGTTGCTGAAACATGTTTATTCAAATATCACCGCTTTCATTCTCTACAGCTCAAAGATCAAAAATTAAAGAAGCTCTAAACGCCAGTCTAAATATTTGTTTTAAAAACATCTCAGAGCGTAGAAAATATGCTAATAATTATCCAGTTTAACAAAATTAGGAGTGGTTTATGATTTGGTCGTATCTTATAAAATTAATAAATTTCTTTTCGGTTTCATAAAAAATGTATTGAAAAGATTTGGTGTTACCTTGTTTTAGTCCCGGCACCTCTTGCTTGGTAGGCGGTGTTCTTTTTCACTGAGCTAACTAGTCTATATTTTCGTCATGTGAAATTCTGTAGAATCATCATTGTTCGTAGGGGACCAATGTTCGTGGTTTTCGTGGGTCACCCTTGCCCACAAATTTACACCCCACAAACTTATATACAAGCATTTGTTTAAAATTTGTTAAAATTCTCCCGAACTTTCTAACAACGAAATTACGTCCCCACGAATTAGGAGAATTTTGGCTACACATGAACATTGACCCCACAAATAAAAATGATTCCACAGTATTCTTTTAAACTCACAAAGCAATTTTGCTGAGTCAAGAATTAAAATCAAAGTAATGATCTACTTTCTTGATCGTAATTCGTAGTAATTCGGTTCTAGGGGTATTTTTACTCCTGACTTGGGTTAAGTTGTGATTCGTCAAGTTAGATATAGCTAGGACCGATTTATCTCAAACATCGCATTTAAAATTAAATTTGCATAATTAATTTTTATATTTTTTTGAAGCAATGACGTTTTATAGTTCTTTCATTTTGGAGAAAACTAAGCACATGTCACAAAGTGGACATGCCTAGAAGAAGGTATCGTCTACCATGCAACGCGGGCTACATGAGAAAAGAAGCTAATGAACTGGTTTGGTTTGGTTTAATAGATTATGAAATAATTTATTTTCGGCTGAGTGAAGCGGAAGAGGACATTATATAAGTGATGCGACTTTAAACGTATTTACACGGACAAATAGCTTTGGCTATCAATCAATCTTATTATTACAGACCTTAAACCTTTAAAAATTTAGATTTTTCTCCAGGTCATGTTCTTTATTCTTAATCAAATAAATTCAATTATAACAGCAATCAAAATTTACAACAATTATTTTGGAATATGTCCAAATTTACACATTTTTAAAATTTAATCACCACTTTCTCCTTCCAAGTGACTTTTGGGGTACTATACCATATATTTTTATATTGGGCATATTTTTCCCTTACCCCATCTTTCTTCTAGATCTAAAATTATCACTTGCATTTTATTAAGTCCGGAGGTAGACATTTACATCTGACTACAAAATTATTGTGACCATTTACAGGTGTAGTTAGTAGCCAATTCTCAAAAAAATTTAAAAATATAGTTCTCTGTTTTCAATGAAAACATCTCCCATCCCACCAAATGATTGTAAAATACCATTAAAAATGATAGGGAAGCAAACCTCAAAACTAAATTGATTTTCCTTTCTTTGTTCAGATATTGTGAAAAAAGAAATAATCTTTGTTTTGACATTTAAGGTTCAAATATGTTATTTACAACAATTAAACAATTTTTTTCGAGGAAAAATAGATCTTTCAACCATACAATGTGTGTATAGAACGTGTTTCTTTATGAACATTAGCAAAATCTAATAAGTATTAATATTGTTGAGATGTAATGTCCTGAAAAGATAATAAAGTATACACACAAAGACATACACACCTATCTGACACCGATCCCCAAACACCTCAACTAGCACACACAAACACTGACTTATCCTGTGTTAGGTTCATTTTCCTTATGAAAAAATTTGAAGGGCATGTGTTGTTTGGAAAATGTTTAACCTGCCTTAATGCGAAAATATTAAATGTTTGCCCTTTAGTTCAAATAAAATTAGATTAGAATATTTTTTTTCAATACAAAACAATAACATAACGATCAAAGTTTAAGTTATTCTATGATGATATATTTAAAGTTAACAGTTAAAAATTTCTTTCGTTAGATAGATTCAGTCGAAATGGTAAAGTACTTATCTTTGTAAGCTGTAAAAATTATCTTTATTTCTGTTTTTTCAACACAATCATTCAAGCAGGATATGATGTTTAATAAAAACACATTAACAAAATGAAATACACTAAACTTGTATTTACAATTTTCTGAAAATTCAGTCACCATAATTTGGAGCAAAGACTTCTATTCAATAATCTGTTCGAAAAGATCATGTACTGTAGGCACATAACCAATGCGAGGTCTTCGAACAACAATTGTCCCAAACCATGAAGATGTCTCTGTAGACTCCTATCCATCCACAGTCAGCATTCAAACAGAAAACACCTGGACGATCAATGTCTACGCCATTAAAGTCGAATCCAAACAGTCCCCAATGGAAATAATTGAAGAGTACCCCGTTATCCCAAATCCAAACGCCTTCAAACGATTTGTCTGATAGACCGACCAATGCAGGTAGTGAATCTGTAAAGGATATATTTTGTCTTCCTATTTCTATTTCTAATATATAACAATATATAAAAACTATTTCTTAGATGATGCAGTGATCACATACACACACACATCAATCTTTGATATAGCCTTAATTAGAGTGAGATTTTTTTTTTGGTTATATCGGCTGCAACATTTAAAATCTATTGCCAAACAATCCAATGAACATGGAAATCGGGGCAATAAAACAAATGATAAAGACCGGTAAAACTCACAAGTTTCTTGGTAATATTTCTCGACAAATATCTTTGTCTGCATGGTCTCGATGATTAGAAGATCAGATTGTAGAGCATAACAATGGTTCTTGGCGTCATCACTAGTGATCATGCTACTGCTGTTGTATTGTCTGAAGCATTGGTTGTCATCCCTGTTCCATACATCTTCTTTGTTTCGACATCTGGCACTGCCTTTATAAAAAACGGAATAAAGGTTTCATAAAAATACATTGCTTTCCTGGGCACTAATGATCATGACCAATTAACATGTTTCTTTTTATTATTCCAATTAACTTTTTTGACTAAAAAGGTAATCGAAATTTTAATTTTAAATCATGTTTTGTGAAAATCTTAAAAATATATAGATCATGACCAATCAAGGTTTCTCCACCCTTGATGTTTTTATGGTTCAATCCATGTAATTCTGGTTTAGATTTTAAGAGGAATATTTAAAAAATCAAATTAAACAAATATATTGATATGTTTCAAATATTTTTTTCTCATTTTGTAGGAGCCAAAACAGGTACACTATCAAGGCCATAGCGACGACTGTTCCCCATCAAATTATTTACTGATTTCGATATATAAATAAAATCTTTACAGAAATTAAGTCATTTTTCATGTTTTTTAACAACTTAAAGTCATTTGAACTTTCAAGTATGCATATCATAACATTTACAATGCATTTTGATTCAATGTTTCAGAATCAAAAAAAAACTGTTTAGCAACATAAAATGTCTTTAACTATTTAAATGATGGTTCAAACCCACTCATAATTAGTACATATATCATTCATTATATATCCCATCGAAATTTGCAAAGAAATAATTTTCATGCCATGTAAAAAATGTTGAAATATGACGTATGTTTATGATTGCTATTCCAAAGAAAAAATCAAGTTATTGAAATGGTGAAAATGGCGGGCGGGCGAGCGGGCGGGTGGGCGGCTGCCAAAAGGGTGCCCCTATTGTACAAATAACTTCTCCTACAGTTTTCAACATAGGAGGTTGCTGTTTTGCAGATAAATTACACATAGCCTTCTCTCTCTCTCTCTCTCTCTCTCTCTCTCTCTCTCTCTCACAAATCTGAATTCCTGACTCCTTATCGTCGCCTTATTGTAACATTAAATATCTACTAACTATCAAAACATGTAAATTCTTGTTATACATATACTGCCAAGCTTCTTTCTTTTATTAAACATCGCTACCTATCATTTTTATCTTAAATAAATAATCTCTATAGATAACTATATTTTGGTAAAATTGGACTTCCCCCAATTGCGAGCAGATCTGACCCCATGCGTCAAGAAAAAAATAAAACTTTCATATATATATATATATATATATATATATATATATATATATATATACTTTTTCAATGGTTTTTCGAAATCTAGTTCCTGCGTTTCTAAAAGATAATATTGAGTCTTCTTACCTACAAATTTCTATGATAAACTTTTAAATCTTTTTTGAACACTTCTAGATTCCTAAGTCAGAGTTTAAACTAACTTTGTCCATATATGTAGAGATTAATCTGTAAAAGTTTTGATTTAACTGAGTTTTCAAAGTATTTGGAAGCCATTCGCATAGGATTTATGGTCAAAAACGGCACGGTTCTTGGTAGTTGAGAAAATATGAAAATGTGAAAATTTAACAACGGAGGTTCGAGAAAATTGAAAACTATTCAAACAAATAAAATACATAAAAAGGACTTGGTGAAGTATTTTGTATTTAATTTGGTCATGAATTGACTTTTCTTTAAATTATTTCGTTTTCTAATGTATTTAAAATGAAATACGCATATTTGTGTTCATAACTAACATTTTTTGCGACACAAATGCCTGTTATCAAATCCAATTCAATATAAATCACCTTAAAATCTAAATAGTTTTGCAAAAACAGGTATATGTAATAATACTTGACCAGAAATATGTACCAACCATCATTTAACAAAATGTAAGCACGGAATCCATTCGAAACCTTAGTTGGGGTTTCATTCCAAACCAAAAAGTCGTAGAGTAAACATTGCATGCCAACATTATCATGGAAAAACATTTGACACCTTTTTCTTCGGATACACATGTTGGCACAATATACTCTTGAAATACGTCTGGTTACTGGCAAGGTTCCGGAGGCTGGAAGTGTATTCTCTAAAGTGGTAGACTCGATATACTCAAAGGTATTTTTCTGGTTTCCTATGGAAAAAGGAGAGGAAGACACGGTATTTACACTCAGATTTCAAATACATGACATACTTTAAGTTACTTTCGGTTGATTTTTTTGGGGGGGTTTCGGAGTGGGGATTTGTTGTGGTTGAATTTACAACATTAAACTTACCATGCGAAATAGTGAGCATTGAATAAAGCCAGTATACAACAACCGTCCAAGAATTCATTTTGCTTCTTGTGCAGAACAAATGTCGAGCTTTTGTCATAAATAGTAAAGTGACAATCAATTATACATAGGTAGCCTACCATTTTCAAGATTGCATATTGTGTCCAAACTGATGAAGTGTAAACATAATTATATGGAAAACAAAAGACACAATACCAATGACTATTTCCTATCATCATGGTGATAGTGGAACTATTCCATTAGTCTTGCAAATGAGATGTTTTGATGGTTCTTTAATAACATGGATTCAATACAAGATTTATTTCTAAACCATGACCATAAGGTAATCGCAAATTTTGAGATAAACTAATTTCAGTTCAGCTGGCGTATGTATATTTGATTACCGAAAACAATACTTTGACATCACAGCGTATATGTTTTGTTAATTAAAATGCACAACCTTAGTTAAAACTTGCACAATATGTTAACCTAAACAGAGGTTAACTTTCTTGGGCACGTAGAATTGTTTTTCAAAGAAACCAATGCCTACCCTAAATTAAAATTAAAATTCTTGAGGAGCAAATTAAAATAAAACTTTGCCAAACCACGGATTTTAATTCGCACTGGTGTTGGTTCCACTTCAAAGATTTAGATATACAATGTCAATTTTTTTTATGTACTGTCTCATATATAAGGGGAAATAATAATTTGCATTTCTTCAAATCAATGTACCCCCTTATCTGCTATAGCATCTCTGTACTTTGCGGTTCCATCTTTATTTTTGAAAGCTAACAGATGGAAACAGAAAACTTGTCATCAATGTTAATTCCAGCAACAATGCTTTGTAACTATAATTTTTATATGTTGTATGTATTAATTTTGAGATACTGTTTGAATGTATTACTGGTTTTCATTTTCATTCTGATTAAAATCAGCTCGTTCGAGAGCGGTATCGGTAGCGTATCAGAACAGTTGATTAGAACAGCTGATTTTAATGAGATTGTTCCATATCATATATTGATACTTTGTTTTTACATGTATTTATTTTTCGATTTCAACTTTAAGTTGTTATGTTTTAAAGTGTCGCTAAAAAAACCTGAAATTGTTACAATTAAAATGGTCTGATTTAATTTATTTAGGCGATTGATCTATTAGTGATTATCAAAGCAATGTAAATAGCAAAACATAGTTCCCTTTCTTCACTCGAACGTACCTATAAAACACTCTTTTTATACACAAAAATTAACATCGCAAACTATACCCCGTAGAAAGAACTTATTGAATTGACTGATTAAAATTCCAAAGTCCGTCAAACTGTTTATAAGCAAAAATCTACAAGAATTATTAGCATTATACTACCGTTCGTAAGATTGAAATGGCGATTAGTATTTATGGTTAGTTAATGAACTTTATCCCTGTGTTCTTGAACAGTATGGGCACATATATTCTTGATGATGCTGATTATAAGGTCAGTTATGATGAGTTTAAGACTTTACTCGTTTAATGTTTTTTTTTATATTTTTCAAAATCTCAAAGCTAAAATATGTTTTAAGGATTTTTACTAAGTTTTAAAATGTACTGATTAAAAGATGACATGTAAATCATAAAATAGAATTATTTGTTTTCAGCAACCTCAAGCATATCACTTATGCTTATAGACTGCAGGTACTATAACAATGTTTGGTATTGATACTTTCGCCCGGGGCTATGTTAGTTGCATGTTGAAATGTGCACCTAAGTACAGGACATAATTATCTTTATATATCATTTAAGTCATTTATTTTCCCAAATAACTGTACTGAACATACTTGATAGTTCTAGGTTTGTCGGACGTCGAACGATTTAGTATTCATTAACTAAGCCGCAAATAAATTGCTATTTGAATCTCAACGGCGAATGTGTTAGCTTCTACTTTCGTTTAAAGTGAAGTGGTAATATCAAGTAGATGCTTTTTAGAATTTTTAATTACATTTCAGTATTAAATTAGGTTTTGAAATAATCTATGGTGGAATTGTGTTTTTTCATTTCAAATTGAAGAATATTCAAAACTTCTAAAAAAAAAAATTCAATTTGCTAGAATTTTGTGATTTTTATAAAGCAGTACTATCATACCTTGGCTACAATTAAAGTAATAGAAAACCCTCAAGATATTATTTTTTAAAAAGACGGTTGATTTTGTGTTAATTTTAACACTAAAAATAAGTTTAGGTTAATGCCGGTGTCGAGTGAAATATAACGCATCATTTAGCGGTGTTATTTTCATAAGTTGGCTTTTTTCCAAATTTATCAAGTGAACAATCTGTGTTATTATCTTTCCTTTTACTTTTTAATGCTTAATTTATTTAGTATAATGCTTAAAAAACGAATGGGAATCGATTTAAGGAAAACAAATCGACCAAGGATTTCTAACAAAGGTTTTGGGAATATACCGGTATTCATTGTCAATATCACAAAATACAAAGTCATATATACTTAACTTGATTTAGGAATCCTAAGCAATAGGAACTTGTGTTTAATTTTTTTTAAAGGAAAACCCAGCAAAATTATTATTAACATATACCTGTTTATGTACTTCACAAAAAAGAATTATTTTGTTATAGTAATGTTAAGAAACCAATCTTTTCAAATCCAAAATAATCCGAACATAACTACATGTACAGTTTAAAATAAACTTTAAACATATTAAATTATTGTGAATGGAAGAATTAGTTTTAAGGAAGTCAGAATTTATCATTTCTATACACAACGTTTTCGCTGAAGAATCAAACAGAAACAACCAGACCTAGCTTGTTAATTTATTTCCAAATCAACAAAGCACTATTTCTACTCTGTTAATCAAAGGCAGTACAATAGCAGTATAATATTTTCCAATTATTTTTGCCTTAAAGCCTGGCGCCACCTGCGGGAAAAGACACCACATAACAAGCAAGAACTTGTCCCTTGTCGCTTCCTTATACTAAAAACATAACCGGGTGATGAGGAACTTTATGAACAATGCCATACGGATGTTTAAGATATTCCCACCTGTCAGTGACAAAAGTATAGCTTTTCTTCCTGTTTAAAGGCCCATGATAATCTGTTTTGTGCTCACTTTCATTGATATTTGATTATTTTCTTCTGAAGCATATCAAATAAAAATCGCTCCTGTCCAATTGATTTTCAGTATGGAAAGAAAGCATTTTTAAGTTAAAGTTTCAGAGAACAGGTCTTTGATAAACTAATAGCGTATGCATGACTATTTTGTGTTTTTGGCGAAATGTGGAATGCATGTCTGTAGAACAATTATCCAATACACAGGCAATTGTGCCTCACATGAAATTCACGTTAAATTCACATGAATTTCACGTTAAATTTTCACGTGAAATTCATGTGAAAAGAGCATTCACACGAATTTCACGTCAATTTTTTTTACGTAAAATTCATGTGAATGTGTTTCACATGAAATTTTAGTTAAAAATGTGTGAAATTTTCACGTGAAATTCACCTGACACATTCACGTGAAATTCACGTTAACCAATTCACGCGAACTTCACTTAACGTGAAATTCATGTGAAGTTTACGTGAATTCATGTTAAGCTCTTTTCACGTGAATTTCACGTGAGGCACAATTGGCTGTGTTAGTATAAATTAGTGCAAAAAAAACTTTCAAAGTGCTTTGATTTCTTTAAAAAACATTTTACATGTACTTTAAAATTTCTTTCTCTAAGGTAACCTTAGTAAGTGATATTCAGTATCGATGAGTTTGTGTGTCAATTCTGATTCAAAACTGATCTTTAAAAACTGATTATTTTTCACTACGATTCTTATATTTCATTCTTCTTTTAAGACGTGTGACTTCACAAAAGATAGCTGTGGATGGACAGGGCATGCGTCAGTAGTCTATTGGATCCATTAACTGTATCGGTCTAGAAGTAATATTAAAACAGTGGTTATTGACGACACGAAAGATTATCTTTGATCGGTTCGTTTTATTTCAAGCACGGTTGCTGAACTTTAATAATCGTATAAATCAGAGCAAAATACGTTATAGATTTACGTTGATAAAAGTTCGATTGCCTATGCCATACTGGAAGTTTTGTAAAGTGCCAACGTGAAATGTCCAATAGTTTCACTATTCCATACACGATGCGACTATTTGAATGCGTTGTTCTCAACTTCAGTTCTTGTGATCTGGATAAGCAGCCTTCGTACTATTACAATGCCATTACGTTTGATCTTAGTAATAACAAACTAACAAGCTGGCATTTTAATCCTTTTACTAAAATCTTTTATTTACATGGTAATAAGTAAGCACGATGAATTTATCATCTGATTTCAGTGCATCCTATAATCAATAGCTATACTTAAATCTTTCTGATAATAAAATTTGTTGCAAAGACAAAAAAGATCTTCTTGATCTTTCTAATCTTTTATTTCTGAAACGTTGACTACTCTCTCCACCGAAGCTTCTGCCTTCATTGTACTTTTTGTAATGGTTGACAGAATTTTCATTATCCGTTTCCTTTACTCAGAATTAAAAACAAACAGACTTGTTTCCATTTTGGTGTGGTTTCCTTTTCGTCTTCTGGCTTTGACGTCATTGCTTGAAAACGATCACTTCGATCGCCATTTTTCTAGTTCTGAAATATGTATCTCATTACCGTTGTCCGTTTTCCGCAAACCCGATTGGTACTATTCTATAATTACATTTGTTGTAGTCAATTTTCTTATTGGGGGACACAAAACCATATACCCATACTTAAGTTTTTAAATCGTTTTAAACAAGGATGAACTTCACCATCCATTACCAATATAAAAAACACGCAAAGACCCATATAATTCGAATGTCATCGAAACAAATATACATAATTCTACATTCAATTATCTCGAAAAGTGTCTTGTGTTTCATTTGCAGTAGACTTCTCCGGATGTATTTATCCATAATTGATTTCCGTTTGAAGGGGCTATAACTTATGTAGTTATGTAACTTGAATTTTTATAACTTCTTTGAAGTGTTCTTGGATACAAAGACTAGTGCATGGGGGACAATCTTGGTTGAGCATTTTTAAAGCAGTGTTTGGAGATATTGTGTCTGGATTTTTGGATTTTGGTGACGCTTTTATTGAAAAATCTTTTGAACAACTGTACCAACACTTTTTGGAGAGATGTTTTGAAATCATGGCTTATTGTATTAAATACACATTTTAACCAAAGTTTGATTTCAAATGATAACATAACATCCGCTCTAGTTTGGTTTAACTCTAAAATTAAGGTGGATAAAAAGTCTGTGTTTTATAAAAAATGGTGTAAAAATTGTCAAAGACTTTTTGTATGAAAATGTATCATTTCTATCAACATCTGATTTTGAATAAAAATTCAATACCAAAATATGTTTTATGCAGTACAACAGTATGATTAGTGCTGTAGCAAAGTTTGTAAAAGGTTCAAAGTTCTGTAAGGAAACCTACAGCAATATCATTGGTCCTTTTGTTCCTTATCATTGTGTTGAAATTCTTTTATACAAGAAATGTACCAAGCTTATTTACAAACTAATAAATACTAATATAGTTTGTATTGTACTAACATCAATTAGAAGATGGAACTCCATTATTGTACAAAGAGGATATTCTGAATTAATTTTACAAGATGTGTTTAAGGTATGTTTCAAGGTCACTACAGACTCCTTTACACAGTGGTTACAATACAGAACTTTACATAGACTTCTTCCAGTTAAAGCTTACTTGAAAAAGCTAAAATTAGTTGATAATGACACTTGTTCTTTTTGAAAGAGTGAAGTTGAAACCATTGGACATATTTTCACATCTTGTCCTACTGTTCCTGCTAACTGGAATAGCTTGAGCTTGGATATTTACAATACTGTCTCAAAGAGAGTTGGTTTTAATGTAATCAATATATTATTCGGAGAGGCTCCTCTCTCAAAGGCAAATTTAGTCATTAACTTTCTAATTTAATTTACCAAACAGTATATCTTTCAATGTCTTTGTAATAAAAAAAAACCCAAACATTGCTGGGCTGATGTGCAATTTACATTTTAAATATGAAATTGAAAGTTGTCTAGCAAATAGAAATTC
Source organism: Magallana hongkongensis (assembly GCA_016163765.1). Lineage (NCBI taxonomy): Eukaryota > Metazoa > Mollusca > Bivalvia > Ostreida > Ostreidae > Magallana > Magallana hongkongensis. Next base: position 24,580,866 of record WFKH01010211.1, read on the forward strand.
TTCTTTTAACAAACACAGTACAATATGGTCTGAATGGAAAAAAATTTTTTGTAATATATAATCTATACAAGAGCAAAAGTCATATAGATTTGTTGTCCTGATTGTATCAACTTCATAGGATAATTACTTATGATCTGTTGTGTGTTTGTGTATGTATGAATGTGAAAAATGAAATTACAAAAAATTGCAAATAAAAAAAAAACTTATTTAGTTTCCTTGACGTATGACCATCACCTCCATTTTTCGATACATAATATATAAACAAAACAAGACATGGTATATGTTGCTCTTTGCCACCAGCGTGATTTTAATTGTTACATAACATTGCAACACATTACGTAAAATTATATAAAATAATATTACGTAATATTACAATTAAAATTTTATTGAATTATGTCACAATTATGCATTTGATATTAATATGATGTAATTAATAATAATATACAATTATGAATTTTATTAATTGGCTGGATTGAGAAAATGAAATCGAAAATTGGTTACGTAATATCGTCAAACAAATTCCTTGTGGTCTGAAAACGCCATGGACTTGGTTAAACGTATTAATCAAGTTCACACCCCAAGGAAAAATAAAAAGAGGAAAGAAATACTGGTAGAAAAGAGCAAACTTATATCTAACGGGATAAACATATACCCCCTGCTATTTTAATGTTTGAACTACAAATTAATTACCATTAACCTAGCTAAACATACAATGAAATATTCAATGCAACAAAATTAATAAAGTACAAAAATATAACTGGAGGGATAAACATATGCCCTTCAGTAGCACACAATAATGTCGGCAGAGATAAACATATACTCTGGATTCAGCGTAATAGAAAAGTAAACACAGTTTTGACTAGACTGGGTAATTGCGGCTAATTACACGAATTAACCGGTCTGATGTACGATTTGAAGGCATCTGATTTTCAACGTCCCAGGAGTCTAATTTTACCGTCGCTCATTCCGCAGTCTGCGCAGTGAGAAGACATGCCAATTCGAAATGAATGACAAGTAATTTTCACTATCTGGTTTTTAGCGAAAGATAAAATTCTTCAGTATAACTAGTCACAGGTTAATCCGAGATTCCTCTGACTCTAACCCCCGCTTTTATATTGTGACGTGCGGGGGAGAGTCAGAGGTCATATTAAAAATTGGGAATTCAGCGACACCAGCTGGTGTCGCGACTTTGCCTACCTTTTACATCTTTATTTCGGAGATCTTGCTTCCGACATGCGAGCAGTCGAGAAGAGAAGAAGTGATTCTTCTATATCTAATTCATCGCTAATACGATGCATTCGCCGATAAAACGGCCATAACACTAACATTTGATACATCAGTTCAAATTAGGTCGCATCTCGCCATTCGATTTCTTTGCGCATGACGTCAGCACATAAATACACAAAATTGCATCAAATGTTGGTGTTAGGGTCGTTTAATCGGCGAATGCATCATATTAACGATGAATTATGAGCATGGATCTTGGAGACCATTGAGTTTATGGACGTGACTGATGGCCGAAAGATAAGATGTTATCGTTGACGGTGCATAGTCTTGTGAGAAAAGAAAAGCAATATAGAGAACCAATATGTGTTGTTGAACGGGGATATCCATTCGTAAACTGTAATTTTCCGCAAAGTTCCTAAACGTCGACCATGCGTGAGTGTATGTTGAGGAAGTTGACGCAGTCAAACTGGAATCCATGAGTTTGCTCACAACTGCACAACTGGGGTCAACTTAGATATGGTGGAAGACTGGGAATCTCGACTGGTTGTTTTTGGGGCCAAGGTGCTAATTGTAGAAATTGTTGTACCTTGGAACTAGATCACATACAGTACCGATCAGACCCAACCTAACAGAAAGTAAACCCCAACTAAACCCTGGGTTTACGTTCTGGGTTTACTCTGGGTTTACTAGAGTGGACCCAGAGTAAACCCAAAGTAAACCCAGAGTGGACACAGAGAGTAAACCCGGTCAGAAGTATACCCCTGAAAGCAGACGCTAACTGTGTATTCGGAATATACAAGGGGCAGGAATTACAGGCAGTAGGATGGTAAGATAAAAGACGGGTCTGCTTCAGACTTCAGTGCGTACAGTTGACCTCAAAAGCAATTTCCAAGTAAACCCAAAGTAAACCCCCCGAGTAAACCCAAAGTAAACCCCGAGTGGACCCAAATTTTCAAAAAGTAAACCCAGAGTAAACCCCAAAAGTAAACCCCGGGTTTAGTTTGGGTTTACTCTGGTGTTAGGTTGGGTCTGATCGGTACTGTAGTATATTTTCTTTTGATGTTAAATGTTTTGCTTTAAAATAAATATTAAATTCGAGACAATTAGCAACGAGCTGGCGAACAAGCGCCATGATATCTTTATCCTTACATGTTTGTTTGTTTATAACATGCACCAATGCCTGATCATCAGTGTTAAATAAAATACATTTGTTAGTCAACATTTTCCCCCACACTTTTATTGCAACAACCATTGGGTAAAGTTCTAAGACTGCAATATTTTTATAATGCCAATTAGTATCCCACTTTCCATAAAACCACTGACTACCGAATACTGCTACATAATCAATAGAACCTGAAGCATCTGTTTACAATTTCAGCTCATGCGAACTTGACCACTCCGCCATGTTGCGACGAAGCGACAACATGTAACTATATACAATCGTAGGTTCATTACAGTGAACCATGTGTATCGTACAGAAACCTAATATACGGATCAAACAATTTAATCTAGTTAAATTAAAGCAATATTAAATTATAGATGACTACTCAAACAACTTCGATGAAAATTTTAGCATTATTTCAAGCAAATTCATTAAAAGAAGACCTAACTCTTTGTTTGGTTTTCACATTTTAGAATTGAAAAAAGCGTATGTTTGTATAATATCTCTTGAAAATATTGTTCATCTTTTGAGATATATTAAAAATGATAATAAAAGTTAATTGAGAAAAATAAATTATTGGTCACAGAGTTGAGAAAATCAGCTTTCACTGAACATCACAGCTTGTCCATACATCTAATGATTAGAATCTACTTGTTTCCAAATTAAAGATCAGGAGAAGTTTCAATGCATGGTATGTATTTTATTAAGTTCATTAAGAAAATAACTTGAATTATCAATTGAACCATTGTATTGAAATGTCACATTATTAGATTTATAAATATTTTCCTTTTCAGTAACAATATTAATACATATATGAAGAAGTAAAAAATATTTTTAAAAAATATTTTTTTTTAAAATAGACCAGACATGATACATTCACGAACGTGTAGTAATCACCAAGCTTTTATATCACAATCAATTTTTAACTGCAGAGATACTTTCTACCTCGTTTTTCATATACATACTTTTTGTGCAATACATTTATATACACACACACACCAACTCGTTTTATAATTTGTAATAATATCACATTAAAGAAAATCTTGGTCAGAATAATCAATTTGGACGGATATTTCGATAAACATTTAGAGGTCACTAGCATGAAAAGTACGTCATGGACCTATATTTATTTCAAAGTGAAAGATAGCACTACATTAGTAAGACTACAATATACAATTGGTAGTTCTTACGACCCTAATAGGAGAATTTTTGCGCCCTTTAGTAATCGCAATCCCTCCATGTGGTTAACCGACCTGAACTCCGCCTCTGTGGGTAACTGAAACTTGATGTTACTGTTCTACTTACATCCTCTGATCTCATTATAGATTGAAATGTCTACAAGAGTCAGAATGAGAATACACTTAGGAATTATAGCTAATGATTTTAGTATTCTTAAAGTGCAATGAAAGTGCAATTAAAAATCTAACTACAGTATAACAGTTAAATCAAACAAACCTATCATGGATTCACATTTACAGTTAATGTGATTATCATTCTGTTTAAAGTCTTAAAAGATATTTTAAACTTAATGAATTACATTCATAACTATAAATCAAACTTTCATTGAAATCTGTTAATAGAATGTTTTAATGTAATACACAGTTTAAAAAAAAACATGACTTACTTGAAAAGTCTCTTGATCCTCATGATAGACAACAAAGATAATCTCTTTCGATGTAGTTGAACTATTCTGACGTAGGAAATCTCTACAACAGTTGAGCATTGAATTTTCAGCAAGATCAGGGGGATAACTTAGTCTTTCTGTCCCTAGAGCAGGGAATGCCATGGACCTCATTCAATTCTTGCCAGCCATTTGCAGACAATTATCAAAAAATTTAGTGAACCTCTATAAGGTTGAAAAAAAATAACATATCTGAACTAGATGCTGTCATTAGACAGTAATACCCGCACCAAGTGTTTGCCCCTAAATAACACTGTTTTGTACCAGTTTTAGTAAAAACGAAGGATACATGCAATTTTCGGTAATTTTAAAAAATTAAAATTTTCATAAATTGAGATCCCATCCCATAATACACATAAGCGGCCCTTTATGTACAATTTGGGGTTGAACTTTTTGCATGTGAATTTTAAGTTAATCAAAAATCTAAACATTTCATGTCATAGAAAGTATGGTCTATATAATTATTACAAACAAAATTAAATCATGCCCCTCCCCTCGGCGGTTGCCGGCTTTATATTTGCTTCTGTGTGCCAAGATCATCGTGTGCACGGATTTAGAGAAGAGGTGGGAGTGATGAGTCTAGACCCTCCCCCCCTTGAAAATTAATTTTTATTACCGTAATAGTAAAATACCAAAAATACACCTCGGACCCCAATCCCCCCAACCCCCCCCCCCCCCCCACACAAACACATTTAATTACCCCTCCCCCCCCCCCCCCCCCCACAAACACACACACACACACTCCTCAGGGATAAATAAACATCAGAATATTTTGAAAACAACGAAAGCCTGCCTGTACATGTAGTGGCAACAAAAAAGATTTTAAACAGTGCAAAATAAATGACATAATTATATTGCACAATGATTTTCAATGCAAAACTGCCAGGACAGAAGATATAATTACTGATTTATGGTGGTATAAGACACATGTCGATCTTTATGGGGATAAAAGTGTGTTATAATCAAAATGGTGATGTTTTAGAATTTTAAAATTTTACAGTACATGTATTTGGCAAAATAAAAAAAATAAGTTTTTAAATTTTTTGAAACTTAAGTAAAAAATAGAAAGCCCCTGGGCAGGACTTGAATTCTCTACTTACAGACACGTAGTTAACGCTCTAACCCATTGCGCTTCACTGTAAGGTAACATTATTTTAGAGGAAAATAATATATTTATACTTTATTGTTCATTTCAAAAGGGAGTATATCACAATGTGCAGGTGTCCTGTACCACCTTAAGACTGAAATGTGTGCTTTACATAGTTATTTACCTAATGAAATAGTGCAGCGGGTTTTGAAGAATAAAGTCATAAAAATACATGCATGTTACAAATAACTGATCTTTGTCTGAAGTTACGTACATAACACAGGTCTGCAGGTCGCATTAGCGGGTACTAGTTTTACACAGCTCTTCGTTTAGTGGTTTCACGTGGTGTACATAGCGGTATGTGTTTTCCATATGCAGAAAAGGATTATTTAACATGCATAAACGTTTCTTTTGTGATCATCAGCAAAAGGGATTCATATTGTGCTCTAATTGGATTATTATTATGACCAATATAGGTAAGCATAAAACAAGTAGTAGAACAATATTATGAGCCATCGGTATAGGTTTAGGTTTTACTTTCACTTTCTAAATAAGTGATCTCCCTTTGCCAGCATACTGTATCATCATCTTTTAATATTTAAATTAGCTTATCATCATTACCTATCCTATCGCATTTGTACAGTTTCTGTCATTTTAATTGCAAAAGTTATTTTTTCATTTGTCAGACTTACATTTTGTATTAAATTTGTGTATTCAAGGAAGTGTAGAGACTTATCATGTTTATATATGAGTAATTATAATAGGAAGGAGGGGGTCTTTTTTTTTCTTAATGTATCATGATGCATCAAATATAATGTAGGCCATGACCCTATGGGATTGTTCTGACCCCATGGAACAGGAAAATACAAAAACTCTTGAAAACTCTTGAGATCCCCACCACTAAACTATATATATATATATATATATATATATATATATATATATATATATAT
>WFKH01010211.1:24591975-24616337 GCA_016163765.1 Magallana hongkongensis
CTAAACCATATTTATTCTTGCTCTTTGTGTCATAAATTGCGCATCAAATTGTATTTAGGTTATACCCCCTTGGAGACACCCTGACTTTCTAGAACTGGAAATAATAAAGTATTTTATCTTATTCATATGTGGTGTTTGACCCATGTGGGTAATTCCTAGCCTAATGATGAACCTGCTTTGTTTAGGAGACTTTACAATTTCCCCGAATACATATAACATTTTGTTTATCTTAGAAATTAAAAAGCAATTTCCAAAATCTTAATGTGCATCTAGAGAAAAATACCAATCAAGAAATGATTTATAATTTGCAACTGTACACATGTAAGAATGTAAGAAGACTCTGAATCTTTAGAACCTGAGGTTTGATTGGGGGGGGGGGGGGGATGTGGAGGATAAAAATTTAATTTTTATTATTTATTTTTATTAATTTTAACTTTAATATATGTTATTGATCCCTAGGTAGAAAATAAAACTTCTGATCATATCAATAGTTCATTTGACAATTATGCAAGGTGTAATGTGGTGGTTTTTTTTAAACATTTTTTAAAAGTTTATTAAATCTTTTAAGACCCCAAATTATATTTTGAATTTAATAGACCATTTAACAATAAGACAAGTGTAAATGTAAGTTTTTATTTAAAGCAAAAATAAATGCAGGGGTATTTTTTATTTTTAAGAAAAAAAAAGTCATTTTATCTACAGTGTTAGGAGGGATACATGCGCAGATCCAGAAAGTTTTTCCAAGGGGAGGGGGGGTTGACAGTTATTCGAGTTTGCCGGGGGGGGGGGGGGGGGGGTTTTGTTTGGGGGGTTTTTTGTGGATATTTTATAATGTTATTTAAAAAAATTTTTTTTTGGGGGGGGGAACTGGGCCCCCCCCCCCCCCCCTTGTCCCATCTCTAGATCCGCATATGGGATAAATGTTAATTTTCTGCTACTATTTGACTACCAGGATTGAATTTAATTTTTCAAAACTTATTGCACATCTATAGGACAGCCCCTATCATATCCCAAGATGTGACATGTCTATTCATTAAATCAATAGAGGATTTCTGGGATCGAGGGTTTTTTTTTAGTGTTAACGTCAATTTTCTGCTATTATTTGACTCCCTGGATGAAATCTAAATTTTTAAAACCTTATTGCACATCAATAGGACAGCCCCTATCATATCCCAAGATATGATGTGTCTATTCATTAAATCATAAGAGGAGTTCTGGGATGTAGTTTGTTTTTGTTTTGTTTTGTTTTGTTTTTTTGGAGTGATAAACGTCCCTATCATATCCCAAGAGATGACGTAGCTACTCCAAAAGTTGTAAGAGGAGTTCTGGGAACCATACTTTTTTTGCCAAAAAAACGTCATTTTTTGTTACCCACCGATCCCTGTGATGAAAAAAAAATTCTGAAACCTGATCACACATCAAAATGACACCCCCAATCTTATTCTAGAAGATCATTTGGCTACTGCAAAAAATGTTCACGTTTTTGAAACCAGATATTTTGTCAAACACGTCATTTTTCAGCCACCAAATGACCCCCAGGACAAAATTGAAATTTCCGAAACATTATTGCGCATCTATAGGACACCCCAAAACATATTCCACGAGATGATTTGTCTATTGTTGAAAATGTAGGAGGAGTTTGAGGAAGAAGGTTTTCTTTGAAAAAAAACGTCATTTTTTTACCAATTATTTGACCCCCAGGACTACCAGAGAGTTTTTGAAACCTTTTTCCAAAACAACATGACACCCCCAATCAAGCTCTAAGAGTTCAGTTTGCTGGTTTATATGATGTAAGCGCAGTTTGAGAAAGTAAAACGTGACAGACGGACGGACGGACGGACGGAACAGGGTAACAACAATATACCCGAACTTTCTTTAGAAAGTGCGGGTATAATTACAGGTAAATTTAAATAAGATACCAGATGTTGACAAGTAGTTGATACATGTTTATGAAAATGATTTAGTTATTACTGTTAATATTGTGCATCTAGGGATCTTATCAAGAGTCAGATTTTGCGAAAATGAAGTAAATATGTAACATTTTAAGGGTTTTTCTTTGTTCTGCAATTCTTAAACTTTTAAGTAGCAAAATATACTGGGCATGATTTGTGTGATGTGAAAGTGTTTGTGACAAGAGCAAAAATAGTATGATTGTTAAAAAAACACTGGATTTACAATATCTCTATGAAATAAAAAAACACCTCTCTGAATGCACGAGTAACTGTTATTCAAATTTTAGAATATATCTTTTGGGATAACATGGAGACGTGAACTGTGGCAACGCACTTCGAAAAAATTAAGCCCTTTGAAAAAAAAATCAAAGTGCGTTAAATTTCGGACAAAATCGGGACTAAACGCACTAGGAAAGAAAATGTATAAATCACAAAATATGGACTTCGTTTTTAACTGATTTCGTATTTAGTCAGATTAAGAGTTTATATTTAATGTAAACACTGTTTAATATGGTTGGTCTAGCATCACTGGGAACGGGGAGTGGACAACCAAACATACAGCTCAATTTCCAATGTTTTAATATTCAAATTGACTACTTGAAAAATACACCCGCATCTTTCCTTCCAAAACATCTAATCAATTCCATAAACGTATATAAACAGAGTTTAGTCATATGAATTGATTATTTTTCCCATCTCTTTAAGGAGTAAATATTCACAAAGTAAAAAGATTTTTTAAAAAGAAATGAAAGGACAGCTGATGGCTAATTGGTGCAGTTCATGTGATACCGGTACTTTGATACAAATCTCAATAAACCCTTGAACTGTTGTTTTTCATGTGTAAATTGTTAAACTAAATGATTGTATCAACAAGCCTTTTAATTGAGAAATTGCAATTTAGGATAGCTTAAAATCTTGGGTTCTTTTGTCAATGTAGCATCGAGCTAAACTAGGTTAAAACAATTATCTATCATATTAAACGGTCTAAACAATTTCGACTGGATCTTGCACGCTATTTTTTTTTTCAAAGTGCGTCAATATCGACCATATCAACGCACTTTGAAAAAATATATTTTTCAAAGTGCGATGACTTTGTCACAAATTTAACGCACTTTGAAATTTTTTTTCAAAGTGCATTGTACATGCGTTGAATTCTAGATCCTGTGCAAATTTTTTTTCATAATTATTTAAAAATGTATGTCAACCCTTGCTTTGGACTTAGAACATTCTCTCACTCACACACTCCCACTACCCATGCTTGTATACTCACACTCAGTGCATCCCATTTGTAGTGATCCCACTTCTTAAAGGCTCCATGATACACTTGCCTACAATGGAGATTACCTCCCTTGGTCACGGCTACCTCTCCTGGTTGAACGCCATGTTTGTACTTTAATTCTACATTCTTCTTGCAGGAATTGACCCCCTGACCTTAGCAGAATCTTGGATGTAGCACCAAGAGTGAGGTTTAATGATTTGTTCTTGGAGTTCACAATCACATCAACCTGTTAATGAAACAACTTGTAAGAGTGCAATAAAGTAATGCTTTCAGTGAGATTTTCAATGCAGAGCTTGAAGATTGGGGTATACGATATACTGCTTTTGGTATGTCTCTTTGTCATTCTTTCTATCAGATAATTCTTTCTTGCTGAATCTCTGAGCATAACTTATCTTTAGTCACAAAAGGTCAAGGTCAGGGTCAATGTTGTTGAGGGGTTAATATCATTATTAGAGGCCAGGACTAAAATTTGCTTACTAGGGATTTGTCATTATTCCTGACAGTGTGTGTACACACTCAAAAACCCATTTTATTTTTCATGGAATTTGAGTGTTGAAGCATAACATCCAAGATGAATACTAGAATCAAGAGGCAATTCTCAGAGCTCAGGTATAACCTAAAGTAATATGTTTAGTGACACCAATAATGATATTTCCCAAACACATTCAAAAAACATATACAATGTAATTACCCTTATTTTTGCCAGATTACCACTAATAGCCTGGATCTCACAGTTGTCAATATCAGACCTAGGCCTACTTCTTCAGGGCTTCTCTTCTTCTGAATCAGAGACTGTATTCTGAAATGGGGATTGTTGTACTAATAAAAATAAATCATGCTTTATAATCTTAATATGTATAATATTTAATTCGAGCTATCTTCTAATATATTCTGTATGTAAATAATCAAAATATGGTTGAGTTCAATTGAATTTTATGAAGAAATCATTTTGCAATAAAATATAGTGCAGTTGACAATGAAATCACTAAACAACGAACCATATTCATCGCCAATGAATTCCTTCACTTCCAGTTAATATTTTGCTCGAGACTTGTGACACACTCCTTGACAATAGTATCATTGACATCGTAAAGTAAATTTCTTTTATTGAAAATGATATAATCTTGATCTATAATTCAATAGCACGCAAAATGGTCTCCACTAATTCTGCCGCAGAATATCCGTAAAATCCAGCACTTAATGCAGGGATAACTATGGAAGAACAGTTATATTTCTTAATTCCAAGCATTTAAATATGGCGTTTTTGAGCAAATGTTCTCCGTCGTGACGTCCACCACGCCATCTTGGCTCCACGGCATGGATTAACATTTTACAGGGGAGTTCACCTGGTTGAGCAGGTACTGCTTCGCCATCTGGAACAGTGCCATAGGACTTATGGTATGTCCTACTTTCCTCTTGAATAATTTTTCCTCCTATAAGGAGATTTATATGTTATTCATTATCTGCACATTTATCAACTACTGACAGATTTATACTTAATTCACACGAATAAATGTACAACTTTTAAAATGAAATTATGAATCTACATATTGCATGTGCAAAATACATTCAAATGATTAAGTCACAAACACCAATTACAAAGACAAAATTAGAAAACATTTGTACTTCTACTTTTCTGACCTGCTTTAGATATTGCCAAGGCCAAACCTCCACAATGGTCCAAGTCTCCATTTGCAGCATTCACAATAACGTCAACTTTCAATTTTGTAACATCGCCCTCCATGGCTATGAACTTCGTATCACATAACTGCAATTTGCATTCAGCAATTTTTATAGGTAAACAACTCGATGTTCTTCTTTGGCCTTTGTATGACCCAACTTCCCTAAGAACTGTGTACGGTAAATATAACTAATCGGCCCTATTGAAATGTGAAAAATCAAACACTTGCAATCGAAAATCTATCTGAGGAAATAATTCGAGTAGGATATCGTATGAATGGAAATGACCGTCGTTTGGCAAAATTCACGAGCGTTTGGTAATTGTAGAATCCAAAACAGGACCTCGGTTACGGATTTTCGCGAAATTTCCGCGTTTTTGTCATGTTTGTTAAAATATATTTCTACAAGGCCGCATTCGAGTACATGTACAAAAAATTCAGAGAGACACAATGCAAATATGCTGATTTTAAATAAAACAGAAAAAATCATGTACAAGGCTGCGGCTACTTTCGATTTCAATGTTTTTATTCAAAAGATAAGCACGAAATGCAAATGTGTGTTGATGCTAACGCTTTTACATTTTAAATTTTGAAAGACATGTGATTGGCCGATTTTTTAACTTGGCATTTTTTGTCAAGTTGTGTGTAAATTCTAATATAATATATTCTTATAATAAGAATAAATACATTAATTATATAATGAATGTAAAACAAATGCGATTTTCATGAGTCCACAATTTTCCTCCACTTTTAAAATGTGTTGGCTACGTATAATTATAACGTTCTCTTTGGCGTCCTCTACCCCAATTGAAAGCCCGTCTAGTACATTTATGTGTCAGTGCGTTTAGGTTGCGTTAGTTCTTGAAACTGCAAAGTTTTGGTATTCATTTTTAAATGTGCATTATTTTAACACCAATCATAATTCATTAAGATAAACCTACATGTAGGTCAGTGATATTAAAAGAATTATTTAGATGAATCCCTTATACCGCGGTATATGAATTGGAGGCCCATGGGCCACACTGTTCACCTGAACAATGTCCATATATCATGTTTTAAAATTACACTTTATAGTATATATACTAATCAATTTTAGATGCAAAATGTCTGGAGGTGGTCCAAAGTCATATCCATGTTGTCTTTGCAAGTGTCGCACGATTCATTCTAAAGGGGTTGCTGTTAAAGCAGAACATTTAAGACTTTTTGAGAGACGATTTTGTGTGTCGGCACAAGATGGGGATTTCATTTGTTCTAAATGTAGAATAAAATGCTACAGAGAAGAAAACAAGTTGAAAAATTTGGAACGCAATGCATTGTATAAGTCTCAAGATGATTACGAACCTCCGATCAAAAAAGCCAGAACCACACAGCAGTCCTCCTTTAGTCCTTCATCTGTTACCATGGATTTACCAACGACCAGCAAAAGCCATGCATATTGCTTTGTTTGTAAAAGGCCTGGCCCGAAAATCATTGTTGTTCCACCAATTCCACGTTTCGACGTTTATATACGTAAGGGCATTTTTGTTCCAGCGGGAGTTATGTGCTGGCCTGTCCATTTAGACGGCGAACAGTTTACGGACGATGCATTAGATAAAATAAAGCCAGTCAGTAATGAAGTCAACTTGAGCAAGACAAACATCAAACATTTGTTGGAAAATGGCAGGACTTTTGTGATTGAAAGAACAAATTAAAAATTTGATTTTGACCACACATATGCTTTTTTTTATCTTTTATTTATAAGAGCAAACAAAGTATACAAAAACTTCAGTAATTAGCGTAGAGACATGTTATATAATTCCTTAAGTTTTATATTAGTGCTGCATATAAATGTACATGCTTTCATTGAGAGGACGTTTAAAAGTTTCTGTTTGTCTTAAAAAAACATGTACATTAATACATTTTTATATATATTCATATATACATAAAAATAATATGTTTAATTTTGGTAGATAATTTTTTATTGTTTATGAAATAAGAATACATGTACGTCGATAATCTATAGAGATGTATAACAACGACTCACAATATTTGCGTGTAATATACATGTGTACACGAAAAAAAACCATTTGTGTACGAAAATAGGAAAAACTAGTACAAAGTAAGCTATCTTAGTAACAGATAGAAATATATTAAGTAAATGTACATGTAATACCCTGGCGGCTAACCCGGATGACAAACACATCTACATACAGTCCATCACATGGTCCCCGGGTGTAGCACATATACACATAGGCAGACCCTAAGTGTCTAGGGTATACAACAGTAATCACAATATATTTATTAAGTTTTTAAGGTTTGATGAATATTTCGATGATTTTAAGTACATTGTAATGTAATTCATATCTCTTATTAAATAATTCTTTACATATTCGCTCAGACTTTGAGAGGTTTCATTTTTCTTCTCAAATCTACATAACATCTTAAATTTGTAAATTCTATAAGCAACATAAGATATGATATTATTCAAAAATTGTACCTTACGGTTATTTTCAAAATAGAAACCTATAATTACATGTTTCCACATAATATCTAATTCTATAATCGTACACAGTTTTGACCATATTTCTTTGACATTGTCACATTCAAAAATTAGATGTTCAATATTCTCTGTTGTGCCTTGACAATAATCACACATATGCTTTAACAGATGAAGACTACCTTACCCTCACAGGCATCTCAAAGACAGAGTTTGATTTATTGATGACTTACGTCGATTGCTGCAATCTTCGAGAAACAGCAACAACAAGTGTAAGGACATGTGTAGCCATTCTCTTGATTAAACTTCGATGCGAATTGAGCAACAACCTTCTTGCAACGCTTTTTGCAATGAAAAAACATCAGGTATTGACTTAAAGTATTATTCATATCAATGTGTTAAATAAGAAAGATTTTTAAATGTCTTTTTGATAAACTGTTAATTTGAACTTTGACTTATTGAACTGGATTTTCTAACTTTAATAGGTAAAAAAGAGCACTCAAATCGGCTACAAAAGAATTGAAGTCAAGATTCGTCCCAGAATGTTTAGGATTTCCCCACACTGATAGAGAGGAGGTGACAGAGAGTCACACTCGACCGCTGGCCAAGGAACTGTTTACCAGGACCAAGACAGAGAGAACCTCGCCATACTTGTTCTCGACAAAACATATATCTATGTGCAGAAGAGTTGGAATTTTTCATTTTTGAGACGATCCTACAGCTTTGACAAACATAGGCCTCTGGTGAAGCTTATGCTGGTCGTTACAACCACTGGGCACATTGTTTCGGTGCTCGGTCCGTATCTAGCCGATTCGAAGAACAGTGATGCAAACATACTCAATTACATGATCAGGTCAAATGCTGAATAAATGAAAGAGTGGGTCAAAGAAGGTGATATCCTCGTTGTGGACAGGGGTTTCAGGGAATCAGGTGAAATACTAAACGACCTTGGTATAACTATGGAGATACCCACGTTCCTACCTAAAAGGGCCACGCAGCTGCAGATCAAAGATACCAATTGCTCGAGGCTTGTAAGAAAGGTAATTAAAACATTTTTTTACTTAATATGAATAAAAAAGTAATTTTACTCGTTTTAATATCATCATCAATAAATTGTTGACAGATCAGATGGGTAGTCGGATCGGCGAACAACAGACTGAAGACCTGGCGACTGCTTGATAAAACCCTCCCAAACACGCACATCCCAAATATTGGGGATTATGCTCAAATCATTTGTGCATTATGCAACAAATTCAGGCCACCTCTTAGCAGTGGAACTTTTGAAAAAGATAATGAGGTAGCCGCAAAAATGAAAGTTTTGGCAAGGTCATCAAATGAACTTCAAACGCTTATTAATGACCATGGCAAGTATTTTCAGACATCATACTACGTGATATTTAATCTGCAATTTGTCATTCAAATATATTTCAATTATGCAATTTCTGAATATTACAGGACTAGATCGGAGATCATATAAATGGACTCCAATAGATGCATCAGAGGCATGTTCATTATTCCCTCGTTTGAGTGAGGATGAAATCCGGGAGCTGACTCTTGGCGTATACCACGTTAAATTGACCCGCTCTTACACCCAAGAACATTGTAATCCTGATGGAAGATATGAAATTCTTGTAAGCAGTGACGTACCAATGATCCTTTCTGCAAAAATACAGATTCGCCACAACTCTGCCAAACGCTACCAGCTTTGGATCAAGTACAACGACATTATCGTTGAAGGGTGGTATTGCTCATGTAAAAACGGAAGTAGAGTGGTTGGCATATGTGCTCACATCCCAAGTGTGATATGGTATCTATTTTATATGCGACATGAAGGCAGCCCGCTCAAGGGCATTCCAAACTGGGCAGACACCATCGAGGATGCTTCAAGGATTCCAACAATTGTCGAATATTTTATTATTTTATTATAATGCATCCAATCATTTCTGCAACTTTGTCTCTAAATTAATTATCATTGATTATATTTTTATTATTATATTTTTCAAGTATGCTTGCATTAATGCATGTTTTTTATTGATATATACCATTGAACGTCTATAACTTCATGTCTTGACTTCATTTCAATGCATCTTTTAAATCATTACTTCATCATTTGAGATAGGCTCTGACACAGTGAAACGTTCCTTAGAATGATTTGGGTCTGTTAAACATGAATGTATGTTACCAATTTGTGCATATCTTTATTGATTTTCTGAAATGTTAACTGATTTTAATCAATATTTTTACTCTAAAGAAAAGATCAACAGATTCATCACTAATTCGCTTAATTGTGCATATTTTTCTATTATAAATAGTGTTTTAAAATTTACTTGAATTTTGTTAATTCTCTTTTTAAATGTCCGTTTTTATCTACAATTAAGAGTAAAAAAATTAAATTATAAACAATGAATTCAATACTTATTATTTTTATACGATATAAAATGGTTTGAAACAGTTTACGCTTTTTTATAAACCGCTTCGCTTCACTTTAAATAAGGTCATGTGCATTGCTGAAAGAGGAATGGACGATGTTATAGCCCATACCAAAGCTTTCTATGTGTGTAATTAGCCCCAGTGACAGGGGTGTTAGCTTGTGGTGTTTTAGGAGACATGTGATTCATTATCGACTTAGGTGCAGATAATTGTCTGATTAACGGTGTCTTCATTAACAATAAAAATTAAAATTGATTGTTAATACAGTATACTTTCTTCATGCATATATTAAGTACTATTTAGTTATTTCTTTTGAAAATATTGAAGTGAGACAGTGAAACCAGGGTGATGTTTAAATTTTACCACCTTGTAATGGTGATAAAGGATTTTTGCTCAAGTGCATTAACTTCTCAGCTATTAAAAATAAACTGACAAGAGATTTTTAATGAAGGGTAAAGGATTCACCAAAATTATATCCGCCAAAATAATGGTATACCTTGTAGACCCAAATCCGCCAAATTTTTGTCCCGCCAAAAAAATCGGCTATACGGTATACGTCTTTTTCTTTCTTTATTAATGAACCGCATTGAAGAAATTAAATGCAAAACGCCGACTAAAACTGAAACAATGCTTACAACTGTGTTAAAGAATTCCAACAGAAACACAAAGAAACCCAAAATTTGATCACTTACCAGTCACCACTACCCCATTGAATCTTTTTAGCATTTGAGACTTTTTACAGTAAGTATGACATTAACAATCAGCCAATACAATAATATACAATTTGCGTCTTGAATGCAGCCTGAACTTAAATACATGGTTAGAATGAGGAAGGTAGACTCTTACCGGGATTATATTATTTGCATTCTGTAACTATTGTAATTTTACAGAAATTCGTTCATTACTAGTATCTAAGGTTGTCTCAAATTAACAGCATTGTTAACATCGTTGCTTTCGGATCAATAAAGGCAAGATGGGCTAACGGTGTTTTGAAATGATTTTTTAAAAACACATATGAGTATCTCTTTCTTTAAAGTATTGAGAAAGGAATAAGGCAGTTCTCTCAACGAAATGGCGTATTTTTAAAGGAGAGATTCACAATCTAAAGAACTGTAATAGACCTTTCAGTCTAACTTATATGCATGTCGACTACAATATATTTGCATATGTACAATTAAATCCGTACCTGGTAAAATTACTTAAAGGAAGTGAACATGAAAAAAATAATTGTTGCTTAATAAATTTTAAAAGACTTTTAAAACTTAGAAATGAGGACTGTAACCTTTTTGTTTATTTCTATCATGAGATTTTATCAATTTAACACTCTCAGTGAAAGGTTTATGGAGGATATCCATTTTTTCCCAGCATGCATCTGTTCCCTGACGTAGATAAGCCACATTGCTGCTGGTGACTGGGTCAATGATAAAACTGGGTCAATGTTTATGCAGAGTAGATAAAAGCTACAAAGAAAAATTATGCCTGGATGTGCAGCAAAATTTTGTACTGTCATGAGAGGACAAGGATTCAGTATATTTCTATAACTGAACCTTAGGTAACTACACATGATTTGTGCAAAAATAAAAATAGATAATTTGTGAAATATGAGACCATGGCATTCCAGATGTTTGTACGGAGATGTTGCAGTCAGTGTTTACATAAATAAAATGCTCTTTGTAGATTTCAAATAAATGTAAAAATGTAATTTCATTTTCTTTGTGGGGTTTCTTACCGTTACTTTTTATTTAAATGATCTAGAAATCTTCCTCTCTGATTTGTTTTTATCTTAATTAAATTAAATCTTGATGATATCTATGCCGGTTCCGTTTATGCTGTCAGACGAATAACAGAACTAAGTCACATTTTAAAAATCAGGATGCTGAGCAATGCACCTTGTGTGCTCATTTATGTAGCACACATAATCTTCAAACTGATAACAACAAATTAAGAAATTCCCGAGTGCAAGAAAAATAGGTCACAGAAACACTGATCCAGGGACATTCCATTCTAGTTAAATGTCACATTAACTGCAGTGCTGGTGCCTGGTGGGAATGCATCATTCTGAGATCTAAAATCTTCCTCCATAAACCTTGTTTCAAAATGACAACTCTTTACATTCATTTCAAGTTTCAATTCACATTTTGATGATGACATTTTATCTCTGTTACTAAGCGTGTGTAAAGATGCAATGTGTCTCACTGACGTCAGCATCAGTGCTGCCCTCTCTTAGATGCTTAGAGATAACCCGGCAGGGAGGTAATGATTTTAACAATATGGCAGCCTTCATGGATTGCAAGAATTAGTTATTATAAGTGATATATCTCCTTACTGAGGAAAGCTATGTCTAAATGGTTTTCAGATATCATTATATACATCAAACAGACAAATTTGAGCCCATGATAATTTTTTCATGTTCACTTCCTTTAACGTGAAAAAAGTGCATATAATAAGGTTGATAGAATACCATTTACAAAATAATTTTTCTAGAGTTTAAAATCGTTTAATTCAACTAAACTAAACTGTGTGTTTAAAACTTTAGAAACGTTTAACTTTGGATCTGTTTCATTGGAATGATACATCAATAAATAATAAACTTATATTCAACATAATCAATAGATGTTGAAACCTTGTACAATGCAAAGAGGAATTTTCGAAACGGCATTATTATTTACATCTGTACTAAAAATTAAGCTGTTGAAATAAAACGATAAAATGATATTGGCATTAAAGGACTATCCTTTCAAAAAATATCACAACTGATGGTAGTTTAAAAATGTTCAATATGCCAACGATTGCACAAGTATGATGCTGAATCATTAACAGTGTTACTAAAGAGAATTTCATATTTCATTAGAATTGCCGAACCTATACTGAAATAGAAAAACGCAACGCTTATAACATGTAAATGGTACACTAATGACTAGTAAATAAATATCTTAATGAATATCTTATTAATGGGATGCTTATTACGAAAAATCTGTGCTTAATCTCTACGTACATGTATTTATATTAGACACGACAAAACCGAATACTATGAGAAAAACTGGCAAACTTGAAAAACTTTGACAAAAATACTTAGTGTTTTTAAGAGACAAAATCTTAAAATATTTAGAAAATGTAAAATCATAACTACTTTAGCTATTTCCAAGATATTATACGATGCCTATATTCTAGTTTCAAAGCTTAAGGTGGATCTCTACACCAAATAAGTGTAGGAGATTTTTGTTGCATGCATTTGTTACTAATAGTAGGCCCAGTATTCAGCAATACAAGACCTCACAGTACAAATCTCTATTTTCTAGAAAATTTTTAAAATGTCAGTCTTGTTCCAGATAACCCCTATTTTTTTAAACTTTCAAACACTTCTGCTTAAAAATTCTTATTAAGTTAAATGGTATTAAGTTTTGTAATGAAAAACAATATAATCATGAATGAAGTTTGTATGATTTTTATTGGAATTCACATATATATGAAACTAAAATATAAAAAAAATTCTTTCAATGCAAACTGCTGGTCGAAATTCCACAAAAATCTGAAAATATAAACAATATTCGTGGGTTAATGAGATGAAAAAAAGAAATTGAATAAAATTGAAAAATCAAAAGAAATACTGAATTATTGCAAAAATCTTGGTATGAAAGATCCTGTGTAAGAGTTGTCTTTCTTTATTTTACATGGTCTCAAAACATCTTGGTACCAACTTTTTAATTAATAAAATCACAAAGAAAGATTAAAAAAGAATACGTCCATGCTAAATATGTAGATTTAAGGTAAGTAGTGCTTATAATAATTTAAATGTTTGAACCTGACAAATTATATTTTTGATGAATGCATCATATATATTCAACTCTTTCAAAAAAATTTTAGTAGTTAAATTGCCTTTTACTTTTTATTACAATAACAATTATAAACAACAACCATACGCATATTAATACATACCTTAATTGTCCACAGTGATAGACATGCACGTGTGGTAATAAAAAAAAAAAACATGCTCCTTCTCAAAATTCTGTCGTTCCCGCATTTGACTTCCAAATCTTTCACTGCTATTGCTACCTATAACTTTTTAAATTAAAATACATAAGTTTAATGCCATACATATCCCTTACCTTTAGATTTACATCTAATGCAAGTCTCATACTGCAAATGTTTTACATGTTGGTCAGTTAGGATCAATTCAAGAGATCAAACTATAGTTTTATATTCTTCATATAGTTTAAGTGAAAATATTATCTCTGCTTACCTTTACCATCCGTCACGTATGTATGATCGTGTGCTGCAGATGACATGACGAAAATGTATTGACGATAGCAGGAAAACGCTCAAAACAGTATATAATTTTGATTTCACGTTTTCCGTACAAAACAGCTGATAATCAATGTTAGTTGAAAGCTTGATGCACGAACAAAACTGACATATTTTCTAAGCGTTTTGGTGATCTCATTCTTATCTCATCTACCTCGTTAGACGAGTTCACCTATATACCTATAGGTATTTTGTACCACGACAGAATGTTATCAATCCGGAACAAAAATGGCGTTTCAAACGAGTGTCACACGTGTTGTGACGATGTAGCAACCCACCTTAATAGATTCACTTTTTTTGGTAAAATTGAGCATGATGGTATAGCGATAGTTGATGTTGAGATCAAATTTTATGCTGCAAAAGCATCATGTATAAGTAAAATAGTAAATAAAAAAAATATTACACATCGAACACTCATTAGGAGAAGGCTTACATAGACCATGCCTGCTGTCCAACCCAGTTATGTTTATTGACATAATAAAATATGTCCTAATCAAATCAACACTCAGTAGAATTTTAAAACAACATAATAATGCGGTTTTTGATATTGTCAATACTAATGAGTGTAACATTAATATAAGATTCTGAGGGTTTTTTTAAAATGCTAGATCTTTCTTAGTTTTATAAAACTTTGTTCACCTCCTTCAATAGTTGTAAGATGCAAAAAGTGATTGGAAAAAATTTTACGAGAGACGAAGTCTGAAGTCACTTTTTTGCAATAATGAACCTTTTTTTAAAATGATTAAAAATTTTCTTTTTTTAATAATTTTTGTACAAAATATTTGTGATGGAGCAGTAGAAATGTACGATATTACGGACTTTTCAAACAAACTAAATAAAAAGAATAAAACCGTTAACAAAGGCGGATCCAGCCCCCCCCCCCCCCCCCTTTTATAAATTTTGTTTGTCTTAATTGTAATACTTTCAATTAGGTGGAATGTTTAGAATATACATTAATTTTTATTTATACACATACATATAATGCCAGTGGCGAGTTTTATACAAGAACATAGGTGAAAAGTTATATTACATGAACAATAACTCTAGGCACGGAGGGGATAAGTAAGTAAGTAGTTTGGCAAAAAAATTTGAAATCTTATGAAATCAACATGGGTTGTAATTTGTTTTTTGAATGCAGCACGATGTCCGATGATAAAAAAAATGATTTTAATAAAAGAGAAATAAAAGGTATTTTCTGAACTCCATGATTATGTTTGAGTTGTAGTTGTGATACATTGATACTACATATAAGGAAATGAAATGGAATTTATGAAATAATTGTGCGATTTTTTATAGCGCACAATTTGCCTTATGTAATAAAATATTTGAAAAAAAGATGAACTGTCTTGTTCATATAAGCTACGCGTATATTATGCCGTTGATTTAGTATACATGTAGATATCTGCAAATCCACACATTGTAAATAAGAATTGTCTGACATGTCTTTTTATACGGTTCTTCCTTAATTCAGTGTTGCTTAATGTTAAAACGTTTTGTACATTATCAACAAAGACAACTCAGAAATAAAACAATTATTAAAACCATGATAAATTATATTAATGTTCGGTATTATAGTTATGAAATCACCATAATCAATTACATATGTCTAATCTTTTGTGTTATGAGACCATAAAAGAATCTTGATTGTTCAAGAAGGCTAAATCAATAGTTATAATGACGAACACGTACATGTACATTTTATTTTTAAAAAAAGAACTTATCTTGCATAATTAAAAATGTTAAGCTCTCTTTTGAACTTGAGTTATACTTGTTTATATATTCTTCCAAATATTTACTTTTACCTTGTAACTTTCTTAAAAAGCTATGCAAAGAAATGAGATCATTATACTATCACAAAAAAACATTCCCAGCTATTGTTTAAAATTGATGTATTTCTTGCACCAATAATACATATATCCACGTACATTGTTGTGTTATCGTAGGTAATATACGAGTAGGAGAAAATCTATTGGATTCATAGAAAAAGACCAATTAAAGTATTTTGCATATCATATTACATAAAAGTCACGGGATATAGACAAAGAAACAGGCAGAGAGACTACATGACCGATAGATCACAAATGGTCTGTCTTTCTATTTACGATTTCGAAGACTTTTGAAACTTGATAAACCGCTAACTGTCCAGTCAACTTTATCCGTTGTAAATAACCGTAAAATATATATATAAAAAAAAAAAAAAAAAAAAAAAAAAAACCAACTTATCAGAATGCCTGATATTGTTAAAGATAAAATTATTAGACACAAAATGTCATTGAGCTGCATCAATAGTATTTACTAATTTTATATAATAATCAGTATTTCATTGATTAGAAATATACCTTGCAAGCAGCCATAAATGTGATGACAAGATGTGTTGCAATTAGAAGGACACTTCTTCCCACAAAATTGACCATACAAGTTTTTTGGACATTTTTCAGTGCAGTTCTCCGCAAACCAGCCATCAGGACACACTTATAATACATACATGAATCAGACATAAACTTTAAGAAAGTATCGAAATGAATCATTATTGTTAAAAAGATTTGTTAAAACAAACATATTTAGAATTAAAAGGAAACGATAAAATTGAAATATTTCCTTGATGTCGATACGAAGATTAATTTTTTATCAGGAAACAAATTTAAAATCAAAGTAGTACTTACAAACACATGATCCATTTACCAGATAATAGCTTTCACAACATTCTTTATCACTGAAAACACGAAACTTTTATCAAAATATTTATTATTCTCTTTATATCTGTAATAGCCCAACAATAACATCCACTCTGTCCAAGTTTGAACATCGTTGAAAAATAAAGTTGAAATGACTTTGAAATATGTTTTATTCTGTTAATAGAATGATGTCGACCCAAAATATCGATGTTTAATTACCGTTGAACAAAATATCGTGTATAAACATATCATAAACGCCACGTAAAGAAAGTATCATGACTGCTGGGGAGGGGGGGGGGGCGACAGAGATTTCAACGATGGTTTTTAGCGTTACAAATCAGGATACACACCAAAGTGTGCAAACTTTTAATCTCGTAATGTCATAAATAAAATACTGTCATTTTCGGCAATACATACTTTCCAGGCTTTGGACAAATATTCTGACTTTCACATAGAACTACCATGAAACATAAAGCACAAACGATACTCAGAACCATGTTTCAAGTGTGACATTTAGCTCCGACAATACGCTGTCGCATTTCCTTGTTTTGACTTCCTGTTCAAAACCAGGAAGTAAAAAAAATATGGCATTTTTTATTTTGTATTAACTAGGCAACGAGAAAACCACTTCTGATGTTATATTATAAACACAAGCATTTTTAGAAGTGGTTAAGTGACTTGAATGACCTAGCTATTGGCTGAATGATATTTTGGATAATCTAACAAATGACGCTGTATGTCAAACATTTTTGACCTGTAATTTATTCAATTATATTAACATAACTCTTAAAAATAACTTAACATGATTCTTAGAAATAACATATTACTAGTACTGTATCTTGAAATTACATTGCATTAATAATTGTGAAATTAAGTATGATTGTCATGATAATTTTTTTTCGAATGTACATGCAAGTATAAATAAATGAAGGCAAAAATCTTATTTAAGAAAGGAAATTATTTATTTCCGGACAAAAATAAAAAATCATTTGCAAATCAACACCATATGCATGTATATCTCAACAAGCAGGTGTATACCGATTTTTTAATTTATAGACATTATTTGCTTGTATGAATATGCATACCGAAAAATCTGTAAACACAACTTACGGTGCGCCAATTTTATAAACTTCGTTTGTCTTTTTATTGCATGCTCATTACCTGTTTGTAATTAAGGAATAAGGAATCATTCTTTGAGAATCAGAGATGATCAAATACGGTCAAGGTGGTCATCAGGGTGAGAGATTTGATCACGCCCGACTATATTTGATCACCTCATAATATTCAAAGAATGATCCCTCTTTACTTATATTTATATAATTTTCAGCAATTGTGCGATTAAATACTAAAAAGTTCTTAATGAAAAGTATTGGACTATACATTACAAAATCGATTCGTAGTGTAATCACAGACAAAGACACTGAAAAATGTAAATATTGTGCCATTAAGTCATCAGTCAGTATTGCATATAGTGAAAACCGTGTGTAATTGCCTGAGCCATGTGTAAAATGTCTCTGAGACAGCTAAATCTTTAGGTTGTCGGTCATTGAAAATGCTACAATTACGGAAGGTTTCGTCATGGAGAAGAATCTATTTTTCTTGTTTCTATCTCTGTCCATTTCCCTTCTAATCCAATAGAATACCCCTTAAAATTTTATTTGCAATTAAACACTGTTGCTGGGGATTCTGACCTGTCATATCTTTACATCAGGGATTTTTTATAATCAATATCAACAACATTTAATGTGCACACATTATTTATTTACACAGTATAACAGGCAATGTAAAAGGAATAACGGGGTTGGCTTGTAAGGCAACCCTATTTGTGGATGTTTATGCCCTCTTCCATAAACGTTAAATAAAGTTTTACATAGGTCAATTTATTTTTTAGTAGCAAAAGTTACTGAAATTTTGTATAGGTATTGCGGCTTGATTCAGAAAAGAACAACGAAAGATTCCATTTAATATGTTATTGATTAAAACATATCTCTTTAGTCAAAATGGCATGAACATATCCATAAATACTTTTAATGTCCTTTTCATAAATTATGTATGTCGTACTCAATCCGTATGTGTATTGGTTAATGTCAGTTATGTTAACAATCATTCAAAAAAAGCGTTATGATCTACACAATCTGTGTAAGGAAGTACGATTCCGTTATGGACGTGATCTAAATTTAGAGGACGTGAACAACAGCGCCAGGAGTTAAATATCTATGGACACTATACATTAACAATCTACCATGTCATTATAAACTAAGGATATAAATATCTGGTGACACAGAATAGTAAATTCACTAATGAATATAGACTACTTTTTTAGAACATAGCTCTAGGTCTGAAAATATAATTTCCTTGATGCAAAATTGTTTATATTTTGTATAAGTACTGTGAACAGGACGGAAATTATTAGTTCTAACCTATGATTAACAACAGCTGTTTGAACATGTTAATTCTAATATCACTGCTTTCATTCTCTACAGCTCAAAGTTCAAAGGTATAAGAAGCTCTAAACACCAGTCTAAATATTTGTTTTAAAAACATCGCAGAGCGTAGAAAATGTGCTAATACTTATCAAGTTTAAAAAATTTGGGAGTAGTTTATGATTTGGTCGTATCTTAAAAAATTAATAAATTTCTTTTCGGTTTTCATAAAAAATGTATTGAAAAGGTTTGATGTTACCTGTTTCAATCTCGGCACCTCTTGCTTGGTAGGCGGTGTTCGTTTTCACTGAGCTAACCATTCTATTTTTTCGTCATGTAAAATATTCTTTTAAACTCATAAAGCAATTTTGCTGACTCGGGGATTAAAACCAAAGTAATGATCTATTTTCTTGATCGTAGTAATTCGGTTCTAGGTTCATCACGAGCTAAATTGTGATTCGTCAAGTTAGCTACGATCAATTTAACTCAAACATTGCATTCAAAATTAAGTTTGCATAATGTATTTAATATCTCTTTGAAGAAAAAACGTTTTATGGTTCTTTAATTTTGGAGAAAACTAAGCACATGGTACAAAGTTGACATGCATATAAGAAAGATATCATCTACCGTGCAACCAGGGCTGCATGAGACAAAGAAGTTAATGAACTGGTTTGCTTTGGTTGATTAGAATATGAAATACTTTATGTTCAGCTGAGCGAAGCGAAAGAGGACATTATTTAAAATGATGTGACTTTAGAAGTATTTACACGGACAAATAGCTTTGGCTAGCTAAGATGTTTTTTTATAAATCAATAAATCTTATTATTGTAGCCCTAAAACCTGTAAGAACCTAGATTTTTCAGCACTCCATATTTTCTATTCTTAATCATTTAAATTGAATTATAACACCAATCAATGCAAACTTTACAACATTTATGTTGGCATATGTTCAACTACACTTTTTTGATGTTAAATCAGCCCTCCACACTTCCAAATGACATTTCTGGGTCTTGGCATATTCTTCCCTTCCCCCATCTTTCCTCTAAAATAATCACTTGCATTTTATTTTGATCCGGAGGTAGACATTTATATCTGACTACAAAATGGTCATGACCATTTACAGGTGTAGTTAATGTAGTCAATTCTCAAACATTTTAAAAATTATGATTCATCTGTGTTCAATGAAAACATCCCCCATCTCACCAATGAATGTAAAATACCATGATAGGGAAGCAAAACTCAAAACTGAATTAATTTTCTTTTATTTGCTAAGATATTATGAAAAAAGAAAGATTCTTCGTTATGACATTTAAGGCTCAGATATGTTATTCACATCATCAAGCAAGGAGCAAAAATAGACCTTTCAACTCCACAATTTGTGTATACAACAGGTTTCTTTACCAACATTAGCAAAAACTAATAAGTATTAATTTTGTTGATATGTCATTTCGTTGGTGAGAATCCGGAAAGGAAAATAAAGTATACACACAAAGATATACACACCTACCTGACATCGCACCCCCCCCCCAACCCCCCAACAAACACACACAAACTCTCACATATTGTGTGTTTGTCTCATTTTTCTTATGAAAAATTTGAAAAGCATGCGTTATTTGAAAAAGTTTACCTGGCTTAATGCAAAAAATATTAAATGTTTGCCATTCAGTTCAAATAAAATGATTAAAATACTTTTTTAAAAATACAAAATATAACATAAAGATCAAAGTTTAAGTTATTCTACGATGATATATTTAAAAGTATACGGTTAAAATTTCTTTCGTCAGATAGATTCAGTAGAAAAGGCAAAGTAATTATCTTTATAAGGAATTTTTTCCTGCGTTATAAAAATTATCTTTATTTATTTCTGTTTTTTCAACGCAATCAATCAAGCAGGATATGATCTGTTTAATAAAACACACAAACAAAATTGTATTACACCACTTTGTGTATACAATGTTTTGAAAATTTTCATGTACTGTAGGCACATAACCAATGCGAGGTGGTCTTCGAACAACAATTGTCCCAAACCATGAAGATGTCTCTGTAGACTCCTACCCATCCACAGTCAGCATCCAAACAGAAAACATCTGGACGATCAATGTCTACGCCGTTAAAGTCGAACCCAAACAGCCCCCAGTGGAAATAATTGAAGAGTACCCCGTTATCCCAAATCCAAACGCCTTCAAACGGTTTGTCTGATAGACCGACCAATGCGGGTAGTGAATCTGTAAAGGATATATTTTGTCTTCCTATTTCTATTTGTAATATATAACAATATATAAAAACTATTTCTTAGATGATGCAGTGATCACATACATCAATCTTTGATATCGCCTTAATTAGAGTGAGATATTTTTTGTTATATCGGCTGCAACATTTAAAATCTATTGCCAAACAATCCGATGAACATGGAAATCGGGGCAATAAAACAAATGATTAAGACCGGTAACACTTACTAGTTTCTCGGTAATATTTCTCGACAAATATCTTTTTCTGCATGGTGTCGATGATTAGAAGATCAGATTGTAGAGCATTACAATGGTTCTTGGCGTCATCACTAGTGATCATGCTACTGCTGTTGTATTGTCTGAAGCATTGGTTGTCATCCCTGTTCCATACATCTTCTTTGTTTCGACATCTGGCACTG
This sequence comes from Magallana hongkongensis, assembly GCA_016163765.1. Taxonomy (NCBI): domain Eukaryota; kingdom Metazoa; phylum Mollusca; class Bivalvia; order Ostreida; family Ostreidae; genus Magallana; species Magallana hongkongensis. Next base: position 24,613,839 of record WFKH01010211.1, read on the forward strand.
CCTTTATAAAAAACGGAATAAAGATTTCATAAAAATACATTGCTTTCCTAGGCACCAATGATCATGACCAATTAACATGTTTCTTTTTATTATTCCAATTAACTTTTTTGACTAAAAAGGTAATCCAAATTTTAATTTTAATTTATAAACGGATTGGGTGTTTTGTGAAAATCATAAAAATATATAGATTATGACCAATCAAGGTTTCTCCACCCTTGACGTTTTTATGGTTTAATCCATGTAATTATGGTTTAGATTTTAAGAGGAATATTTAAACAATCAAATTAACCAAATATATTGGTATGTTGCAAAATATTTTTTTTTCATTTTGTAGGAGCTAAAACAGGTACACTATCAAGGCCTTAGCGACGGCTGTTCCTCATCAAATTCTTTACTGATTTCAATATATAAATAAAATCTTTACAGAAATTAAGTCATTTTTCATATTTTTTGACAACTTAAAGTCATTTGAACTTTCAAGTATGCATATCATAACATTTACAATGCATTTTGATTCAATTTTTCAGAACAGGGATCGACATTAACGGTTGCCCCATACATGTAGCCCGGCGCAAGTAAAATCTCTATTCGGGCAAGTGAAACTCTGGATAGACTTGTCCGATCGGGCAAGTAAAATTTCTTATTAAAAGTATGTATTTTTTTTTTTGTTACAAACAATTTTCGTCATTAAAACTTTTAAACAACATCTTTTCCGATTTGGAACTCTTCAGTCTTCAGGTAGCGCTTTAAGTAAGTCGTTCCATATAATATTCTTGTTTCATTGATTTACTGATCGCGTTAATACATATACAAGTGTTCGATGACAGGTTTTTTTTTCCGTAACGGTATGTGCTGTCACGAAAAGGAGCCGTATTCTGAATGCATTTCTTATACGACTTATTTATTTCACAAAAGACACAAACGTTTGTTTGATGAAAATGGAGATCTTTCGGTTTTTAACTAGGCATCGCAGTCTTCTCTTTTTAAATATACTTTGGGGGAAAACAAAATGAAAGTACCTGTAAACCAAAAGAGTCAAAAGTTCTACTAAAAAAATTACAAACTAAAATGGAAAACGATGACGATGATGGAGAGGATGCCCTGGTAATTTCATGCTGGCACACGGCCCCCTAGCTATTATAGAAAACAATGAAATTTGTGATACCATAAATGAAAATCTAATTATCAAGATCTACTAGTCTATATACTGAAGCATTACATTATTGGCAAATTATTATTAGTTTATATAAATAAAGTTGATTTACAGTGTGTTTTTCTTCGTACTTAATGCGGGCAACCAAGTTTAAGATTCGGCCAAGTTAAAATTTGAGTTCACTTGTCCGATGGGCAAGTGAATTTAAAAGTTGATGTCTATCCCTGCAGAATCAAAAAAATTACTGTTTAGCAACATAAAATGTCTTTAACTATTTAAAATATGGTTCAAACCCACTCATAATTAGTACATATATCATTCATTATATATCCCATCGAAATTTGCAAAGAATTAATTTCCATGCCATGTAAAAAATGTTGAAATATGGTAAAAGTATATGACTGCTTATGTACGGTTTATCAGTTTTTTACCGGGTTTTCCAAAGGAAAAATCAAGTTATTGAAATGGTGAAAATGGCGGGCGGGCGAGCGGGCGGGTGGGCGGCTCCCAAAAGGGTGCCATTATTGTACGAATAAATACTCCTACAGTTTTCAATATAGGTAGTTGCTGTTTTGCAGATAAATTACACATATATTAGAGATTACTTGGATTTTGATTTTTGATTATTTATTAACAAAATACCAGCTGTTGAACTTAGTCATATTTTCGCATAATATTGTATCTATGGTACCCCTATTGTACATATAAGTCCTCCTACAGTTTTCAAGATAGGAAGTTGCTGTTTTGCAGATCAATTCTACATATATTACAGATGTGCATATAACTTGTATTTTGATTTTCGATAGTTTATGAAAAAAATACTAGCTGTTGAACTTAGCTATTTTTTTTTTTTTTTTTGGCAAACTATTGCATATAGAGTACCCCATTTCTCTTGATAGGTAGTGTTTATCAGTCCAGGGTTAACAAATGGATTATGGATATTGTTCACACAAACATAAACCCGGTTTGCTGTCAATTTGACAGCTTTTCTCTTGTTCACTGATTTTCGCGATTCATACAAATCTCTAAATGGTTAAATATAATTGTCAGTTCACCTAACATAACTAAAGATATGTTTAAATACAACTTTTTATCAAGAAATAAAGGTAAAACCACCGAAATACAAAAAAATCTGTATAGAATAATTAAAATCTGATTTTTTTTTTGTGAAATCATATTTCAAAAAATATTGTTTATCGATCCTTCAAAATATATATATATATTGATGTGTCGAGCCACCTTTAACCCACAGTATTGTGTTTTGCTTTGTTTTATTTTGGTTTTTGGTTTTGTTTTTTTGGAGGGGGGGTTGTTTTGATTTGGTTTTTTTTTTGTTTTGTTTAAAT
>WFKH01010211.1:24625046-24647226 GCA_016163765.1 Magallana hongkongensis
TAAAATTTCAAATCAAACTAAAGTGGTTGGGAAGGTTTTCCCTATTAATAAATTAAACTTAAATTTGACTATATTAAATGGTCGCGGAAAGTACGTACGGACCAGTGTAAGATTGTCCAAACTTCATAACTGAGGTTTAAGATATGAATATTTGCATTTGTCAAAACATCATAATCTACATTTGTGAATTAGTTTGTATTGTGTACGTTATATCCATACGTCATTTGAAGCCGTTTATAAATGAGCATATGATTTTTAAAAAATATTACGGCAAGAGCATGTCTTTAAAACCCCAGAAAAAGCGACGTTCGCTGGCCCACGGAACAGCGCGCCATCATAAAGTTCTGTGTCGACTTCGGTAAAACACCGATAGAAACGAAACAAATGATGGAGGAAACAGGAAAAACATAGAATTAGTTCGAGATCACTTATCTACAAGTGACACAAGCGATTTTCTGATTGAGCGTGCGATTGTACCCTCTGGCCAGACGGTGAATGCAACATATCACTCTCAGGTAAACAAGGACAACGAAGTTATTAAAACGTCATTATAACTCAACGTCAGACTGGGCCGTGCAGCCTGTATAGGCAATGTATAAATAAGGATATCTCCAATGTAAGAATGTACATTGCTCTGATCTTTATACATATACATTATTATTCTTAATATTAAATATTATAATACTTTCCTAAATATGGCGTCCTTATTTTGGAAAAAATTACATGTACATGTGTCCACGAACCTTTTGGACAACCATCGTATGTGCCAATCTGATAAAACAAATCAGCTGTTTTGATAAGCTACCGCCCTCGAACAACCGAAGAAACCCGCATAGAGGTCACGTCAAACCAACCTTTTGATAAAACAATCAAATTGTGACTGGCGAAACTTTGCTAGAAAAATTGAGCTAATATTAGCATTAATTAAAGGTGGCCGCTTCGTCGAAAAAAGTCCTTACACCCAGAAAAGCGTATAGTTATGCAATATATGCATAGAATGTGATTTTTCGTTTCTGTTGACTTTCAAAAACACATCCAAAAAGATTTGTAGTGCATTTAACGACACGGGCACCTTAATGTTATTGTTTATTCTCCCGACAGTATTAAAAAAAACGTGAATTTTGATTGATCGAAAAAGGTTATGACTTTATTTCTAAATATTCAGATTCTCTGGTTTTTCGAACGTAACCTTTAAGCAGGTTGTTTCATATGCGTATCAGAACAGCTGATTTTAATGAGATTGAAATACGTGCGCGTGTGTTGTCTCATAAACACGATGTATTTACGTTTCTCCATTCATGTTTTTCTGATCTACTCAACAGACATGTATCTACACATATTTTAATTGTTTGAACAGCAATTTATTTTAATGTTGCTTTGAAATGAAAAGACAAAAATGTGAATTCAAGATGTATCATTGGCCAAGTTTTGATGAATCGACAGTTTATATAAATGTAGCGGAAGTTTTATTTTTCATTAAATATCAAGCACTTTAATAATTTAGGGCATCAGTTGCAGCCTCTTTGCATACAAGAAAAAAAATAAACAGGTAAAAATACGCAAACAACGGCTCCTTCCAAATAAAACATAATGTTTACTTTGTTGTCTTTCAACTTTTTTTGTGAGGGAAAATAGTACATACCCTGCATTTAAAATTGAATAGACAAACTCAATATGTGCACAGCTATGTGGTATGATCTCAACCTTCAAGGCATTTTATTTGTAGAAGTATGTATACAGGTTTTATTGGAAAATCTATATTAGTCTCGGGGTGATAACATCATACTAATCTATTTTTTTTAAAGAACTACATCAGTTTGATGAAAAAGAAATATAGAGTATCATGGTGTGCATCTGGTATTGAGTGTGTACTATAAATGTGGCCATAAGACTTAGGTCAAGAGGAATTCTAGTCGCTGTCATACCTCTCAGGCTTATAAGAGTGTTGACCAGTTTCTTATTTTAATTTACTTCCATCTCTTATTCTTTAAGCATGTTTGAAATCCTCACCTTATCCCTTTGGATCACTCAATGTCCTCAATTTTTAAATGGAGTATGCATTTATTGTCAATCGTCTAGATACAGAGGAGAAACATCAAGAGAGTAGTCCCTATTCAAAAATTATTTAACCTTGATAAACGAAGCGTTATACCTCTTTGAATAAGTCTTATTTGTAAATAAGAACTTTTCCCAGCAGTCCTTTTGCAACAACAGTCACATTTTCAATAATTAGATATGTTATTACTATATAAGACAACCTTAATCCACACCCATGTAGAAATAACATTTTTGTCATCACTGTTCATCTCTGTGCTTTGGTCCGGAGCTACAAAAACGTTTTTCTTTTTAAAAATAATGCTTACTTCAATTTTGTAAAACTTTTTCAAATAAAAATCAAATAAAATCGGAACAATTATGAATTATGATTTTTTTTTCCTTTTTTCTTTCCTTTGTTTTTGTTGATGCTCAATAATAAAAATGTAAAAGTATTGATTTTTTCTTAATATTATACCTACTGAATAACTGTTACATATACAAGTACATTGTACATGGTTTCCTAAATTATGGGATGAGAGATATTCGTAATTGTCTAATGTAACTAAATGTCATACCTCTAATCGTATTCGATACATACTAGTTCATGTTCAGCTGTAACATCAGATGGAATGATACGTATTGTTCGTTAACCGACGTAGTTACAAATACCGAACACCACTCATAAAAAGGCACGTCACACAGGTATATAATCCCTTCAATTTCCTTACAGCTGATTGTACACCTGAAGCTCATGGCCGACGCGTTGTATTCCTTTCGTAGTATTAGGGTTTTTGCATTTATTTATTGTTTTATGTGCATTTTCTTTTTGTAATTATTATAATCCATTAATCTGTATATCTGATGTTAATATTCTTTTCGCTTTAAAAAAGTGCGTAAAAATTTGATCGTGACAGCGAAACATAGCGTTGTAAGATGTACGTCCATACAGGTGAGACCTTTAAAGCGAAATACTGTGAACTGTAAGGAGTTTTGTGGCTAATATAGGGGTTGTAGGGACAGCGGAGACGAAAAATAAATATGGCTGAAAATGCCGTTCAGCTTTAATACAAAGCGTGTATTAATACTAATTACAGTAAATGAGCATGTATTCAACACAAACTTGCGGCACTCTTAAAACAAATTGTTTTATAGTGTTTTCAATCAATATTTGACAGTTTATTAGATGTGTAGTTTTCTCTCCTCTTAATTCTTTATTTGATACAGCTATGTAATCATGTAGTTGGTTGAACACATTGTTTTACTAATTTACTATTATTTAAGTTGATGTATTTTCCCCTCTATTTATGATACCATACCAGTAGATAAAAGTATGCATCCATGTACGTGGTGACACTGATATTCAGAACTGCATTTGCACAGAATTTGCCATAATAGTCCACCATACACGGAAGTGAACAGTTGAGTCCAAACCACCCATTAGGACATTCTATCGAAAAGAATTGTCATGATTACAAGAATGCAAATCAAAAATCAAAAACTGCATTAAGGTGGTATGGAACACCTCCATATTGTGACGTACTTTCTATCGAAATAAACAATAAAATTAAGTGTAATCTTACATATCTTATATTGTTTTCTTTACCAGAATTGTTACCGAACAGCGTAGTGCGATGGGTTAGAGTGTTAACTATGAATTTGTGTGTCATTAGTTCGAATCCCGCTTTGACGTATACACTTTTTATCTGTCAAAAAAAATTATAATATATTCTTTGGTCAAATAATGTAGAATTTGAAAATTCTAAAACGATGAAAGTTTCGATTATAATGTACTATTATCCACATTAATGTCGACAGGTGTACCATACCACCTTAAATATTATGTCATTATATTTTAGCATATAAAACAAAATGGCAGAAATAAAATGCGTTTAAAGTAATTTCTTAAATACCTAAACACGTTCCGTTGACTTCATAATGGTTTACACAACATTTCAATGGTTCCCTGTAGAAGATAACAATAATATCAAAGATGATTCAAAAACGTCGCTGTAAGATTAAGATAGTCGTTATTTTTATTTTATATTTATAAATTTTTGTTTCTTCTTTTTTTTTGGGGGGGGGGGGGGGGTAAATAGGGGGACAATCTTTACCACAATTTCATTTTACCAACAAATTTGCTGATTTAGTGAAATACAGACACTCTGCCCAGTCAATTATGAGGAGTCCTACAACATCGAAATTCACACTGTCAACTTAAATCCCTAAACTTCGGAAGAAACGTATACCAAAGGACAAAGGACAAATCTAAAAACTACACTGTGCCACTGGCGAAAAAATATAAACAAAAATACCATTTTTATTATGGGGAACATTTTCAAAAGTATTGAATCTTTCGAATTTTGATGATGTTATGATCAAGATTAAATGCTAATAACGTTTATTAATTGGATAGTTTGCAATCTCTGGTAGACAAGATTTGTACTAATCTGTTAAGTAGCGTGTGTCTTGCAAGCATGTGCAATAAAAGTTCTATGGGTAAAATTTGACTTTGATGTGGATTGTAAGGTAAACATGAAAGTATAAAATGCCAGCAACTCTTCAAAAATTATTTAATTTCCTTGAATATACGTAATATCGCTCAATATATCTGTATTCATGCATATCTTGTCACGATAGCCGATCTTAACAACACAACAGTAATAGAACATGCAACTATTCTCATATAAAATGGAGATAACTCCTACAGCCATTGGGTAAAAATCAAAAGAATGGAAGCTCAAGACTGGCGATTTTGTTTAAAACATAATTTAATGCATCCTAAACTTAATATGGTATCAACATACAACTTTATACTAAAACCCAATATCCAGAAGTACAACAAAGTCTGTGATGACTACGAAAAGAAGACAGATTGAATTATGAAATGACGGGAAGAAAATCCACATTGCTCTATATATTCAATGGCGGCGCATTATCAAAAGATGTACTTAGATTGAGGATATAAAATCATGTATAGTAGAAAACAATTTTTGGAACACTGGAGATGAGTTGTGGTCTGGGTATGGGTTTGTCAAGTATTGAAAATACCTCATATCTAAATAAAGTTTTCTTGTGTTCCACTGGGTTGTTTTTTTTTTTACACAAAATCATTTTTCAACGAAAACATACATTTAGTCTGTCTGCTAAATAGAAGATTTTTAGAGATGGTGTTTATACTAATATCACAGAAGCCCTTCTTTAGCCCCATAATTATTTCTAATTCCCCCCCCCCCACCCCACCTTGATTCCCTGTTTCTACGGGTCTGGCTTATCAGGTATTAGCATGCGATTGCATACATGTTTACTGGAGGCAACTTTGTCTTTCTTTACATTGTTACATTTTCCTGATAGTGTGTAAATTGTGTCACGCAGCTCAAAGTTTCATATATTTGTAACGTTTTGTGGATTAACTTAAGTACCTCCTCTATTGTTCTCGTCATCAGGTACGAAGGGGTTTCTGTGCTAGTTGAGTCACAGCCAAATAGTTGTAATTTTATTGACACTGCATTCTATATGGGATACTATTAATCTCAAAAATTACATATGAATTCCTTTTGTTTTTCAATAACTGAACAAAACTATTTATTTTTCTACTATCTAGGAAGAGCAATGATAAATTACTAGTTCCACTGTGTACTTGTTTGCTTTGATTACATTCCATGCTTGGTTTTTTCCTGTTCCAAATTTTAAAAAAGAAAAACAAAATCGGACGAACATACAATTACACGTCAAGCCCTATTGTGATAAGATAATAAATACTGATATATAAAACAGACTGTAACAAAACCTTTCCAGCTCTTTTTCAAAGCAATCTTTCTGATTTGTCGACTGAAAATTTCATAAAATGGTCCAATACTCATTGAATGTGTAATTAACAGCAGAAAAATAAAAGTTACCAATACCCGTACGTTAAAATATACGTTTTTTATATCATCAGTATATTATATAACTGAAGAAAAATATCATTGTCTTAATATTATTATTTATAAAACGAAAACATCCACATTTGCCTAACATTTTGAAACTTTTTTATCAACATCAAGATGTATTATTTCTGAAGAATTGTATATTTGACATTAACCTGTAATAAAAATTAAGGACTTACCCTTCTCCTGAACAAACCATTTCAGTTGTTAATGCACAAAAGCAAAACTGGAATATTAAGAAAGTATTAAAACCGTCTGTTCTCGACTTCATTTTTAGCACTCTGGGTTTAAGTGGAAGACCCTTGCCGATTCACAACTGCGTTGTATGGTTAAATGTTTGTGACACTTATTAAATTCGAAAAATGTTTGAAATCTTCAACACATTTTAAAAAGGCGTCTGAATCAAATGTAAATAAACCTACTATGCATTGTTTAGAAGCGTCAAATCGGCAAAAATGTTTTGATTAGAGTATCTTATGACCATGTAAAAGAAGATGAAAGATTCAGTACCCACTCTTTTTAAATTTCATTGGAGAATCCTTAAATTATAATTACCAGACAAGATCTCAAATCCACAACTGATTTATAAAGATAAAACCATACCACTTTCTGAAAGATAGAAGATTTAAGTGGATAGACCACGTTCTTTAAAGAGTTATAAACTCCCATTCGAGGAACCACTTAAAATGGGCCCTTGAAAGGAAAAGAGGTAGATCCAATTACACTTTAGTAAGATAGAATTGCAAACGTTGTGATTGCTGGAAAGAATCTTTGTTTGCAGCGGCTTGGCGCAAATGGTTAAACGGTCACATGTGATACGAAAATGACTCATGACTTCTACTACAGAAATAAATCCTTTGAATACTGTAAATTCCTTATTTTACGCGAGTACTTAATTCCGCGACTCCGCTGTTTTGTATCAAATCGCGAGAATATAAAATCGCGAGCACCATTTTTTGTTATAATTTCCTATAGTTCTAAACTGTCTTAAAAATAAAAGCGAGATTTTAAAATCCGCGAGGGTTGCCCCTCGCGATTTTACGCGGAAATTAATTCCTCGCGTTTAATTAGGAATCTACAGTATATAGTCTCCTCTTCTTTTTAAATAAAACATTGAGCTCAGGGAGAGGGAAAAAGGGGGTCAAGGAACAGAATATAGAAAAATTTGAATCTTCACTAAATATGTTCAGGATACTTGCAGAGTAATATCTCAAATTGTGAAATTGTTGAACTTACGAAAAAGCATTTCAATCATGTTTACCTATATTTTCCAAATCTTAGACATCAAAAACATGTGCATTCGTGAGGGGCACACCAGTCGAGTTTCTTGGAGCAGGTAAACTTTGATAAATATTCTGAAACTGGGATATTCTGCCACCTAAATGCAAGTGTATGCTATCTTTCTCTTAGCCATGAGAACATTCCAATTAATTTAAGAAAAGATGGATGGAAAACGCCGCCTTTCTTCCAATGGAAAAACATCGAAGCCGGCAACCAAATCAACAAAAAAGGCAGAACAAAAACAAGAGTGTTCAAGAGTTAAAAACAACTCATTAGACTCGCCCGATAATGCCATGGTCTATAAACCAACGGTTTTCGCAGAGGCAGTACAGAACCTACAAGAAGGCAGCAGTCGGGGCTGCCTCTCGCTTAAGGGGTAGATACGGTAAACTAGGTCTTGTTAGAATATCATTCTCTTCACTCGATGAAAAGAAAACGTCCTACGGGAAAACGCAATATAAGAATCGTTGAGAAGTACAAAACATTCATACGATCGAGCAAATCTCATACCGAAAGGCTAATCAAACTCAATGCGCTAACTATGTTGAACGAACTTCCCACGGAAATCAATTTAGAATTACATCAAACGGAAGAATTGTAAAAAAAGACACTCTCATCCCAACGTGAACGTAATGATGAGAATACATCCCATGATAGATAGGCCAGGCCCGTTCCATTGAAACACTTAAAATAGGACACTTAAATGTATGTGGTTGGACTAAATCAAATCCTGAAGTAAGAAGTAGTCTCATTAAACACTTGAACTGCGACATAGTTAGTTTAAACGAAACTCATTTAACTGATATTAATGGAATAGCACTCACAGACTTGGGATACAAGAGTAAAGGATTTAATAGAGAAAACTTGCATATCAACGCACCGAAAGGTTTGGGTGGGGTAGGGTTACTTATTAAAAATTGGATTTTTGAGACGTATGAAGTAACTGTTCTAGATCAGTCATATGTATTCTTGGTGTGATGTTAAAAAATAAACAGAGTTAATTTTACAAACACTACTTATTTAACTCAAAACAACCTAATATTTCAAACTCTTATTAGTAATTTTCCAAGACAAACTGCAAATTTTATATATTCCGCATTTAAATTATAACAAAGTAAATTCTCGCGCATGCATTAAAAAAATTATTACTTACTGTTAACAGTGATTTATAGGTCCAATGGGCCGGGTGTTTGATTTATGTAAATGTATATTATTCATTGTTAAAGATACACAGGTCACTATAATAAATGATTTACTTACTTATTTACTTACTTAACATACCACCTTCCTGAGGCCAAATAATTGGTCAACGAGTTATAATTTTAACAAACTTAAATCTACAATACTAGGATATTTGTATGGTAACATCGCGAGGATTTTCAATAGATATATTTTAGTGTCGAACGTTGCACATTTCTTGGACCCTTGTTTATTCATCGGTCAGTGTTTCAAAATATATTAATCGACACTACATTGTACATCAGAATGATTGCACAATAATATTAGAATTTTTTATTTCACTTCTTTTAAAAGATTTTTGAAAATATTTACCTGTTTTCGTATATGTATGTAAAACTTTGCAATATTGCACCCATTTTGGACCATATGCTATTCAAACAAGCCACCACAGTTTGAAAATTGTAGAAATTACACAACATCCGGATGCTTGCATATAAATCAACACGATCTGAGGCATTGTAATTCTTGTGAAGAAGATTGTTATGATGCACTAAGCAAAACTTCTGGGGTCAATATATGCTGGGTTGGGGGAATGGATAGACAAGTATTACATAATATAAAATAAGTATTATTTAAGGTTTCTTTCATTATAATATCACAAATTAAATTAGGTATTGTAAACTGAGGAAAAATGTTAGATTTTACCTTTATATTCCAATGTTGAACTATAAACACATGCAGGAGCACGGATTAAATTTAATACCTGTAGAATATGCACTATAAATTGGCTCATTTACTTTTAGAGAAGTCAAAAATGAGAAAAGTTTACAAAGGAACTGACAACACGTACCGACAGATGGACTGACAACGGACAAAAACTAAGGTGCGATTTGAACTAAAACATAATGAATGTTTACTAATGGAAAATCTTACCCAGGAAACCCAAATACACCATGCAATTTAATACTGAAAAAGAAATACGGAAGGTTTAAGAGGTCAACTTATTATGATCGTGATGAAAAATTTATCTCGTGTACATGTTCAAAACAATATGAGTAAACCTACCATGGTTTTGATATGGACGTAAACAGCATGCAGAATAAACTAACTTTCTACACTTTTTTTCTATGTTTCTCTCTAGCCCACTCCCCCTACCTCCTAAATCTATGAATTTGTATAGGAAGAACTTGCAACAATTATTGATAAAAATATTCCTGTTCAGTACTTTTGCTGTTTTTTCCTAAATGTATTTTCCTTCTGTATGGTGTATCGGAGCAACAGCATTTAAACTGTAACACTGGTTCCTTAATTGCAACTTACTTGTAATTTTAAAATTGACACAAACTGAATAATAGTGTATATCCACACAAATCAATTTTTAAAGGAAATTAAGATAGGTCGGATGGGTTATATGTTGACCGCTCAGCCTTCTTCATTGATCATTTTATTTATGTTTAAACATTGTATACTGTCAAAAACACAAAATGAGTTACGAAAATTTGCTCCAATAGGTTCAAAATGACAATGATCTGCTGTTGGTTGAAATAGCATGAACAATTTTGTAAATGAGGGTCATTTTGTAAACCTCGAATGTTGATTGTTCAAATTGATGTGTTCCTACAAAGCATGTCTAAACTATTTACTAATATCATACTATTAGGCATTGTCTGTCGTACAATCAATTAGACATTTCTTTGGTATTGTTAGCTTGTTGACATTTTCTTTTCATGTATGACTGTATCTGAAGAGAAGAAAATTACAGTTATTGTTACAGTATTGTAATAGTTGCAACAACCGATAACTTAGTTTCAAGTGGTTATGCGCTACAGATTGAATGTTAGAAATATCTAATATATAAACCAGAATACTGATTGACCTCTACCTCCAATTAGGTGCAAAATTCAAAATAAAAGGACAATGTCATTATACGTATTACTTACAAAATACTAAACCGATATGAACGATATGTGTCTGTTAAACAGTCATTAGTAACACCAGAACTTCAATCGTATTCGTGAATAAATTGACACCACATGACAAAACTATACCATTCAGTGAGAAGTCAGTCTCGTTTTAGTTGACCGAATGGAAGTGTCTTTCTGTGAGCGATGTAGTTTTTACAAATGAAAATACTTAATGTGATATTTTATGTATCAAATTTTCAAGTGTTGGGAAATTCTTACATTCATTTCACGAGTAACGATAAGTCATGTGTCATTCATTTGGAGTGAGATTACATAATCACTTTGAAAAATTAAATACCGCCACTAAAATAAAGTTAACGCGCATTCGTAATTTTAAATAGAAAAATTGCATCATTATATTTGCAATCTTTAGGGTTATTTTTAACGTTCAAAAATTTTGAAAAATAAAGCTTTACAGTGTAGTGGCATAAAAATATTTAAAGAATTGTGAAATGTTCATTAGGTTTGCCAACGGTCAATAACCGCTTGTCAGTATACAGGATTCCAAAAATACGCTCTCCTGCAGGTTCAGCTCCTTGTGGGCATGGTCCTTACACTGATTAATACATGTACATGTATTATTGCTGCTTGGCAGATATTGATTTTATTTAAAATTACTTGTTGAAATTCAACAGAATATTATTAGATTGATGATATATAAATTTATTGAAATCGATATTTTGAAAAAATTGAACAAACAGTATTTTAATAGCTTTATATATATATATATATATATATGATTTTCTTTGAGTCTAGTATGTAAATCATAGGAATTTGTAAAACAGTCTTCTTCGCTCTTGACATTGTTATTTATACGGAATTATTTCTCAAAATTAACCATTCGCCCAATACACTTAAACGAGGTGGAGGCAGATTGTCTATTGACATGGTGTTCTCAACATTGTCATCACACGGTCTGTCCTGTGATTCTAGAGCAAAGTAGGCATTGTCTTCTTCAGTAAAATATGGAGAGTCGGTGTTCGGAGACGTAATCCCGTTAAGCTTGCAGGCCGTGGTGTATTTTTCGTCTATATCGGCATGTATATCAGACGTATCATAATTTTTAACATTTGCTTTAAACGATGAAAACTTTCTCTTTTTTGGAGAATAATGATTGGTGTTAAAGTCTGATTCTTAAACGTATGAACCGGATAGATAGTCCTCCTTTGGTATCATTGCATGATTAATTTGCAAATCGATCGGATCATTTTTGGGAGTTGATTTTAATCAACTCTCCTATGCAGTTACTCTGGCAAACCGAAAGTGAAACAGTGTTTGGACCTAAGCACAAATCATCACCGCTGACAAGAGTTAGTTCTTGAAATAATAGATAAATGCGGTGTAATGTATGCTGAACCATTGTTTTTCAAGAAAAAGTATTTATAAATACCTTGAAAATATTCAGAGTTTAAATAGTACGAACAATTTAGATATTTTTTGTAGTCGTATGTATTCCTACGCCAGAGCGTTCAACCAGACGCTCGGCTGTCTCCGTTAATCTCCGACAAGCAGAGAGTCTCTCTTGGTAGTCGGAGATTAACGGAGACAGCCGAGCGTCTGGTTGAACAATACTAGAGTTCAATATTGCTTGAATCCAGACCTGTGTACAATTTTTAGAAATATTTCGATTACTGATAATAGTTTGATGGAATTAATTATATCTTTAAATATTACACAGCATGATTCATATGGGGTTTTCTCGTAATTCTTGTCGGCAAAGTCCGAGAATTCGTATTATAAAAATGTGCGTAATTTGAATAGAGATTAGAAATCACTTGTCGTGCTAAATAACATATCGTTGATTCTAAAATAAATAGTAATCGATAAAATCAACTCCCGTCAGTACTTCAGTAATTTGATTAATACTCACATTCCTCATCAAGTTATTGTCAATAATGTTAATGTAGGTTTGACTATTCTGAATTGAAATTCTTTGATTTTGCTCAGGAACAGAGCGTCGTGTGAAGTGGTCGTTTAAATGATGTTCATCTGGAAATGATAATTGATATTAATATTAAAAATATTTGATAAATTTTAAATGAAAATTAATATTATTGATTTATATCAAAACACAAATGCGAACTTTTTTTCGTGCAAGAGAAAATAATGTGAAATCTACAGGTGTCATCAAAATATCATTTTATTAAAAGATTATTTTCCCATCTAGATCCGCCGAGCATTTTTTGTCAGATGCAACGTTCCGGAGTTGTACCAAGGAGGAAGTTCTTTTTAAACATTTAGAGTTATGACGCTTTATTTGTTGTGCATGATTCTGTGTATGAATTATTCTTACTGCCTGTTTATTTCTATTTTGGTCTATTTAAATACCTCAAATTGCTGTCATTCAAAATAACGTGATGTAAATATAATTTTAAAGTTCGAGTCGATATGATATAAATTGCGAACTCCGGAAAATCTTTAAAGGGACCTACACACGATTTGAGATCAAAATTTAATTTTTTATGTATAAAATAGTTGACTTGTTCAATTCTTATGATTGACCAAAATTCGAATGTTAGAAGTCAAATTATAAGAAAGATACAGAGTTAAGAATTAATTGTTATGTAAACAAAGCTCGAGTCTTATATTTGTTTACAAATAATGTTAAGTAAGGAATTGCCATGTCTTTGACAAAATGACTCGTGGCAAACAAGATAAACTGATTCAATTCGTTCATAAATAATATTGTCAATAGAAAAAGCAATATTTGAAGGAAAAATATACCCATAAAACACATTTGTAAACAATAACAAGACCCGAGCTTTGTTTACAAAACAAAGAATTTCAAACTTTGTATCTTGCTTATTACTCAACATTTTTTTTTTGAGTAAAATATAAAAATACAGAAAAATAAAATTTTAAATTTTGAGCTCAAATCGTGTCCCTTTAATTTGCTTACTATTGCAGTAAAAAGATTCAAACTTTCAATATATGCACAACTTATATTCTTTTATCGAATTGTGTTAAAAAAAGAAATAACCAATATGAGGAAATCTCTTTAAAATCAACAAACATAACATAAAGAGGAGACAATTAATGCATTTGAATTTCGTGAAAAAAACCTCATGTATATGTGGTTTTACGATTTTAAACATGAAATTCTTATGAATTTTTATAATCGATTTCACAATATCCTAGCACAGAAACTAAACATAAAAACAGTGACCTTTCATTAAAATTATCATTTTCATTTTAAATAATTTTAAATCATGCGATGCACAACTTTAGGGTATACTTCTTTCAGGTCAGGTGAGCGTAGAACTATGATATTTTCTTTATGTTCTTATTTGATACGTCCAATGCAGTGCACGCTAATGTATTATGTAATATCTTGATTGTATTTTAGTCTAATTATTTTGAAATACATGTAATAATCATTGCTTACCGATATAGGTCGACAGTGTTGGTTCCCAGGAGTTTTTCTTTTCTGATTTTTCACTGAAGAAAAAGAGCAAGCAACACTTTAATATACTTAGACCTTTTAATATATTTGATTTTAAAGGGTGTTTTAGGTGGAATAAATTTGTATGGCATCGTCAGTAAAAGTCGGAATATGAAAAAGAGACAATCGAATCTTTGAGATACATACTTAGTATACTAAGCGCCATTAATAAAAGTACAATTGGAAGAAACAAATTACATTCTGTTACCCGAAAAAAGCCCAAAATTTCATGTGCATATCACCTACATACAGAATGAATTTTACTTTGATCGAACACTCACGTGTAAATCATTTACATATGTAGCATTTGCAGAATAAACGGCCCAGAACTTTTTCAAGGTATAATATATGAGTTATTTCCAATTATTTCACATAAGTAGTAGGAAATTTTACCACTCATTCCACTCAATCCTTTCAGAGCAGTTTTATCATTTAAAAAATAATACTTTTGTTTAAAAGGTTTATGTACAATATCACGAATCTCATATCTACAGAATTATCCCTAGTAGACACAAGATCCCTGACGTGAAATTATGTCCAGTTACGCTTATTCTATCTCATTTTTGTCGATACATATTTCAAGTTTGAGTGTTTAATTAAACAAATAGACAACTACATGTAAGTAAGGTCCTGTCAATTGCTGAAGGAGGAATGGACGATGTTATAGCCCATACCATACTTTCTAGCAACGCCGATGAGACGGAGGATTAGTACAACGCCGCTGGCGAATCCCAATATAATCCATATCGTTTTTTTTTCAGTAGAAAAGCGCCATTGACATTAGCGGAATTGGTGTTATTATCTGAAGTAGGTAGGTCTGTGTAAATATTAGGCACTGTGATATTGGTATCTGGTATAAAATGATTATCATAAATAACATGTAATTAAGTGAGGTGTAAAGTAATTGTCTATCGTAATTTGCAACGCCTTGGGTTATATCTTTTATAAGATATGACATTTAACATATGAACGTTATCATAAGTTTTGAACGATACTGTTATTGGCTTTTGTATGTATGATAATAATCCGTAACTTATCTTGGATGTTCCTGTGTGAACCTTCCGAGTTCAAAGCACAAAATAAAAGGAAGGGGGTGCCACATTAACTGATAACAAAATTGTTAAATTTTATAAAAATTCTTAAAAGAAAACATTTCAATTTCCCGATATATTTTTGCAAAGAATATATCTAGCATACCATTCGGATTTCGCTTTTAATGCTTGATTTGTGTGGACAAATCTTAATATTTCAAGCCTAATCAAGTATAATTATATCATTTTTACCCCTGGATAAACGCTTAGGAGAAGATAAAAAAAATTCGAGAGAATGGTTTTTTGCTTAAAACATTGCTTGCTAAAAATAAACTTTCCACGGGATAGATAAACTGTACAATATATAAAGTGTATTTTCTTATATAGTAAACTTCGGTAGTTATTTTTCTTCTAGAATATAATGTATATGGAATTACATGACAAAATATAGTATTAAGTCTTTTTCTCTCTTTATTATAAAGTGAACTGCGATGAAGAAATACATTGCAAAACGTTGCTTAAAACTGAAACAATGCATAAAGTGTTAAAGAATTCCAACATACATTTAAACAACAAACTTAAAATATTCAAATAATTCATAAATGTAATAGAATGTAATAAAGAATTTTACTTACATGCATGTATTTAAGAAATAAATACAACTTGTAAAAACGCATTTGGGATGTGAACTTGGTAAGCATAGTGATCAGATTTTGTGAAACCAAAAATTTGATCACTCACCAACCATCCATACCCCATTGAATCTTTTTTAAAGTCGTGTTTATTAAAAGTGTTGGCATTTGAGACGTTTACCGATCAGTGTGACATTAAAAATCAGCCTTACAACGAAATAAAACGACTTGCATTGAACTTTGGCCTCTACCACATCGAAACAAGAGACTTCGACCTCAACCGATTTACTATTACGAAGAAAACATTTTGTAGAAAACACTGTTTTTGCATTCTTGCACGAATTTTGCGCAACCGATAGGAGAAACCATCCAAAACGCAACCTTTTGATTCCATTGTTAAAGCTGAACGCATCGTACAACGTATAAGGTCTCTCTGTCCACGCCGTATTATCTCTACAACCATAAGCCGCAGATTTTTCACCAGTTAAAAGTATTTCGATGAAAAGAACTCACCTGTGTGGACGTACATCTTACATCGACGTGTTCCACTGTCGCGATAAAATTGTTAAAATATACGCAATAATTCCAAGCAAGAACGAAAGCAACAGCTAATATATACAGGTCAATGCAATATACATACAGAAAATGCACATCAAACTAGGAATTAAAGCGCAAAATTTAAGACAACGCACGGAATACTAAACGTCGGCCGTGAGGTTAATGCTTTGGTCACATTACTCTGCCGGTCGCCGTAGACCGGTGGTAATCGGTGGTAATCGGTGATGTGAGCGATGCCCCAACATCGGTCCTCATCGACCGAGTAGTCGTTAACACATCTGTCACAGCAACATGCATCGTACAGAGGCCGTGCATACTCCCGCCGATGATATTACGGCGAGTGACTCTGAAGGATTTTTTTTTGACCGGTGTTACACCGATTACCGGCCGGAAATCGGACAAACATCGGACAGTCTTTGCCGATCATCCAACAATGCTCGACGGGTGGCCGGGCAGTGAATCAAACATCATACGATTATTCTCCGGCCATCTTACACACATTGTAGGATGCCCGGATGATGGTCGGCCGAAGAATTATAAAGTAATTACCCTACCTTGCATGGTCAATAAACTATAATGGCTTTGGCCAGGTGATCAAGGGCTTTATGGAAGATTTGATCACGTACCAACCCGTATTTATATCCCGATATACATCAAAAAATGATACCTTCTTATATTTACATTTGTTGCAAATTCTGATGATAACATTGCTCCATACTTTCTTTTTTGTGGTGACCTAGAAAGCCGCTTCGATTAAAATGACGTGACAAAAAACAGTTCAACAATGTTGCAAGCATTTGATTATCATTATAAATAAATATGACACTACTTTTGACAAGACAACACTTTTTTTATCATAATAAAGTTCAACTTCTGTTGAAGTCGCAGAGCGATTGGAAATTTAAAAACAAAGCGATTGAAAGTTGAGTTAGAGTCTACTTACGCATTTTCAGAGGAAATTCTATCGCAGAATCAGATTCAAGAGCATAATGATTTTCCCCCGACATTATAGTGGCAAGCTACTCTACACAGGATGAATGACAATCTTTAAGTTGTCCTTAAAGATAACTTAAAGGTGCTTAAAGGTAGTTTAAAGACGATCTTTAAGCCACCTTTAAGCTATATGTGTTGCTTAGAGGTGGCTTAAAGAAAGCGTAAAGATGGCTTAAAGGCAGCTTAAAGACTATCTTTAAGCCACCTTTAAGCTACCTTTAAGGACAACTTATAGGTCCTTAATGTCCAAACTTCTTTAAGCAACCTTTAAGCTGCCTTTAAGCCACCTTTAAGTCATTAAAAAAATCTTTTAATTCAATATTGTGCTTAATTTACTAACAAAATGTATTAACTTTAATATAGAAAAGGTATTAAAAACGGTTTTTGTTTTAGAAAATAAAATGAAAAAAAAAAATTCAAAACGCCCAAGACGAGGATTGATCCCGGGACCCTTCGTTTAACAGCATCACCTCACTCCCTCTGCGGCACGGCAACTTATATATTTTAAGAGGTTTTTATATCCTATAAATTAGTGGCTTTTGAATCAATGTATTGAGTGTGTATTTTTTACTTGAAAAGATTTTGACTTCCATTCAGTTTGTAACAATGAATTATATCTAATTTATAAATTAAATGCATGCATGTATTTAGAATGAAATACGAAACTTGGTCTTCAGTGAAAAAAATATATTATACCTAAATGGAAACCATTAGGCTTACTAGTACTTAGTTAATAAATTTAAACCAAGTAGATATAGGCTATGTTCATCTAATTCATAACTAAATGAAATGCAAGGAAGAAGATGAAACTATTTCTTTTATTAAATGCATTGAAACTATTAGCTAGGGTATTAGTTCTACGCAATTTCCCGGTTTTCATGATCACGGCGCCGTTCCAGTATGTATAATTTTAATAATATTGATTATTATACATTTACAACAGATCTAGAAGAATAACAAATGAAATGATATATGTTTAAATGTTTGATTGTATACATGATTTTTAAACTTTCAATTCTAAAACAAACAATATTACCAATTACCGGTGACGTATTTACTACATGTGGCAATTGCAAATGAAGTATGCATATACTTGTACATACAATTGTATGATGTACCAGGCCGGGTATGTGACATAATTACCCTTATACATATATTTAAATAATTAACCCCCATTTATGATCACCGGTACAGTAAATAATTAGCCTCTAGATTTTACTCTTACATACATGTATCTTTAATTTGTATACATAACATTTTTAAAACCCACAGCTAGGAAATAATACTTTGGAAATGAATTACAAATGTAAACAAACTTTCATCCACTAGACTTATCGTATACACGTACATACTAAGATTTCAACGCCTTTAGAAACCCTGACGTGCACCTGGGCACACGACACACCTGTTGTGTATATCTTGTATATTCTGTGTTAGTTCCAGGGGTTTTCTTAACTTGGACAAACAATAGACTCTAATTAGATATACACAAACGAACAAAACTATGTCTAGACAAACAAAGCGGTAATATCCCGCCCGATATAACCAAGGCAGTTGAAAGTCTTTTCATCTTTAACATGTATTTAGCATATCTAGAATTAGACCTAGAAATAATTAAAGGGACTTGGACACGATTTTATATCAAAATTTTTTTTTTCATTATTTATGTATAAAATGGTTTACTTGCACATTTTGAATGATTGACCAATATTTGAATGTAAAAAGTCAAGTTATAAGAGAGATACTGAGGTAAGAAATCATTGTTATGTAAACAAAGCTCGAGTCTTATATTTGTTTACAAATAATGTAAAGTATGGAATTGCCATTTCTTTGACAAAATAACTCGTGGCAAACAAGGTAAACTGGTTCAATTTGTTCATAAATAATATTATCAACAGAAAAAAGCAACATTTGATTGAAACTTATACCAATAAAACACATATGTAAACAATAACATGGCTCGAGCTTTGTTTACAAAACAAAGAATTTCAAACTCTGTATCTTGCATATAACTCAATATTTGACTTTCAAATTTTGACAATGCATTAATAATACCCATATTAACTATTCTAAACATTTAAATTGGAAAAATAAATTTAAAATTTTGAGCTCAAATCGTGTCCAAGTCCCTTTAAAATTGAAAAAAAAATACATATCTTAAACCGATTAAATTAAATCATGCATTATTGGTTCATTTTTTTTAATTTTGTTTGATAACCGGATGAACTAAAAGAGACAGAGAGAGAGAGAGAGAGAGAGAGAGAGAGAGAGAGAGAGAGAGAGATTTACTTCACCGATTAATTTATAATAGGAAACAAACATACTTTTATATAATTTCATGCGCAGATTTAGATACAGATACTGCGCTCACCGTACAATAATTTTGAAACAAAAAAAAAATTATAAAGAATTTTATAACGGCAATCTGTGTCCATTGGAGCGGTGTTGATGATAGCGATCTGTGTTTAATGGAGCGACAATTAAATCCGCCTGGAACACCCCCCCCCCTATCCTTGGAAATTATATCATCACTCGGATCACCCCCTCCCATCCCTATAAAAGAACTTTTGCATTTAATATATGTTTTCAAGATGAATCTGTTCAGCTTGATTAAACCTGACTTAAAGGGAACTTAAAGATGTTGTAAAGACAACTTAAAGGGAGCGTAAATGCCACTTAAAGATGCTTAAAGGTGGCTTAAAGATGGCTTAAAGGTGACTTAAAGAAGTTTGGACATTAAGGACCTATAAGCTCAGCTTAAAGGTGACTTAAAGGTGGCTTAAAGATTGTATATCCTTTAAGCCACCTTTACGCCACCTTTAAGTCACCTTTAAGGACTTGCTTAAAGATTGTTTTTCGCCCTGTGCTAACTTCTTTTACGGAACAAAACGGACAGAGAAGCAGAAGAAGTTAAATTTGACCGTGAATGAACGAAAGGTCTGTGATATTGCGTTTGCGATTTTGATCGAGGCTTGTTATAAGAGTCTGAAATGAATTATAACTTATTTTAACTCCTTTGACAAATTGCGATTGTAATTTTCAAGAACGCTTCGTTACGATATCAATCCATAAACATTAAATCTTACGTGAATCTTAAGCTAAGCCATGATCATTTATCCCAGCAACTAATGTTATATATTGTAAGAAAATGAATGAAAAAAACTTCGTATAACAAAATACAGATAGGTTTTTTTTTATTTATGCCTAAATTATGTTTTCATTACGATATTAGGTGTGTTTTAGCATAAGTCGGTTAGTTTGAGTACATAGAAAATGTAGTGACCTAGATTAATTATTCATGCGCTACTTTAACCTCTTGACCCAGGCTGATGTTATGCAGGAATAACAGCGGATTGCGCAAACAGTGTTATATAAGGAAAAACATTTGCAAGTGTAAATATTAATGAATTGATATTTATATCTTTGATTTATTCAATCAAAAATTTACATTTTTTTCATATCTATTCTTTTGACATACATGTTTAGATGAGCGTCTTCAATTTTAAATAAACAATCTATCGAAAACATGAAACATTATTATGAATAGGTCTTGAATTATCCTATTCTTAACCCTTAAAATATGAAACTAGATTTCTCATAGTGAACTTTTCGCGCATAATCGCTGTTTTGTGTGATATTTATATTTAAAAAATTATGTCTTTAATAAGAATATTGGTATACATGGTTACACGATTTACTTAACGATTTACATGTATTTTTTATATTTGCTGGATGGGTGTAAATATAAAATGTGTTTAATTTTGTATTTACTCCCACCTAGAAAATTCACAGCGAAATTAACAATATGTCATATTGTAGTTCTTTAACTTACACCCACCCAGTACATTCACAATATGACAATAGTACTGGCAGCTGAAAAGGCAAAAAATCTATTTTAACATAATCAATGGTAATTTAAACTCAACAATCCAAAATGATATCATAAATGACTATAAATGCAAAACCAACCGTCTTCTTTGCAAAATAATATCAACCAAAGGTATCTATATACAAATCAAAGAAAAAAGTAAAATCAACAGGCACCACGCATATTGCTTTCCAAAAACGCCACCTGGTATTTATTTTTGTGAGTCCGCTTTTTTTATGTTGATGTCTGCATATTCGTTTTGCATTTATGTCTGTTGCTTTTAATTTTTTTTAAACCGGTATTTTCAGTATTCTATATATTTTGCTGTTAAAATTTGCTATTATAAGATAATTCTGCATGTAACTAAATATTCATACATGTAATTAACAAGATTGAAACATATCGTAAATTTTTCTAGGAATAAAACATTTTGCATAACATAAGGAATATATATATATTGCAACTTAATTTTTGTACTCGATTACGACATTGTAAATTTGCTACAAATTAAGTCTTTAAATGGCCTGTCTCACAAAATCTTCACAACAGAAGTTCATCAACTATAACTGATTTTGTCACTGACGTGGTAAATTACAAATTTTTATAGAAAATTTGCAGATGAAATTTACAGCTCATATTGCTTTAAGTAGAAATGAAATTGTTAACTAAAAAGTAACAAGGATCCATCTTTTAAGACTATGGATATGCAGAAAGCTGGCTGTTGCATCATAAATGTCCAATACCCCCTTAACACATTCACTAAAAAGTGTTTGTTGAGTGTTTTATATCTGTATCGGACACATTATTTTTTTTTCGTCAACTCGAGATCAGTAGCTAGCAATTCATCATTTAATACAGTTTATCTGGCAAGTTCGCAAAAAATAATTGTTAAGTTGAATTGATTTATTAATCACTTATGACGACTTGTCAGATAAAAATATCACAACTGTTCATTTATTGTGCTGTCAGATAACTATCCTGACCTCTCAAAATTATTTGTTTGGCCATCGCCGTAAACCACGGGCAATATATACGATCCTGTAGGAGAGCTTTGCGGACTCCGGGTCGTGGCTTGAGACGATGTTATTTTAATAACAAATGACATACTTTCTTTTAGCTATCAAGAAAATCTAATAGTAAAGACACCAAATTATCTGTGAGTGTATTGGTCAACAGTTTACTTAAAATTAGAATTTTGACCCAAGAAGGAATGGAAAGAATGGAAATGAATTCTATGTCCACATAATTTGCAAGCCCGACCCCCCCCCC
>WFKH01010211.1:24647326-24709826 GCA_016163765.1 Magallana hongkongensis
CCCCCCCCCATTTAGAACAAAAATGGTCGTCCTCTAACTGTATTCACACGGTTTAATAACAGGATACAGAGTTCTTAGAGTTAATCACAAAATATTTAACATGGTCAATTTTCAACGTGTTAAGGTCATCAGAGATAAGAAAAAACTTTTTCAAGCTCTTGGAAAATGATCCCGAGTATATATTTCACAATTTTTGGTCCAAATTTTCAACGTTGAAAAAGCACCCCCGGGTCAATATTTAATGTTCAAAAATGAACCACGGGTCAATATTCTTCGTTACACCGGCGAAAGAGGTGACCGACAACTGGTATTCACCAGTAGCTTTCCATAATACTATGATAGATTTTAGTAAAAAATCTCTACCTCTTTCGGTTTATTTTGTAAACTGGCTAAACTGGCTAAAAAGTTTGCTGCTCCTTTTGTTAAACTGCTCTTTAAAATTTAAACTCAGATCTTACTATGTCAACCAAAAGAATGGGACTTGCTTGAGCAGACGTTGTCATGGATAATGTTGATGTTTAAAGTAATCAAATGCTGTATTTATTGAATACTTGATAGAATTGAAAATTATTTTGGGATTAAGAAATCAATTAGAAAATATTATTGTTACCAGTTATTGAAATCCGATTAATTCAGTTGAATTATTTATAAATTGGATATTTGTTCAAAAATTAAAAATTTAAATATATCTATATTCGTTTATCAAAGTATACACATGTATATTGAAAAAAGTAGATTTGTTCAGTTTAACTGATGAACAACATTTATTTATCTCTCTTTCATAAGCATTTAAACTTTCATTTAGCATTTTAAAAAACTAAATGACATTATGCAATAGTTTGTAATTTTATTGTCAGTAATTAAGATTTTTGATGAATATTTATGTTATCAAATGAAATTTTTTATTGCTTAAAAAAATAAATCGTAAACAGTTTTATAAACGCTTGTGTCAATTTCTCTGTTTAAAAATACAATATGGTAGGTTACATGCCTTTTACACTAACAATTTAATACAATTCAAATTATTTTTCTTAAGTTATACAAATCAATACAAGTAACAAAATTTAATAATATTAGAATGAAATCGAAAAATATCATAAAAAGTACATGTGTATATACATTATATAAAAAGCAATCAATAAGTGAACAGAAAAGAAAAATATGAACATTTTGACATTGTATGTTTTACAATATATAATATTAGTGCATAGCAATTTGACATTTAATTGCAGTGATCCACTTGTTACATAAAATTAAGCAAATTAAATAACTTGTTTGGTATTCTCCACAATAAGTTGCTAAATTAGTTTGCAAACATTAAGTGTTGCATGAAACGTTGAAATTCTTAATGTCTCATAAATAAAAACTTCAAAATAAAAATGTTAATCGTCCTCTAAATTATTTTGATCGCACATATCGTTGTACAAAACCTCCGACTTCTAAAAAAAATTGCTTCTGTCTTTTTTAAAGAATGTAACGAAGTTCTAAAATTTGTTATATATTAATATTTCCCAGTTTAATTAACCGGTCTTTAAACATTGGATAGAGATATTGTGTATGAAATGTTGGTATAAAACACTTTGAGGTAAATTTTTAAAAGACGACATTATACTTTGTTTTTATATATCCAATATTCTACATTTAATCATCTTGAAATTCTTACATGGATTTGTATTCATATCATTAAAAATTTAATATTATATATATATCTACACGAAGCAGCTCAATATTTAAATACTATTGTACCATTTTTTCGAAACATATTTTAGAATGCACTTATTTATAGTGGTAATCTTTTAAACCATAATTTAAATAGTTAATTAATTTCATTAAAATGTATAGATTATATACCAATTGCAAGTTCAATACACAACAAGTTAGTTATTAGTTACTAATTTTTTAATTTTTTTTTTTTTTTTGTTTAGACCAAATTTTCTAACAAACATTAAAATGTACCTTTTCAACAACCGCTGCTTTATAAAACCCCTATATTTTACATGCGCAAGAAAGTATGCTACGTACATAGGTATCAAATACTGAGTATTGGGCTTCCACACTAGGAAATTGTTATTTTTGTTGGTTTTTTTTAATATGATGCTGTAGGAAATTGTTTTGTGTTTGATTTTTTTCCAATGAAATGAAGTATCATATCAAGATATCTAAATTTATTTGTATCTTACAACTGTTTTACATTTTACACTCATTTTTCATGTTCTGATAACTTCCAGCCGTTTCTAAAAATAGCAATTTTAATTTTAGGCACAATTACATTTAGATTTCATTCAATAGAATGCTCATACTCACTATCGTCTGAAACTAAAACTTTCACACGGCACAGTAACTTTACAACTCTGCATTCTTTTTATAAATATAAATGAAAAGCAAGTCGACTGATTAGCTTTGGCTTCCTCAGAAAAGAGATTGGTACTGTTCTTGTTCTCTATCCAGTAATTCAATCGGTTTATCTCCACTAAAAAGTACCGGTGATTGATACACACTGTAGTTTCTTGACACGTTGTTTCTAAAATAAACAATAAGAGTCAAATATTTTAAAGTACATGTACTTGTCTCGTAAATATTCTTTGCGCTTTTGTGTTCTGCTCATACAACCGAGGTTAATTAGGTCTTTACACCACAGTGTAAAGGCCTATTGATATTGTTCTGTTTATTTTTATTCTTATTATTCTTATTTTTCTTCCGTAAGCGAAGTGAAATTTTGTTTCGCGACTTATCGAAACACTTTCATGCATGTCGTACTGCTTTCGGAAAATTATGAGGGCATTTGACCCTGCATCTTAAAAACACGTCACGTTTGGTTACTGTTGACGCGGACACGTTTGTTATCGCTACTCCTCGGAAGCCGTGACACTTGCGCGTTCCAAACCTTGGCGGATGTTCTTGGTATTACATGTAGTTACAGATCTCTAAAAGACAAAAGGTTTCGCATTATCCTCTTAGTATGACTGTCTTTCAAATTTTTTTTAATTTTTACAAAAAATAAAAAAAAAATAAAACGACTAAAGGTAAAGACACAAAATCCACTTGCAGTCATTTTGTTGAATTTTTAGCATGCAACAAAGGTCAAGGTCAAAGGTCAAGGTCAACTAGAAATGGAGAAAACTGTCATCCTATGAAAGTTTCAGATCTTTCGGCGCAGGTGTATCCCCTGAAAGTTGACCCGAACCTTTGGCCTTGACTTTTGACATTGACCCCCTGGTGATAGAGAACCATTTGACACAAAGTCCAAAATTCTATCTTATTCCACTATTTCGTAAAACCCCTTTTTCACTTTTTTTGGTAACAGATGACCTTGACCTTCGGCATAAAAAAATTTGGTTCCAAAATGTTCGGTTTAGCATGCACACTCAGATTTTGGCTTCATCGAATGATTTCACGTCTTCTTTATTAGGTCTTTACACCACAGTGTAAAGGCCTATTGATATTGTTCTGTTTATTTTTATTCTTATTATTCTTATTTTTCTTCCGTAAGCGAAGTGAACTTTGTTTCGCGACTTATCGAAACACTTTCATTCACGTCGTACTGCTTTCAGAAAATGATGAAGGCATTTGACCCTGCGTCTTAAAAACACCTCACGTTTGGTTACTATTGAAGCGGGCACGTAAAAGTTTGTTATTGCTTCTTCTCGAAAGCCGTGACACTTGCGCGTTCGAAACCTTCGCGGATGCTTTCGGTATCACAAGTAGTTGCAGATCTCTGAAAGACAAACAGTTTCGCAATCCGCGACATGAAAACGATAACTCGTAGAGACACGAAACAACTTGCAATGACCTTGACCTTTGACCTTGACCTTTGACCTCTTAGAACTGATGTACTAAAAGAATCTGCAACATATATCAGATTCACAATTAGAGCGCCCCCGCCTCCCCCGTTCTTTTGTACAAGGATTAAATCCTTATCTGAACTTGACCCACGATATTTGAATTTGAAATTCAATATCTCTTTTTAACATACATGTAAAACCTAGCAAAGTCTTACAACCGTTTGTCAGAATTTTTTAAAAGTCTGAAACTCTGACTGCGATTTGACTCCAGACCGCGTTTTAGACTACGCCTCTGCATTAAAATTCCAGCTCCAGTAAAACTCAGTAGAACTTGGCGAAAATTCATGGGATTGTTCCTTACACCTAAATCTATAATTGCCTGTCAAATTTGAAAGGAAATGAACTATATTGAAGAAAGTTATCCACTCCAGCGGCATCAAACCATCCTCCCTAGAAATGAAATTTCAACGCTTCCATATTTATTTCTAATAAATTCATGGTCAAATTTCACTGAAAATCTGTGTTTACATTTTTATCAGCAACCTGTGACGGTATTTGTTGAAGTTCTACGAAAGATAACTCTTCCTTCCCAGACCCCGATTTTATATGAATTTTGTTTACATTTTCTCTCAGTTGGCTCTTTTTCCGACTTGGCCTGAAATACATGACCGGCCTTAATTCATTTCAGACTTTCCGTACTTCTAATGTACGCTAATTAGCCCATTTCCGAGAACCTGCAATTCAAATTGACAGGAGAATGCGCATCAGTTAATTGGACGTGGCCTTCCCACACCTTCAAATAGCCGCTCGCGACAAGAGTTTGACCTGGCATGTTCATTTCTTAGCCAACGCTATCCGGCCACATTGTTTACAAGCAGCACTGA
Organism: Magallana hongkongensis; assembly: GCA_016163765.1. NCBI lineage: Eukaryota > Metazoa > Mollusca > Bivalvia > Ostreida > Ostreidae > Magallana > Magallana hongkongensis. The sequence continues at coordinate 24,651,993 of WFKH01010211.1, forward strand.
TTTTTATTAATAAACTGATGAACAAATACTGTCCTCTCAACCAATCGCTAAGCGCCTATCTATTCTAAAGGTTTCACAACATTGGCTATCAACTTCAGATGGATGGAAGAACGCTGGATCTCTTCTTTCTATCATGTTTCCATCCAAATTGACTACACAACTCAACATTTTAACCTTACCACAAATAACAAGCGACATAGCGTAGTTGTAACGCTTTCTCCTACGAAACCAAGGGTTCTCGGATCGATACCGCATTGCGGAGAACTAACTGTTTTGTTGTTGTTGGTTTTTTTACTGTTTTTTTAATTTCCTGCAAATGATTTTCACAAAACAACAGGACCAATTAATGGTGTAAAGACCTTCTAATTGTTCCATGAACAATTAGTCTACTAGTTTTTACTTTGTTTTTCTGAACCTACTAAAAACTAAAATCAAAACTGTTATTAAAACCAATCTAAGCTCAACATTATAAATTATTCCATAAAAAAATTATTGCTTTCAAAACAATTGATAATTTCACATCAAAGCAATAATTTTAAGTTACTGTTTTGAATGCTTTAGGTTATAAAATGATTACCTTTTGACAACGCACACTGTGACACCTATCACAATACTAATGATGATCAACAAGCCCGCCGATATCAGAAGGGTAGAAGCGGAGAATGTGAACTGTGATTCTTGCTCTTGAAAGACAATTTCATAAATCACATTATTTGGCGTTTTTCTTGTTAAGAAGCACATGGTTATGCAATTCTAAAAACAAACCCACATGCAATTGATAGTTAAGAGTACAATGTTTCTCCTTTATCTCAAAATGACATCCTAGTTACCTAGTTGTTTTTTCCGTTATGTGTAATGACTTCTGCACTTTACTCTTTAGCATTGTTTACTTTTATTTAATTTCGATAGAGACTCTTATAACAAAGCGTTTCGCTCACACATTATACTGTTGAAGATCTGCTATCTGATATACCATATCACCCTTTTCTGTGTAAAATTTCAATCAATAATTTTAGTACAGATATATTATTTTTTTTTAATGTTTAGTGTTAAGCATTTAATATAAAGGTTTAACTAATTTAAGAAGTACGCCGTCATGCGGAGAATCCCCTCTTGACACAGTTTTTTTTTTCGAGTTGCACCAAAAAGAAACCGCATACAAATCAATGTTTTTATCTTTATATACTTTAAAATTTGGGTTACTAAAGTACATTGGGATACTTAATCCGTTCAATTGGTGTGTATTGCCAACACGTACGTACAGTTTCCGTTGTAAACGCCAGGTTATATAGCATATCTAACAAGTTGAGTTACTTATGGGTTTGATATATATCATTGCTTATGAGTTGTGCAAGGTATGATTTTCAACGTACTTAGATTTTCTTATAATCTTGTCCATACATACTCAAAATTACTGAACTAAAATAAAAGAAGGAAGATTTCTCCCTTTAGAGTATCACTACCTATGTTTTAAACTGCTTCAACGTCATTTTTTTCTTGAACAATTAACGTCTGATAAATGGACTAAAAGCTCTCTCACTTCTTTATTGATATTCATTACCAGACACTGGAATTGCTATATCAATATCTTGTTTTATATCATTTTATCGTCTATTATCCTTGCATACTCATGGATAACGTTATATATATATATATATATATATATATATATATATATATATATATATATATATATATATATATAACTCCTGGCAATTTTAACTAAATCAACTTGAAGCTTTAAAAAATATGATTTTCTAATTATAATTTGTCGAACAAATGTTAAGGTCTAATATTCAACTATTAAAAGAGTTTCAATTTTTGCAACCCTTCTCCCTTTGTTGGACCCAATTATTAGTTATGAGGTCCCAGTTTGAATTCAACTTGTATCGAAACACTTCCTAAGTAAAACCAGAAACGTTACAATTGTAGTTTTTTTTCTGAAAAGAAAATTAAGGTAAGATTTTCTAGGTTTTCTATGATAATTACATCTTCTCTCAGAGCTAAGATTGGAGAAGTAAATATTGTCGTGAATATGGATTAAACATTTGTAATGTAGACTATATCAGTATAATTGAATAGTCATATTTGATATTGAAACAGTGTAGTTTTTTGTTTCTAAATATTGTCTTCTGTATTTTAATGTGCAACCACGTCAATCTTTTTGTCACTTCTTCATCTGGGTTCATGGCCTGAACAATTTTGAAAATATGTTTTATCATATAAAATTTAGGTTAGGAAAAAACGGATAAGTGTCATATCGTTACAAAAGTTAAAGTTGAATTAAAACCGTTGTGCTACTCCAACTCAATCGCAACATTAATTGATTGTACAAAACGTGTTGGATTTATATGCTATGAAAATGAACTTCTAAGACGGCAAATCCAAATGTCAGAAATTCTTAATAAGAAATTTAAAGTAGTTTTATATTGGTACTAAATGGGCTCAATCACCAAAAGCTTGCTTTTAAATAACAATTGAAAATCATAGTAATTCATAGAATTAAGAAAACTTACACATGTGTATATGTTTACATGCTAATTTTCTTGTTATAACATATCAGCAATATCCACCCCCTGAGCAAATCATGACAGTTACGATATTTGCAAGACATCCTTTTTCTTTAGAAAAATGATTAATTATTTTGAGGAAAATAAAACTGGAGTTAAAATATTTGATTAAACGTTATTATATAATTTAAATATTTTGCCTAAATTGTTCGAAATAAATACCTTTTATGGGCCCGACACACAGAATAAAACACACAAAATGCGTGCATTCGTCTATTTTGTTTTTATTGGTTATTTTTACCTTTTTCATAGACACATACCTACTAGTATTGAAAAAGTATTTATTTAATAGAACAAAATGTTAAAAATGATTCGATAAATTTATATTTGTTAACAGATTATTTTTCACGCTATAAGCTCCAAACCATGAAAACCTTGAAAAAAACCCAGCGATTTTCTGGTTAGGTCTGTCAACAATGTTGGGCATGTTTTTAACATAAGATATTTAATAAGTAAATTAAATAAAATTAATTAAATTAAATATTAATAATAAAATACCAAAGTAGTTTTTGCATTTTAGATTAAAAACACTAACAAGTGGGGGGGGGGGCTACTTGGCAATCATTTCTAATTCCGGCTACAGTAATCCTTGTATGTTTATACATCTGGATTTGTTGTATAAATCAAAAAGGTATACTATTAAGTTCTGTTTTTACTTAGATCTCTTTTTTTCATGATTTAGAGCTATATTTGTGATACGTGATATTCATTACTATTCAAAATATCCCCTTTTATTGGGACACCGGTTAGTTTTCTTTCAACTTATCAACAATAAACGAGATGATGTATATAATGACCACGTACCCGTGAACATTGGACTCAATAAGTCATAAAGTATCGAAAAAACTCATTGTTTGAGTATTTCATGTTTCGAGTATTTCAACATTGTAATCATAAAACTGTATGTTTAAATGTTTAATGAGGGATAACAATTACGATATAATCAAATATGATGGTATCCACGGTAATTTTAGATAAGACCAGAATGTTTTATGAAAGAACAAAATATCAATCGAGAAAACATTAAAACATTCAAGTAAATGTTTTAAATACATTAATAAAAGCCATCGGCAAACAAGCATATATTCTTATTGTAAATCATTTAGTTTTTTTTTAAATCATGTTTATGCCGTTTAAATATAAATTATTTTATAATCAAAATTAATGATAAAAACAGAAATACCTATACATCCAGAGATACGGTCGCACATTTGAGTTCTTTTACATTGACATTCCTGCGAACATAATTGTCCATACATGTTGTCTGGACATTTTGTCTCACAGTTTGTTTCATAAGTACCTTTGAGGCATTCTACAACAAAACTCACAAAAATCCCAAAGTTTTCAGACAATTCACTTTTTTCAAATTATTGTATGGTTTCGCCTTTTTTCTTATTAATAAGAAATCATATCATGTCCAAATACCCTGTGACAACACATAATTTTAATCAAAGATGTTAAAATCTACTTTTCCGTGTATAAATAATATGTTTTACGGTGCTACCGTTGTGGCGAGCGCAGCAAGAATTACACATACCTTGCATCATTGTCGTATTAGTGTTATTTAGTTATCAACGAGCGTTAAATAATTTTTTGAGAGAGAGAAAGAGAGAGAGAGAGATTATTATATAATATTTCTAAGTTTAAATAAATTCTTACAAAATACATAGACTTGCTTCCCTAAAACCGTTCTTTACTTTTGGAGAGAATTGATCCGTCTGTAAAATATAATTTTTGTTTAATTTGGTCAAAAGTGTTAACGATAAATACAGTATTTTTTTTTGTTCCTTTTTTTTCCCTGTTCATAATTTTTTTTAAAAATTCGTTTATTTTTGCATTCTAATTACATACGTTATCCGTGCCCCGGTCCCTGTTTGTAGGTGTGTAATTTCCCATTTTCTAATTTAATGGTTTGACTATATGCAATATCTGCATATTTTTTTTAACTGTTTATTTTTTCTCTTTATTTTTTTTTTATTTAGTTCAAAATGTCCTATTTTTTTATTTCCTCCCTACTCATACTTACTGTACATGCATGCAAAATTAGCTTAAAATTGGATCGATATGACAGTAAAGTGTGGCTCTTGCTAATATATATATAATGTCTCTATCCAAAAAAAAAAATTAAAAACAAATCATATGTCAATGAGGCAGGTATCGCAGTCTATACTGAAATAGCTAGTGCAAGCGTTACATATGTTTGATCCACCTCTAAATTTATCGCGGGAAATATAGCGCGAGATCACTGTGACGTCATACGTTAAATTCCATAATCATTTGTTTACGTATCTCAACTCAATACGATGGAATGGAAGCATGTAAAAAATCTCTTGGGTCTCACCAAAGCTTGTGTGGTACTCAAAACGTGTCTTCAAACCTCAAGGCACCGTAAATTACGAGTTAAATGTCAGCCATTTTTGGCATAGCACCACGGGTGAAAATATTAGAGCATTATGGGACCGAGACAAAAAGTTTTGTTTGATGAATCTGTAGGTTTAGCTCGTTCTTTTTCCCGCGCACACTGGTTCTTAGAGCTCGCTGCGCTCGCTATAATGATGCATTTTTCAGTAGCTAAAACCTGCATTCCAACGCATTATTTCGTTGTGTTTATTAAGTTCAAATGTCTATGATAAATACTAATAACATTATTCAATCGTGTCTTGTTTTACCCTCTTCAGATTTACTATCCGTAGCTTATTACGTGATTGGTCTTAACTTTAGCAAAAATGAGATCACTGAGTGCTCGGGCTACTTGGAATTATGAGCTGATACGTTACATGTCTTAATAATACATGTATACACATCAGCCGAGATTTGCCGATTGAACGTTCTATGTATAGAAGAGTCGGTTATTTCTTCTCTGCAATGTGCTGATCGACAATAACAATAATTTACATACTCATATTCATTTATATAAGAAAAGATAGATGCAAAATACAATGTTGGTGGTTCATACGGACGATTAGGTAACGATTATTGCAATTATCATTATACCTTCTAACGCGAACTTTATTTAGTTCTGCATCGATTGTTTTCTTTATTCAGTATAGTTCACCAACTAGCAATAATAATTACATGTAAAAAGAAAAGGGCTTTATCATCAAAGAGATCTTAATACGACCGAGCAAGATATACATGGTTTGTAAACTACTTTTATGAATATTATATTGTAAAGGATATTTTCAGCAAAAGAACCGAATACTGATAGTAAGAATAAAAATCACACTTCTTTTGCTATTATTACTGAACACAATTTTGAAATGAAACAAAGCACAAAAATAAATTAAATACCTAAGCATCCAAACATATAATTGCATCGCTGATTCATTTTGCAATCACATTGCTGTGAACAAATTTCTCCATACTTGCCATCTGGACAATTATACGAACAATTATTACCATATGTACCGATTGGACATTCTACAAACATAACGAATCCACATTGAAGTCATATATAACCTTGCAAATATTTATCTTATACATCTGCATATAGGAAATGCTTTAAAAAAAAAAAAAAAAAAAAAAACTAACTAATACAAACACCGTTAACATCGTGATAGTTAGCACAGCAAATTCTTTTTCTGAAAAGAAAAAATACTATTGGATTTAAAATTTGTAAATTTAAGCGATGTAGATATTTAATGTCACAACACAAGAAGTAAATTTTTCCTATTAACTTTACACTCCAGAGATTAACACATAAAGTATGAATCTAATTTTTGGTGCTGATTTAAAAAAAAAACCACTTACAATTCTGAAGACGTACATATCCCATTCATTGCATCCACAATGATGCCAAAATTCGAAATCAACAGAAAGAAAACCCGAAGATCTGGAAAACAATCGATTGTAAACATATCGCTGACAATGATGAATTATGTATTGGTATTTTTCTTTGTATGAATTCGGAAATATATACAATTATAGGGAAGTATTTTGAATTTTTTACATACCGGTATATGATTTCAAAGTTTAAAGAACAAGTTCAAATATTAAGGAGGCTTTGTGGTCAACAAAGTAATCATTTAATCCACCTTTTAAAAATTAAATGATTTTTTAGGCATTTTTGGTTAATAAAATTTAAAAATTGTCGCAACCATCTTAAAGACAACCTAAATTAATTCAAAGTTGATGATGGTTTTATGGTTATAAACAAACGGATTTCGCAATTTCTATTAAAACGTTTACATTTGCATTCCTCGTGATTTTACTTTGAAGCAAATAAAAAAAATTCTAACCGGATATGAGGTATTTGATCACAGTAAATCGTAGTTTGGAAAATAATCGTTCATTCACTGATAAATAAACTTTGGGCGGTACCAAGCATCATAGATCATGTAGATTGTCACCAAGTTACCTTGTTACGGTGGCAGATGTACGCCCAATCCTGTAGTATTTTTTTTTTGGGGGGGGGGGGGTTAATGTACTATATATTGTTACATCTCACTGTACGCTTTTTCATCATGATATGTTTACATTTAGACTCAGGGACATGTTTTTATATTTTTTATAGTTTGTCAACTGTCGTATATCTTTTACATTTATTTTCTAGTCAAACACTTTTTTTTGGCTGAAGCTGTTTGTAAGAATACTGTTGTCTCTAGTCTATGTGTTGGTTGTATTTATGCTGTTTTTGATTGATGTTTATTTATATCGAATAAATAACTATACTTATCCTTAAAGTGGAATTTATGTTATATGTTTGGAGGTATTTAGACAATAAACATAAATAACTTTTTAAAAAAATAATAATGAAGTAATGCATGTCGTCATTGCATTAAACTTCACAAGACTGTTGTGATATTTTAAAAAATTCATGATAACCGAAAGTTTCCGCCATCGAATATGGTTATAAAGTTTGACCTAATAGTATATCACAATCACATGCTATTACATATATCAAAACATCTCACCTAGATCCCAAGGTAAAAGATTAGGTTGGATTACGAAAAACAACGGAAATAATAGCTGCCGACTTTAGGACAACAATATATGCACTTTGTGGACAATATCTTCAAATCAAAAGACATTTTTATTATTTTTTTAGTGCACATTCTATAAATGATATGTGTAAAAAAAAAAAATCACCAAAACCAGATTTTCTCTCTTACTATATGGTCAATATATTAGCTTTTCTGTCAATTTATATTTTTATATAAAATCTTCATAATATGTAAAAATCAGAAATTTTTTTAATATTAGAAGCATGATAAAATAATTAAAAAATATCTTCAACATTTAAGAACATTAAAGGAAATGCGGACTAAGCAATACAAGTTTTATTAAATATTTATTTCAATTAAGTAGTTTAAACTGATAGACATTGTGATATTTTATCATTTCACTTAAGATTAGAAACTTCATCTTTTAAACAGATGTCTACAGAACTACAGATAACTACATCTATTTTTATCATCCTTTAAGTTGAGGAAAAAGAAAATGACCTCGACCTGACCTTGATGCGAAAACAAGATGGTCAAATTTGTTTAAACTGATCCTATCATTTGCTAATATGGTCTGATTGACTGTGTGGAAATGTTCATGAATTCAACAATATAAGAAGAATGTCTGATAACGAGAAGACTTTCTTAATTAAGTTTTGAATTTAATTTGAACCAGAACCAAAAATTTAGTAGAAAGTAATTAACCTCATTCTTTTCAGGGAAATTCTTCATTTTGTTAATATCTATTAATTGTTTCTCTCCTTGATCGTAATTTTAGGTAAGCTTTTTACAAAAATGATTTAACATTACCGTTTGTGCAATTCATTTGACAATTGTCATGCATTCGATATGCAATTGACTACGAGTGTATGTATGTACGCATACAAGAATTTTTACTTAGCTACATTTGCACCTGGATGTATCTTGTTGTAAATGAGAGGAGTGGTCAAACTTTACATTCTGGTTAACAATAATTAGCAAACGCTAACCCTTTTATGTCTTGTATGTGATATTTGCCATATATTTCTAGTTTTTGATCTGACACCAAGGAGGAAGAGTATTGTCTATTTTAGAGGACAAAACCTGAATTTCCTAGAAGAATTTAAACCTTTTGTAGATTGTACTGAATGTTACATTTTCAAGTTTTGATGCAGGTGTTTTATAAGGGGACGTGGAGTAAACATATACATTGCGGAAAAGTGCAATGTTTTGATAAGGAAAAAATTTTAAAATTAAAGACATGCTTTTTAATAGCCGAATAGCGTAACGCTGTGAACATGGGAAATGTATCGAATGTTTCCTACATTCTAAATAATTGTGGTTTTCTGTGATGAAAAAAAAAATTGACATAGGAAATGTCATTTTAAAATAAGAAACATCAATAATATTGATAGAAGGCACTCACTTAAACTATATAATTGTTCTTGATAGCCGCTTTTTTATCAATGAATTTTTTCTGTAAGTTCATTTTTACCAAATAAATATTAACAACTATTTCTGCTTATTTAAAACATTTAGAAAATTTTCAATATTAAATAGACTGGTTTGTCCTTTATAGTACTTCTTCTAAAAAATATAGTTATTTTAGTTATATTAATTTGTAAAACTTATAAGCTTCAATTTATTAGTTGATTAAATTCATTACAAGAAAAATGTATCATATAACATTTTGGATTTAATTTTGCTTAAAGAACTACTGACTGATCCATTTCAAAATGTTATTTTTCTTACGGTGATCTTAATACTTTATACGGGTATATCCAGCTTATTTTAAAATCGGTAGGAGAGTAAGTAGGTTTTACAAAGACAGTACCTATACTTGCAGGATTGAAGTTTCCATAGTCCTAACTGCATAATGCATTCTGATACATGACATATTTATAATTAACGTTAGATATTATGTGATATTTTTTTCCAAAGTTGGATTTAAGCCCGTAAATCTACATGCAATCATTTGATTATAAAGGCAAAAAGCATATCATTTTATTGACGTAAATTTGAGCACAGGTCTAAATACACATAATTCATTTGCTACATGTACATACTGTTGTTCCGTATTGATCTGAGGCATCGATGTTAGTTTATCTGGTATAATTCGAAGTGTCAAAGACAGTGAACATTCTAGTAAAAATGTTGAGTTAGTTAACTCAATGATGTACGTGGAAATGTGTGGAAAGCTTTGAAAAAATATGGTGCTTAATTTATCATCATGAACTTATCGTTTTTTGTCATTCAATCATTTTGGGTCTGTTCGATTATATATCTTTTTATAAGAGTTTCATCTTTAAAGTCAAAACGCACACTCTCCAAATACAAGTCGATATCAATATTGCCACGTTCTGTCCGTCCTAGCAAATGCATCAAAATGAACAAAGTTCGTCTTGTATTTTGTTCATAGTACACACCCTCTATTTGAATTAAGTTCAAAATGACCTACATTGTATTACAAAGTCTAAGTTTAATTTCTGAAAGAAATAAATGTATTTCTTGAAACAAGATGATAAATAAATGAGCATTTGATTAAAAAGAAATCTTCAAAATTTTTTAAGGTTTTTCCCTTCTTTTAATCTATTTCATTTTTTTATTTTTTTATTTATTTATTTATTTTTTTTTTTTTTTTTTTTTTTTTTTTTTGTCTATAAAACACCCAAAGGAGTGTAAAGGTATACCATAATGCGCAATATTATTAAATGGGATTAAATTTAGTGATGGAAAACTACTGTTTTTAACGGCAAGCAATGTCTAAACGCTGGTAACGCTTCTTAACTTGTTCATTAATGCAATTTTTTAAACGTTAGAAGTCATGAAATGTGAAAGTAGTTGGCATGTTTTACAAAGCTGTTCAGTTGCACTTAACAGGTTGTACATATTAATAGGACTAAGAAAAAAACATGTTCTTATGCATTTATTTTCAATACATTATATATATATATATATATATATATATATATATATATATATATATATATATATATATATATATATATATATTCATTCAGAATATATACTGTTTAATATATCATTTGAACCTTTCATAAAGAATAAAGATTTAGCAAACTAATATAATTTAAAATATTTACATGAATGATTTTAAACATTCTTGATAACATTAAAATGATCAAGGAGGAAAGGGAATTTTTTGATATGCACATTTGCTATTCATAGTATAAAACTTGTCATTCAAGCCAATTCATTTTTTAAAAATCGCAATGACACAATTTAATGATAACGAAATGCAAAGATTCAAATTAAAACGTTATTTTTGTTTTTATAAATTATCTGTTTTATGAAGACGATCAAAAAGACCATCAGTTTTGTTAACATTGTGATCTTATAATCAATGAACCAATTTAATTACGCAATAGGACATAATACCATAATGCATTTTCCCTCTCTCTACATGCGTGTAATGAGTGTATCATTACATCGTTATTAAACAGATGTCAGTGTGACTTTCCTTTTACTTTCAATGTTTATATTCCCATATCGGCACATCTTTCATTTTTAAACCTTTCATGACGCAAAGTGAAACGACTATAAAGTAAAGGCGTCTTTGTTTAGGGTTGTGTACTTGTCTAATATTGCTCCTGCAAAACCAATTCTTTCCTTGCCCGAAGAATGTGAAGGATGTAGATACACGTTACGGCTTCTTGCTTTGCTTCTAAAATATACAATTAAGGATATTTAAGATTTCATCACACTGGGGAAAATATATCAAATATTATCAAAACTTTATAATTTAATTGTATTCAAACATTTAAATCAAATAAAAGTGAATTAATAGTTTGCTTAAGCTTAAGCAGGCTGTATTGTCATCAAATTACCCATCGAATCAACCTTAAGTTATTAGATATGATTTGTTACGCTTAAAACAATTATTAAGTAAAGGAAAATTCCATAAATTTTAGCTTGTAAGTTTGAGAATTTTCCTATTTCTTTATACATAGCTCGTCTTCTAAATATCTGAAAAAGACCACCATCCAGCTCCTTAAAGAGTGTATGTTAACATATTCAAATAAGTTTACTATAAATTTTATAATTTTTTTGTACAAGTACCTTTAATAATACAAACTGTCAGACATATCACGTAGCTGACGATGACCAAACAAGGCAGCTTTTACGAGGACTGTGTGATAAGTCGAGAGTGGAAATGACGAATCAAACGAATCTATTTAAAAACAAACTGAATTGATAACAAATACAAAATGTCTCATATATGACCATTATCTAAAACATACAAGGACATGTTTTAAAAAGTTATTGCAAAACACATACAACGTCTGGAGATGTGGGTTTTTTCCCAGAAATTATGGAAATTCATATAATTTCTGAAGATAATGTTCTACCAAAGTAATGATTCTAACTATAGATTATTTTCTAAGAACATTTTACTAAAGGCACTAAATAGTTTTTTAAATATATGTACATTTGTGTATGTCTGTAAGGGTTGCTTTTCCGTATTTTTTATCAAATAAAATCTAAACACAATCCAAATCAAAAAGGGAAAATCAAAATTCCTTTTTTTTGACCCTGTTTTTCATATCTGCATCCATTTCGACCCCTTTTTGGCAAAAATAAGCCTTGACAAGTCAAAGTTCATGGAATTTTCCTGAATCATTGACATTTAAATTCATTAAACAGATGTTTAAAATGAGTAACGTTCCTCTTCACCTAAACTAAAATCTCTACATTTCATCTGAGGAACGTTCCTCTTTTCACTTCAACAGGAATCTTGACAAGTCATCTGAGGAACGTTCCTCTTTTCACTTAATTATATAAACTGAAATCCTAACAAAGCATCTGAGGAACTTTCCTGACTTGAAATCTTTACACTGTATCTGAGGAACGTTCCTCATTTCACTTCATCTGAAAGCTACATAAAACATCTGAGGAATGTACAATCTTTCACATGTTGATTGTTTTCTTTTTTTACATGAAAGCTGTATAAAACATCCGAGGAACGTTCCTCTTTTCCCTTGAATTGAAATCTTTACACTGCATCTGAGAAAAGTTCCTCATTTCATTTAACAAAATGTTTACTTCTAAACCGAGGACTTCAAAACATTTACTTTTTTAAGTATTCTAATCATTATGCAAAATGTGACTAGCAATAATCCTCTTTGTAAAACTTATTAAAGACAAATTCTATTATTATTATAACTTTCATGTTAAATACTGAAATCTGATTGGTTTAGATGCAGTTGACAATTCGTTCTCTTACCCTCAGCGTTAGCAACACGCTTGGCAACGGGTCGATGAAACGAATTGTTACATGCGCGTAAATTATGCGTGTACGGTTTGCTGTTAAATTCACGTCATTTCTACATAAACGCAGTAAAATTTTCTCTAAAATTAAGACATTCAGTATAATAAAATAAATAGTGCCTGTTTGGGAGGGTAACAGTTGCAATTGACACCCCTCAAAAACCATTGTCAACCTCTGCTTCGCTATTTATATATTATTATACCTCAATATGATTATTTTATATAACGCGTCATCTGATTGGTCTAGAGAGTCACGTGACAGGGCGAACAAAACGGAAATAAATATCGTGTCTCACCTCTTCGGAAATCTCGGGATTTTTCATTCCAAAGGTATGAAAAAGCCAATATGAGCATACGATGTTGATAAATATTATGAAGTCAATTTAATCATTTAAATTTTCTTTATGTCACAAAAACCAATTTTACTATATTTGATTCGAATTTATGAAGGAAACGAGAGACAATAACAAAAAAAAACCCAAACAATCACGACGTTATTGCTTTCGACAAGTAAAAAATTATTAGAAATCGACGTATTCTGTATAATTATATGTTGTTCGGTATAAAACAAATTTTATTGCATGAATGTTCGGGAAATATGAAGATTTATTCCCCCAGAAAAATCATGTTTCCCTCGGGCAAAGCCCTTGGGAAATATGATTTTCCTTGAGGGAAATATGAAGATTTATTCCCCCAGAAAAATCATATTTCCTTCAGGCAAAGCCCTTGGGAAACATGATTTTTCTTGGGGAATAAATCTTCATATTTCTCTCACCATCATGCAATAAATGTACAAATGTATAGTGTTACTGTATCACTCTTTCAAAATCAAATTGAAACATTGATTTTGACAAATTAAAAAGTAAATTAATTAATCATTCTTAAGGAGTCTCGGGGGAGAATGTTTCAAACATACGATTTCCTTTAATTTTTTTCCAGTGAAAGGTCAACTTATGAGTAAATTATGTGCAAAATATAAGGTAAATTGACAGGATAGTTTATCTATTTACCGCACTCAAATTTTGGGCGTATGTCCAAATCATCCCCGACATTTTATATAGGATTATATAGGAAAAAAGGGGTTATCATTTTCAATTTCATATGTAACAAAAATACAAACATTCGATTTTCTTTTAATTTTCAGAAGGTTAACATATATAAGTAAAATTTTTGCCAAATTAAAACGAAATTGACCAGATAGTTTTTATGCTATCTGCCCTCATAGTTTGGTCCTATCAACGTGTCCTGGCAGCCATTTTACATAGGCTATAGAATTGCATAGAATAAAAGGATATATGCATATGTTAATGAATCAAATTTAATTCAATTTGTAATAGATAAAAAAATACCTTTCCCGTAACACAGAATATGAAAAGATCGTGTATATGTTTCTGATTTTGCAAATTATAATTTCAATCTTAATAATTGACGCTGCGAAAAAAATGAACGACGTTTATTTTTGTCAATAGTTATGTCAAAGTCTCAACTGACGTCATCGTAAGACGTTGACTCCGACGTGGATAACGTCAATTTTGAAGAAGAGGCGAAATAATTAAAATACTTCTGAACATTGTTCTAAGGATTCACTTCTTTAAAAATAATTTTAATGATAAGTAAATTTTCAAATTAAAAACGTTACATGATTACTTGAATATTTGAACATTTTACTCTGCATTTGCGTTTTATGACATTAAAACTATTTTCTTTAATTATTGCGCAATACCCTGTGCAGAAGGCGCAAAACTTTAAACCTGCGACTGACCTTAAGTTTACTGTCTCTATACCCCCCAAAACAAAGTTTGGGGGGTATATAAGAATCACCTTGTCTGTCCGTCCGTCTGTCTGTCTGTTCCCCTGTCTGTGCAATCGGACTAAAAAAAGGTTCTGCTTAAATTAATTATAAATAATTGATGTGCGATTGTCAACATTCTACTGGAAAACCCGTAAACTCGAAGTCAGAACTCAAGCACATTATGAGCACTCAGTGGGAGCGCAGTCATTTGTTAAAAGTAGAAGTTTGTAGGAATGCAGTTACACGCTGCAGGAGCTGAGTAGAAATCCCTTTGTTGCTGTCACATTTTCACCTTGTAAAAATTTAAAATACAACTGCACAATGTTTTTGAATTTCCCTGCTATCCCACAGCAATTCCAGAAATATAACAATGTCGTGAAACTCTGGGGGAATGAAATCTGGTGTGACAGGACCTAAGCTTTGAGAAAACAATCAGGTTACCAGAAATTTGCATTTGTTAAAATCTTTGAGCTGGATGATAGTAACAAACATTAGGATGTAAAATGTTGAATTGCAGCTCTCATATGAACTGCAATCATTATATTAATACACATGTATATTATATCTTACACTAGCTAACAATTACCCCCACCCCTTCCTAATAAAATCAAAACATACATGAGCTATAATTCAATAGTGTACTTGTAGTTTTGATAAATCTACAAATCTACCTCTGGTATTAAGGAGGAAATTTTAGGTAATAAAAAAAACCAACTCACTTTTTGGCTTTCTTGGAGTACTTCATGTTTATCAACTAGAAAATAACTAATTTTACTCCAGTATATCCTGTAAATAACTTCTCAGCGTGGTCAATAGAAATGTTATGACCTAAAGACTCATATTCCTCTGCTTCATTTAACGAATCTTAAGGTTTGCTAATGTCATCGGCCATTTCAAGCTGAGTAACAACTTACTGTTACATGCACATGCTAAGGTTTTCTATCAGATGTCAATCACTAACTGGATGCTGATAAGATGTTAGGGGTGTGCTAATAATAGTAACTGTGTGAACTTTGAGAGCCACTGCTTTAGGAACAGATGCAAAAATGTGGTCGCAAATTTAATTTAAAGGATTAACACTGCATGTGTACTTTATGAAGCAGAATGGAAATATTGTTTGAGAATTGCAGTTGCAAACATCACAGGATGCATCAAGGTAATAAATACTTTTATATTCAAACGTTTAAAATACATAACTAATTTTCTTTTGCTCTTCTGCTAATTCACTACAATCAAGGTAATTGCAAACCTAAAGCATATAAATTAATTTGATACAAAATCCTTGATTATCTGATATTTAAAATATTTATTGTAATCATCAAATTTTGAAGTGCAAAATCAAAATATAATCATAATACAATGTAATGTTATAGGTTATGATGATTGGAAGTGACAAAATATTGTGCCTGGTGGATTTTGATTTGAAATCTGTTTGCTGGTCTAGTGGATGGGGAGCATTAATTTGGACAGAGCTTGATCGAGATGGAAAATGCTTGAAGATTCAGGTTTGTTATTCTTAATCTCATACTATAGCTGTCCTTCTGGGACTAATACTCCCACAAGGCTCTTTTGAAACAGTGTAATCTGCTAGCCACTTCTCATTTTACAGATTATCAATTTCCTCTACAAATGCTTATCTAAACCATTCCTAGGAAAATGGCCCTCTTGGGACAATGAATTCAGTATAACACTATTAACTCCATTTACATGATGTGAGTTTTAGATCTTGCAAATCATACTTTGTAAATAGGAAAATCATAAACAGATATTAAGTCACATGGAATAGAAACATGCTCTATTTAAGAAAAAGTTAAATATTAAATGTATAATTAATCTGCCGAAATGAATTGTCACACAGTTGTAACCTGTACAAATGTGAAAGGATTAATCTAATGAGTGCACAGGCGCCCATTTCACAAAGCATATTTAAGACTACCTGGTAAGTTATATCTTAGGAAAGAACTTTTTCTTAAGTTCATTACTTTTAACTTTAAGACAGGTAAATTGATGTTTTAGGAACAAACTTAACATGGTGACTGTTTATGTTATATTGAAATGATTGATATGCACATTAAAGTTGAACAAAAATACTAGATTACGCATATCATTAAGAATTTTTCACTTTTCTTCTAATTTATTTAAACATATTTTATTGAATAAATTCAATAGGATTGGACAACAGGCATAGCCTAATACGTATATCCTCTCCTTGTAATACATGTATATATCCACTTTGCTTCTAAACTGAAAACATTAGAACTATCAAATTATACATATATTTCTTCAATTAATTTCTTTGGTGTGGACTTTTAATTTTTACAATTTTTTTAGATTATCTTGCACGCGCAGATGGATAGCGGGTATATAGTTATAGCTAGTGCACTGTGATAATTAAATTATTCATGCCCGAGAATTACTGACATCTTAAAAAGGAATAAATACTACATAAATACTCAATTACAGAATGACTGGATGATTTGTCCTATCCCTCCACGAAATAAGCTTTTCTTTTACGGGAAAAATGTTAAGTGTTTTCTTCATTTGATATTTTTTGTCGGGGGAAGGGGGCTAGGAGTGACCGCAAATTAAGTCGTTTAGGAATGTCGATGCTAAATCATCCATGGAAATGCTGTTTCATTCAGAAATTTGCCTTTTATCCTCGCTTCTTCTATCAGCCAAGATGCATTTATTTGCAGTATTTTCTTATAAAACAAAAAACACCACATTTTTAAATCAACCGTTACAAGCAGGCACGTAGCATCAGGGTGGGGGGGGGGGGGGGGCAAACCCCCCTCTCTTCACTTTTTCTCGCAGCAAACATTTTTCTTAAATATACATATCAAAAATTGAATTAACATGGAGTCAACCCCCCCCCCCCCCCCCCACTTTTTAGGAGCATGTAAAAAATTGAAGTGAAAGGAAGGAAATTAACAATTAACAACAGTGAATTTGAAGAAATTGAAGTTATAGGTACACTACGGTGGATATCTCAATGAGCATTTTTATTTAGGATTAAGCATATCTGTATATGTTAACACGGGCTATTTATAATGGACCAACTAGACAAAAAAATGCACTTGATCATTTATAAAGAACAACAGAAATTCTAGCAGTGACCAATGTTTTCAATTGATTCATGGGGTCATAACCAAATAATATTAAAAATAAAGAAATATATGTACATGTAGCAAAAAACAAGAAAGATACTATGATGAATTCATTCTCTCTCGAATTAAAAATATACCGTTTTCAAAGAATATACCGGTTTATTGCATAATTCTTATCTACTCCTGTATGTGTGAATGTAAAATATTATACAAACATAATCTTAGGAACTTCCTAAGCTTGAATGATTTTGTTTAGCTTAACTTAGGTAGCTTAACTTAGGTAGGGCAGAGGTAACGGAGATGAAACAAACATAAAGTCCTTAGTATGACAAGTCCAAATTTACGATGAGCAAATATTCTGAATATTTTACGCTTCTAAATTTTAAACAAAAATAATTTTGACCAAGCTCAATAAGCTTAAATTACTGAATTCTGGTATTTCCTTGCTGCAACATTAAATTGATAGGATGAACAGAATCTGAATTATACAACGTTCTTGTTTGATGTTAATAATAATTCCTGCTTTAATTAAGTGATGCAAATCCCATCTGCTCAGCTGTCTGGCTTAAAACAAATAATATACAGCTGTGAACCATTTTCATACTCAAGAGAATGACCGCCCGATAACAATAGCTTTGGGATTTGATGTGAAGTGTTAAGATCTTCCGCCATCCAAAAAAATTGCAATGATACCAATGTGTTTAAGATTAGAGCAGAAATTGAAGAGTATATATTGATGTTTTGTAGATTCAAATCAAAGTCATGCTTATTTAATTATCCTGATGGATTCTGTAAATGTTTAAACATATTTAGGTATATAGGTATAAATATCCAAAGAGAAATATTTCTTGAACAAATCTCTCTCTCTCTCTCTCTCTCTCTCTCTCTCTCTCTCTCTCTCTCTCTCTCTCTCTCTCTCTCAAGTTAAGCAGGGAGAAACTGATGTGACCTTTAATATATATACTGGGTATTTCTTCTTAAAGAATGTCAGTACTTAAATGTATGTTTTGAGAATTTATGTGTAATTAACAAAAAAAAGCATCACAGCCAGATCTTTATTATGAAATGAAATAACAGGAAGTTATTAATTAGCAATGATGAGTTAAAATGCAAATATGTATCATACATAGATTCTATAGAAGATCTGGACATCCCCCTATGGAAGGAAAACAATGGGGCCACAGAAAAGTTAAGAAGCCACCCAGCCAGTCAAACAGTATGAACAGAAGATAAACAGAACAGAAGATAAACCTTGGCTATTGTCAACCATGTATCAAAGACTGAATTAAGTGAAAGGCAGCTTTCAGGAAAATGCAGCTCTACTTGGGAACTCAATCCTGAATTCGATGGATGCGAGCTGTATGTTTTAAAAATTATAAAAACATGTGCACTGAGACAATTATTAATATAGTTAAATTTTTAATTATAAACATCTAATCTAATTACTAAATAAACTTGGTATTGAATATTAAAAGAAATATTAAATTGGTATTCTTAATTACATGCCTTTGTACTTTTATTGAAAACAATTAATTATAATTTGATCTACAATACAAGATCAATTTTTTACACCAATTAATATACATGTATTTGCCGCTTAAAAAATACACAAGGGGCACCGATAGAACAGACCGACCAAAAATGTAAAAAAAAAAAAAAAACCAATTGTTTTTTGATTTGTTACCCAAAAATGCCGTGATAAAAAAATATTTAAAAATTCAAACTCTTTTTACTTTATATCGAGTAATCAACTAAGAAAATTTTAGCTGATCGTCATCGGGACTGAGTGATAGTCAGGTACTCGAGTACTTGTTAACATCCTTAATATTTACGTAAAGTATATATGTTTAAATGCTTATTTAATTTAAGATTATTATATTTCAACTTATTTGCTGTTTTTACTTTTAAATGTAGGAAATTGGAACATTCCTCAGGCACCATGTAAAGGTTTCAGTTAAAGAGAAAAGAGGAACGTTCCTCAGATTCTTTGTGAAGATTTCAGTTGTAGTGAAAGAGGAACGTTCCTCAGATGACTTGTCAAGATTTCTGTTGAAGTGAAAAGAGGAACGTTCCTCAGATGACTTGTCAAGATTTTAAGTCAGTTGAAAGAGGAACGTTCCTCAGCTGCTTTGTGAATATTATAGATGAAAAAAAGAGGAACGTTCCTCAGATTGAACTGTACGGAATTCATTTTAAGTGAAAAGAGGAACGTTCCTCTGATGCTTCATGAGTTTTTAAATGGATAAGAGGAACATACCTCATTTTAAATGTCTGTGTAATGCATTTGAATGTCAATGATTCAGGAAAATTCCATGAACTTTGACTTGTAAAGGCTTATTTTTCGCAAAAAGGGGTGTAAATGGATGCAGATGTGAAAAACAGGGTCAAAAAAAAGGAATTTTGATTTTCCCTTTTTGATTTGGATTGTGTTTCTACAAGAATAGTTGGTTTTTTATTTAGAGTATTGTTATATCAAATTCAATAGACCATATTTTATTGCTTTTTTTCTGCTTATTAATAAATATAAAACAGAGCATTTATTCAAAGACAATTAACTATAATTGACTACAATTTAGTATCAGTAAAAATATTTTTTTGCATTAAGACTCACAAATGCTCTTAAAAATAAATTTGACCGCATTTCCTATTTGTGTTTTGTTAAGGATTTCATTATTTGTGTTTTATTAAGGATTTTAATTATTTGTGTTTTGTTAAGGATTTCATTATTTGTCCTATTGCTGATTTATGAGACACATACATTTACAGAAAACTTAAAAAGGTAAAAAGGACAAAAACAAAACAAGTAAAAAGACATATTTACCGTGCATACATCCAAGTTTAAATTCACACTTTTCTTCAGGATGACAGTCACGTGTTTCCTTGCAAAATATTCCATAATAATTGATGGGGCAAATGAGCGAACAGTTATCTTCCTGCTGGACACGCTTTCATGAACTGAAAGAGACGAAGCATCATATGTTAGCACATATTCTCTAACAAGTTTTTTTTTTATAAAACATTACACAAAACGATACAACAATGTTACTAAAGAATTTCAGTCAATGCAATCATCATCCACTCCAAAAAAATATACATGTTTAATAATTGTGGGTGGTAAAACAATAAACATATTTATTTTTCAACCTACATGTATTATTCAGTTAAAAGACATCAGAGAATTATTTGTGCGTGTTCGTGTGTGTCGTCTCATAGGCAAGACGCCTTCATGCAAAAAAATATGTATGCTTCTTTTATATTATCAACATACCTACACAGACGTTGTCGACTTCATGATGGTTTGGACAGCTGCTTATATACTTGTACAGTGTATCTTCAAAATGCAAATAGAAAATGATATGACTATGTATCATAGACTTAGTTTTAATAAATTTAATTATAATAGAAGTCTTACTTGTCTTTACAAATTCCAGCACTTGTCTCATTACGGCATCTAATGCAGCTCCATACATGAAAGTTGTTAAAACAAAAATGCGCATAGTCTGTGACATTTATTGAATTTGGAAATTCATATATTTGACTGCAATGAAATATGATTAAATCAACGAAACTTACACTAAAGAACTCTGTAATCTATGATGCTTTCAATAATTTACAAAACTTACAACTTTATATCCGAATAGTTATACATGTAAATCAACAATAAAGTTTTTCCGTAATTCATTGTTGATATTTATTACCATCAGAAGTTCAAAAAATCTTTTAAGATATATCCTTCGAAAACAGATAAAAACCACCTGCACCATAAGCATGTTTGGATGTGAATTTCCCAATGATCTGATGAAAACTGTAATATAGCACATGTATAATCATCATATATTATATAATAGTAATGCATGTGCTGTTTGGGCACCTTTCTCACGCTCTCTGTAATTCATGATTTAATAATACTTGTAAATGCGGAAAAAAATGAACGTTTAGTTCACTTACGTAATTTTATTTGCATGCGGCTGCATATGTTAAACAAAACTAGATAGAATACGCACACAAATGATCGTTCAAAATATGTCTTTGTTGACATTAAAAGTTTTGCATCGAAACATGACTTTATTAACATTGCAAATTAAAAGAACGAGTGCACTTATGGGCCGCCTTAAAAAGTGAAAATAATAAATATTCAAAGTAAGCAAAATTTTTTATCTCACGTCATCTATTGATATTTAAACCATGAGAATCAACAAGTTTTAGCGCTGAATTTAGTGTATATAAAAAGCACGAAGCTTTACAACATAGTAAGGGTCAGCCGACATTCGTGATTTTATATAGTAAATCGAGGACGGGCATTCATTTCAAAGCCTTTGTTTACTGTCAGCCTAACCGTGTACAAACTTGTGGAAGAAACAAAAGACGCATTATACATTTAGAAAACTCCTGTGAAAATAAGAAGTTTGTACAACATTCAATTAGGCTGGTACTTAAGACATGGAAAATGTATGAAAAAAAGGCTTTTTCTATAGCAAGCGAGAGCTATAACCTGCGTGACCCATGTTGAACCCACGTATGGAATAAATTATTTCAAATAGTCACGTGGGTTCTATCCAGGTAGACGTTTGTCAAATGTGCTCACTGTAAAACACTGACACGTTTTAAATCGTTTTCCATCGACTTTGTATGGTCAGGAATGTTTGTTTGATCACTATGGTAATATGCAACTTCAAAGATTTATTCGATTTTTTTCCAGACTTAAAATAACGCATAAAGTATAATTCAGCAAACGCGTCAATCGATAGTCTCCATTTAAATGCACAGGATGAATGACCATCTTTAAGTTCTCCTTAAAGATAACTTAAAGGTGCTTAAAGGTAGCTTAAAGACAATCTTTAAGCTACCTTTAAGCTATATGTGTTGCTTAAAGGTGGCTTAAAGAAAGCGTAAAGATGGCTTAAAGGCAGCTTAAAGACTATCTTTAAGCCACCTCTAAGCTACCTTTAAGGACAACTTATAGGTCCTTAATGCCCAAACTTCTTTAAGCCACCTTTAAGCTACCTTTAAGCCACCTTTAAGCCACCTTTAAGCCATTAAAAAATCTTTTAATTCAATATTGTGCTTAATTTACCAACAAAATGTATAAACTTTATGATAGAAAAGGTATTAAAAACAGTTTTTGTTCTAGAAAATAAAATGAAAAAAAAAAAATTCAAAACACCCAAGACGAGGATTGAACCCGGGACCCTTCGTTTACCAGCATCACCTCACTCCCTCTACGCCACGGCAACTTATATATTTTAGGATGTTTTTATATCCTATAAATTAGTGGCTATTGAATCAATGTATCGAGTGTGTATTTTTTACTTGAAAAGATTTTGACTTCCATTCAGTTTGTAACAATCAATTATATCTAATTTATAAATTAAATGCATGCATGTATTTAGAATGAAATACGAAACTTGGTCTTCAGTGAAAAAAATATATTATACCTACATGGAAACCGTTAGGCTTACTAGTACTTAGTTAATAAATTTAAACCAAGTAGATATAGGCTATGGTCATCTAATTCATAGCTAAATGAAATTAAATGCAAGGAAGAAGATGAAACTATTTCTTTTATTAAATGCATTAATTGGAAAACTATTAGCCAGGGTATTAGTTCTAGGCAATTTCCCGGTTTTCATGATCACGGCGCCGTTCCAGCATGTATAATTTTAATAATATTGATTATTATACATTTACAACAGATCTAGAATAACAAATGAAATGATATATGTTTAAATGTTTAATTGTATACATGATTTTTAAACTATCAATTTTATAACAAACAATATTACCAATTACCGGTGAGGTATTTACTGCATGTGGCAACTGCAAATGATGTATGCATATACAGCCTACTCCGGATATATTGAAATTCAGGGGACCATGCAAATTATTTCAATATAACCGTAATTCAATATAAGCGAAATCGACGGACGTGAAGCCGCCATTTTTAAAAGTTCAATCCCGATCTAAACTAAAGAAGAACAAACCCGAGCAAATTATTTTGTCACCGTTTCTCTAATATGTTTTACGGTGCTACCGTTGTGGCGAGCGCAGCAAGAATTACACATACCTTGCATCATTGTCGTCTTGGTGTTATTTAGTTATCAACGAGCGTTAAATAATTTTTTGAGAGAGAGAGAGAAAAAGAGAGAGAGAGATTATTATATAATATTTCTAAGTTTAAATAAATTCTTACAAAATACATAGACTTGCTTCCCTAAAACCGTTCTTAACTTTTGGAGAGAATTGATCCGTCTGTAAAATATAATTTTTGTTTAATTTGGTCAAAAGTGTTAACGATAAATACAGTATTTTTTTGTTCCTTTTTTTTTCCTTGTTCATAATTTTTTTTTTAAAATTCGTTTATTTTTGCATTCTAATTACATACGTTATCCGTGCCCCCGGTCCCTGTTTGTAGGTGTGTAATTTCCCATTTTCTAATTTAATGGTTTGACTATATGCAATATCTGCATAATTTTTTTAACTGTTTATTTTTTCTCTTTATTTTTTTTAATTTAGTTCAAAATGTCCTTTTTTTTTTTTATTTCCTCCCTACTCATACTTACTGTACATGCATGCAAAATTAGCTTAAAATTGGATCTATATGACAGTAAAGTGTGGCCCTTGCTAGTATATATATAATCTCTCTATCAAAAAAAAAATTAAAAACAAATCATGTCAATGAGGCAGGTATCGCAGTCTATACTGAAATAGCTAGTGCAAGCGTTACATATGTTTGATCCACCTCTAAATTTATCGCGGGAAATATAGCGCGAGATCACTGTGACGTCATACGTTAAATTCCATAAACATTTGTTTACGTATCTCAACTCAATACGATGGAATGGAAGCATGTAAAAAATCTCTTGGGTCTCACCAAAGCTTGTGTGGTACTCAAAACGTGTCTTCAAACCTCAAGGCACCGTAAATTACGAGTTAAATGTCAGCCATTTTTGGCATAGCACCACGGGTGAAAATATTAGAGAGCATTATGGGACCGAGACAAAAAATTTTGTTTGATGAATCTGTAGGTTTAGCTCGTTCTTTTTCCCGCGCACACTGGTTCTTAGAGCTCGCTGCACTCGCTATTATACTGAACAGATAACAGGGAATATTAGTCGTTAAAAGTTTAATTTAAATATCAGTAAGTTTTGTAAGTTTCATTTTATTATAATCTTTAACCTCATCAAAATGCTTAATCCCATTTTTTTACGTTTTATTGAGAAATCATTAGACTCAAACGCTTCAAATACTGCTGAACACTGCTTGTTTATCATCGTAAGTGTACTCGGGTTAATCTCAAAATCCTTAGCTATTTCGATTTTAGGCTTTGTCCTTTTATCAATAGCCTTCCTAGTTCGTAATTATAGTGTCCAATATACGGGGTTTTTTTCTGTGGGGTTTCCATATTACGTCTAGCCTCCGTACACGTAAAAACAAAGAATTTAACAGTGAATAAATTTTATTTTTAAAAGAAGTATAAAAACACATAAGGTGAGAACTTATCAATTCACACCTTTGTTTATCAACGGGTCAGTCAGGCATAATTACTGTCACCAACCGTGACGACAGCCGTCAGTGAGTACTTCAATATAACCGTCATGAAAACAACTCATTATCACCTCTGGGGACCGATCAGTGACTTCAATATAAGCGATATTTCAAAATAGCCGATTTCATTATAACCGTTAATTTAATGCAAAGAATATGAGAGGCTAAAAGTGGGGATTTATTTTTATTTCAAATTAAGCGGAATTTCAAAATAAGTGATTTCAATATAAGTGGAGTAAGCTGTACTTGTACATACAATTGTATGATGTACCAGGCCGGGTATGTGACATATTTACCCTTATACATATATTTAAATAATTAAACCCCATTAAACACCGGTACAGTAATTAATTAGCCTCTAGATTTTACTCTTACATACATGTATCTTTAATTTGTAGACGTAACATTTTTAAAACCCACAGCTAGGAAATAATACTTTGAAAATGAATTACAAATGTAAATAAACTTCCATTCACTAGACTTATTGTATACACATACATACTAAGATTTCAATGCCTTTAGAAACCCTGTCGTGCACCTGGGCACACGACACACCTGTTGTGTATATCTTGTATATTCTATGTTAGTTCCAGGGGTTTTCTTAACTTGGACAAACAATAGACTCTAATTAGGTATACACAAACGAACAAAACTATGTCTAGACAAACAAAGCGGTAATATCCCGCCCGATATAACCAAGGCAGTTGAGAGTCTTTTCATCTTTAACATGTATCTAGCATATCTAGAATTAGACCTAGAAATAATTAAAATTGAAAAAAAAATACATATCTTAAACCGATTAAATTAAATCATGCATTATTGGTTCATTTTTTTATTCTGTTTAATAACCGGATGAACTAAGAGAGAGAGAGAGAGAGAGAGAGAGAGAGAGAGAGAGAGAGATTTCACCGATTAACTTATAATTAGGAAACAAACATACTTTAATATTAATAATTTCATGCGCAGATTTAGATACAGAGACTGCGCTCACCCCTACAATAATTTTGAAACGGTGTTGATGATAGCGCTCTGTGTCTAATGGAGCGACAATTTAAACCGCCTGGAACACCCCCCCCCCCTCCATTCCTTGGAAATTATATCATCACTCGGATCACCCCCTCCCATCCCTATAAAAGAGCTTTTGCATTTAATATATGTTTTCAAGATGAATCTGTTCAGCTTGATCAAACCTGACTTAAAGGGAACTTAAAGATGGTGTAAAGACAACTTAAAGGGAGCGTAAATGCCACTTAAAGATGCTTAAAGGTGACTTAAAGATGGCTTAAAGGTGACTTAAAGAAGTTTGGACATTAAGGACCTATAAGCTCAGCTTAAAGGTAACTTAAAGGTGGCTTAAAGATTGTATATCCTTTAAGCCACCTTTAAGTCACCTTTAAGGACTTGCTTAAAGATTGTTTTTCGCCCTGTGATGTCTCTTCCCTCTGATTTAGATAGACACAATTCAAATAGGTTCGGTATGATTTTTCCTGATTTAGATTATCTAAAGGCATTTTAAAATCCTCAATGGTTTAAAATGTATGCCATATTTGGTGAAGTTGAGCGTGCATAAAAATCAGAAGTATCCATCAGTGCTTAAATATTACGGAAAAAGCCACTTGTTTATATTTTCTACATAAAAACGGCACTGAAAAAAAGGCCCATTGTCTATAGCTTAAGTGCACTCGTTCTTTTAACAATTTCTAAAATATTCATACATCATTCGTATCAAACTGTACATATATAAGCAGCATTATTTATAAAACAACAAACGACATTGACTTCATGTACTTGACCCAAATTTTTTGCAATTTACATTTATCATATGAACTTAGTTTCATTTTGTTTAAGAGTAACTTCAAGGAACTTCAATTCGAGCATTGAAATGCGTTAGGTATTTTAATGAATTCTCGTTCCATAGTAGATTTTAGATGTTTCACTGATGATCTGCTCAATGATGTTAAACAGTAAATTCCCATCTACAGTGTATGACGGACTCATTTCGATTATTTAAAACATTATTTTAGACCATGATATATTTATTGGGAGGGTTTTCCGAACGTTAAATTGATTTTATTCGCCCATACTTCGTTGTCTTAGAACTTTTCTTCGAGGTACCCTTTACTGATCAGAAGATCAAATAAATAAAATATTTGCATATAAATGCGATATAATACTAGTACTCTCAAAGTTCAAAGTATTTAATTAGACATGTATATAAATAGTTAACGTTGCAAAAAATCTACAATGATTTTTGGACGGTTACATCATACAAGTCTAATTCGTTATCAAGAACCACATCATTTTTGGGATGAAACTGTAGTTTATCATAGTCTGCATCTAGTAAGATGTGTGTACTGTAAATGTTGCCATTAGATTTGAGCTCAGAGGAATTCTGGTCGCAGTAGTTCTTCTCAGGTTTTGAAGAGCTTTGGTCGGTATTGTATTTCGATTTAGTTCCATCTCTAACTATTTCAGCGTATTGTAAATCATCACTTTTGTCATTAGGTTCAGTTAATTTGCTTAATCTTTGAATGAAATATGCTTCTATTGTCTTCCGTCTAGTTACAGGGGTAGAAACATCTAAACAGAAGCTCCTATTAAAAAATATTGAAACCTTAATATACATGTAATTATTATTTAAAATATTGATATTTATCTTTCTGAATTGAAAATACATGTAAAAAGACCTTTTTCTAATTGTCCTTATTGCAATAACAGTCCCGCTTCCACAAATTAGTAGGGTTATCATGATGACTAATATCCACACCCACGAAGAAACAGCATGCTCATCATTCTTGTTCATCTCGCTGTTTTCGTCCGGAACTAAAAATATTTATCAAAAAAATATCAAGGGAAGCGAAAATTTTATTCACATTAAAACTATTCAATTGCGAGGGAAAATTGAATTGTTTTCACTCAGTTAGGAAAAGCAATGCCTTTTTCTTTTTGTCATTTACTTTATTTATGTCGAGTCTAAATAATGTTCTTGTAAAATATCGTAAGCTACATGTATTTCTGAATGTCTCACGTGCTGAATACCTGTTACAAGTACTATATTCCCCACTATATGATGCTACAACTTTAGAGATAAATTCTTTCTTGTCATATATAACTGATTAATATTATATCTACATGTATTACTGTATCTGACATATAGAAGTAGATCTGTTGAATCAGGTGGAATAGTATGTATGGTCTACTAACCGTCTTAATGTTATATTAGATGGAAAAGTACTTATGGTTTGCCAACCGTCTTGATGTTTATTACCTTTTGCGAAGCATGTATTAATACTGGTTATGGTACTGTATTTACCCAGTAAATTCAAAACTTGTTTATATCTTGCATACCATTTTCACTATTCCTTTTCAAATCATATTATGTAGTTAAGGCATATAAATCTTTTATTTGCAATGCGATATTATAATTATTTTCTAGCAGGTTCTAGAAGGTTAGCATACCTTCAATTATTTTTTAAGACTTGAACTGGGTATAAAATCATGTTTATTTATTTTTTTAGTACATTCTTACATGTAAGAAATCTCTTGCATAGTTATTGTGATTAAATAGTCCATTTTCGAATTACCGTATTCCGGCAAGATTCTAACATTTAGTCTGTACTCGATGCGGGATTATCAACATTCGGTTTCCCGAAAATGACTTTTAAAAGTTTCAAAGTGCCACAATTAAAGCAGTTTTTACAGAATCGCCGGGTTACCTGTCACTTTTACAGAAGAGATCATTTTTTAAGGCTGTGCAAACTTGCAGAGGAATAAAAATTGGAAGTTTTAAATGACGAATTAGGTAATGTATTGGAATTTAAAAAATGCAGTCACTTTGAACATGTTGAAATCGTCACACTAAATACAATACCTATACTTTACGATTAAATCCTTGAAATTTAAAATTGCATTGTGAAAGGTTAGGCCTATATTGAATTTCATTACATCATATTTATTGCTGATTAAAAGTTCAATATGCACGTTACGTAAATGAAATTTGAAAACAGTATGAGTATGCTCTTGAATTCAGTGTTCATTTCTTATTTATTAATCCTCTCATAAGACCCGTAATAAACCTAAGCTATCACAAACATTATCAATAAACAGGATAAATTTAATATCATGCAGTTTGATTATTTTTTAATTCCTAGACGAGTTGCAAAGTGGAAATGGAAGTACTGAGAAGAATGTTTTGCCAATAGGGGATGTTACAAAGTGGTCAGTAAATCTGGCAACATTACCATCTGTTGAGTTATGTGACATCATGGTGTATCTCCTGAATGATTGTGGATGGGAAGCTTCACGATTAACATCCTACAGGAAGGATAATGGTTAGAAGTTACACAGACACAACCACATCAGTGATGTAACTATTTCGGAGGTAACTGATTCCGCACCATACTTTTATGTGAAGGCATGCTGTGTACCAGGAACTTGGCAGACTGAAGCCCCATATGGCACTTGGTACTCTTGAAAACTAACGGACAGATATTTGGTGGCGGTTGTTCTTGTCTTGTGTAAGCAAGTTTTGCATATCAGTATTATGTGCATGATAATCATGTAATAGTTATAGATTGTGCATGTTTTCCTTTCATTAATAGCATTTTCAGACATTGCATTTTTGTGTTGCAAATAAGAGAAGTACTTAAGAGGCTCTTAATTTAAATGGGTCTTTTTTGTACTTTAATCGATGACTTCACATTCATACATCACTTAATATCTACCCCAGTGCTGGCAACTTGGCAGTAACCATTTCAATGCATTTTCATGTAACCAGCCATTCATCTGGTATGAAACTGGTATGGTTTATCATCTTCATTTTATGATATAATTCGATCATCCAATCCAGTTTAAATATGTTTGATAAGAACAATATCAATATTTACTTGATAATATTTTGCATTTTCTTTTTCAGAGGTAATGGGACATGTAAACACTGTGTTGCCCTATTGTTCTCCCTGGTGAGTTTTAGTGATAGACACAAGGATCGCTATTCGAAGGCATGTTCTGACACTTTATGTATGTGAGACAAGCTGAAGAAAACATCTGAGCCAATGGAGAGAGACAACATGGATTTGCAGAAAAATACAACCACTGAGAAAAAAATTATGCCAACTCCCAAAAATTACTCTCCTTGTGGTGAAATCAATTTAAGGGAGGTTGAGAAAAGTGTATTTACTATGTTTAAATCAAGCAACTCATTACTATTACAGGTTTTAGATCCTCCAAGTGATGACAGCTCTTCTGATGAAATGGATGTTCCTACACTAAAAACTGCTTTACAAACTCTGTCACTAAAAAGTTCCATTTTAGAACATTTAAAAATGATTTACACATCAGATGTTGTGTTAGAAATAGAAAAGATTACTAGAGGTCAGTCCAACAACACTGCCTGGTTCGAACATAGATATGGCAGGATTACAGCATCACTTTTTCCTTCTGTCATGCATTTTAAATTTACTGACAATCCTGAAAATTATATCTTGAAGAAAATACTTAGCACTTATGTAGATAGTTCTCATTCTCTTGTACCTTCTCTTGCATTTGGTAAAAAGTATGAACCTGTAGCCAGACAACAGTACTTTGAAAAACACAAAAAATCCCACAAGAATTTAAAAGTAGATCAATGTGGTTTGTTTGTTAGTGAACAATATCCTTAAGCTTTTATGGGAGCTTCACCAGATGGAAGAGTTTCTTGCAAATGTTGTGGAGTGGGGCTCCTTGAGGTTAAATGTAGTTTTACGTATCAACATTTCGAACTCATAGAGGCCTGTAAAGATGATCTTCACCATCTTTACATTGATGAAAACAATGATGTTTGGTTAAAGCATACTTCTCCATGGTACGTTCAAATTCAGGGGCAAATGGGAATTTGCAAATCCTTATGATGTGATTTTGGGGGTTTTTTCACAAGAAGGGGAATTATTATTGACAGAATAAATTTTGATGGTGATATGTTTTTTGAAATTGTTCAGAAATGCAACAAATTGTTTGATAAATATGTCATAAACACACTGTTGCATTAAATGTAACTTCCTGATCGTAGTCAATCATTTGATCAAATCTCTGAAAGTTCCTTTCATATTACATGTTTTATGTACCAATTTGCATAAAAACACCAAGTTCAGGTTTATTGCAAATATGTTATATTTATTGTTCTTTTAAGCAAATTGTTATGGTGTTTGCATTTGTCCATACAAGCAATTTCTGGCCAATGAGATTTCGTTAGAAAAAATACAAACAATGACCAGATTGTTGCATGAGTAAATTTTCATTTATCATTTAAGATGCATACAACTCACATTCTTCATTTTTACAATGAACTACCGGTATCTTGTTACAGGTTATGTCACTAAAAGTTCCTGCAATTGCTTTAAAAATCACACATTGACCAATAGTTTCAACTGATACAATCAATTATTTTCTCACTTCTCATTTCACTAAAGGTTCCTGACAGTTGCTTAACAAGGCACACACTTTTGCGATTTGGTTACACAGAGGTTTTATTTTCAGTGGAATAGTGTGAGATAAAATTTTGTAGTTCTTTAATCTACCAATTCCTCGTTCCAGATGGATACGAAGCTTTGCAATTTTTTTGTTTTCAAAACATCATGTGAGGGAGATGTTTACCTTTCCCCCATGAACACTTTTTGGTAAATGGTGGTATATTCAATGTAGACCTTCTTTCTAACAGTAAATCTCTTATCTCCTATCTGCCATTACTTCATCACCAGGTCTTACAATATCTAAAACTCCACAGTGCTCAGTTATGTACCTGTCTGATACCTTTCCACCCCAAAGATTTGAAATGAACATGAAAGCTACTGAAGGAGTAACAGCAACTAAAGCTTTAAAGGTATTTTTCTGCTTATAAGAACTGTATGTTCTAGACTGTGCCGTTGGAGTGGAAGGCCGTTCAATAAAAAATTCAGTACAATCAATTATGCAAGTTGTTTTGGGAAAAACTGATTTAAAACATTTTGGCAAAAACTTTTTCATACATGTAGAAGACGGTCTTTTCAAAAGATGTGAAAACACAACATTCATATAATTAATCCAGGTAACAAAAATTTGCGACACTCTAGTGCATGAAATCCCAAAAATATCTGCTATGACAAAAGTTGGTAAAGCTAATCTAAGTCTTAACAGTGTTATAAGGAATTCGTGAAAACGTGTCAGCTTCCTGTTTGGTCCAGTCTTCTTGGAAGGATTCGCTGGAGTTGCATTGTATATTCCTGACCCACCTTTGCAGTATGCCAGCTTTAGTGTAAGATTGTCAAGGATGGCTGCAAAAGTAATGAAAACTAAGTTAAAAATATTAATCATACTAAAACTTGTAGCACCAATTTGTCCGTAAAATATTTTTATTATAATTTGAGGTACTATTTCTCATGCACATCATCATTGGTATGTAAATATACGTATGTGGATATAGTCAAAAATTTGTTTTATTACTTGTATTGTCTATAAAGCATTATTCATACCAAAGATTCCAAATAGAGTCACGACCGATGGCAATCCAAAGTAACTCTTGACAGAACTATCACTGTCCACAAGCAAGTACCGCTTCAGATCATCCTTGTCCCTAAAGGTCTCCCTCAGTTGCAGCAGTTCAGCTTCAGACTTTTCTATGTCCTGTAGTGTCAAGTTTGTCTGGCATTCTGCATTACAAGTCTGGGGATGGACCTTTTCATTCCCATATGAACAATAAGCATGATCACTGGGAGCTAAAATATGTAAAGAAATTTATACAACATGTAATTATTATTTACTAGCATTAGTTTTGCATTATAACTATTATTATTTTTTAATAAAATTAAGTTGGTTTTTTTGCATTATTAGGTTCACATTTATTAAAACAATGCTGTTGGTTCTACCGATGGTATGGACTGCACAGTGATTTCCTTATTGACAGGGAATGGAAAGAGTTGTTCTCCATATGCATCATCTTCATCCTACAAATTTATAATTATTACAATGTACATTCTTTTTAGTAGGCCCTATATGTAAATTTAGAATAAATACATTGGTGTGCCATTGATTTAGAATCAATTATAAATCATTGTCAAAAAGAAGATATACCGTGATTCGAATATAATATGTACCACTAAAAGAATATCCGTTGCAGTAGCCTGAGTAGGGCGATGATCATTCTCCCGATCAGACGTGACTCTGTTGGTGTTATTTGCGGCTTGTTGAAGGGGTCTCTTTTGGAAGATGTACCTCGTATTCCCAACGAGCACTTAAAGTTGTTGTAACGAATAAGCTCAGGGTATGGGTGGTCCTGTGTTGGTTGATCGTCAACAAAATGCATGGAGCATATCCTGTCGTGTCGAGAAGGTTCGAAGTCACGGCGTCTTAGCCATTCAAGCCATTTCCTGCGAAGTTTTGGATGCTTTGACGAGGGAAAAGAAAAGAATTCCACGTTTGCCGTAAACCCATACCTCTCCTTTTTCCTTGAATCGGAAGAACAACCTTTTGCGACACAGTAATACCGCGGCATATCGTAGCAGACGATGTCGTTTCTAATATAAACATTTTACCGGAAGTGATGCGCCCCGCATTTTCATAAAAATCACGTGACTTCTGTGCGAATTAAATGTTAAAATCCAGCCGGAATACGGTAACCCGAAAATGGACAATTAACTAAGTAGTCTAATAGAAAAACACTTTGTTTGGCAAGTCCCTTTTTTTGGTACTGTGTAAATTTAATTTGTTGATCTCTCTTTTTGGCCCAGTAAACAAAAGATGACACTAACTGATTAATTATTATACCACATGTCCAGTTTATAACCGTTGATCTACAAATTTTCTTTCGTACATGTTTATTCATGGGATTAACAACGCAATAACTTTATAGACCATTTAGCCAAAAGCCATTTAGTATTCCTTTTCGAGACCCTGATTATTTAATATTTACTTACTCTTTGGGACAAAGACGTCCAATAAGCTAAGGTCACATGTTAAAGATTCTTTTATTTGATTGGTCGTTTAATCAAGCAGTCGGAATTAAAATAAGCGCTTTGGACCGCATCTTTCATTCCATTGCGGGTTTCCCAAATACAAGTGTCGACAACTTCTAATTCCGACTTGCGCTCTTTTAAATATATATTCAGGTATGTTTCAGTTTCTGAATTATGTGTATATTTGTAAAGTTAACTTGTTTACTTTCACATTTTGTTAGTTTAGTTTCAAAGAGAAAATTCTTCAAAATCATATGTCAGTTTTGAATATTTTCAATATTCCCAGTAACCAAAATCAATTTGAATTACCTAACCTGTATCGGATACCTAAACTCCATCTTTACAAACAAAGATATATAGCGGGTTCCAGCAAATGTTCTACGAAGCCTCTTTCTTTACTTCTTACCAAAACATTAACAGCAGTAAAGGAGAAACTTCAAGAGTAGAGTACTGTGTAATAGTATATTCAAAAAGTGGTGTAAATCAGATATACATGTATGGATATTTAAGAATTCCAAAGAACTTTTAGAAAATTTTAAATCCCAAATTTTACCAAAATCAATGGCATCAAAACTCCCCCACGATATATCAAAGTCCAGTCTTTTTGACATCATTGATAGCTGCTTTTTCAATAAAAATGGATCATGTAAATTTACTTGCCTTGTAATCGGTTATTTACAAAACTATTTTGTTAAAAACCATTTGCATTGTGCACACAAGTACTCTGAAATGGATATTAAAAAGATGCTTGAATTTCTGATGGACAACATCTATTTAGTTTTTGGAAATCAGGTCTTCCAACAACCTGATGGAATTCCCATGGGTAGCAATTGCGCCCCATTGTTAGCAGACCAATTATTGTTTTCATATGAAGCAGAATTTATTAAAAAACTTAAACGTGAAAACTATATAAAACACTCGCTGTGGCCTTCAACTCAACATTCAGATATATCGACGACGTATTACCAATTAACAATTGTTACGTCCATACTTACGTCGACTCGATATATCCCAGTGTACTTGAAATAAAAGATTGACGTCATCTGCTTTATATTTGGATAGTTTACTGGAAGGGGACATTGATGGTAACTTAACAAAACTTTATGATTAACGTGATGACTTCAATTTTTCTGTAGTCAACTTTCCGTCCTAATGGAGCAATATACCTTCATCACCTGCATATGGAAATTTTGTCTCTTAGTTAATTCGATACGCAAGGGCGTGCTCTTGAGAATTGACAATTTCTAATTCCGATTTGGCGTTGCGTTCTTTTTATTATTGCATGCACCAAGATATCCTTTTTTTTGCACCATTCGCTAATTCCCCACTTAGCAAAATTAGGCTTCAGTTACAGTCTTCCAAACTTTAAGTTACTGGTGGAGAGTTGTCATGTTGTTGATTTTTTAGGTACACCCACCCAGTACATACAAAATTTACAACATGAATATGACAGAAACTTGCACACAATCATGGCACACTTAAAACAAATGATTTTAAGAGTCCTAAACAGAACTTTAATCTGCTCACATTTCCCCTTAACTAAGATAATGTTATATTGGTACTCTCTGAAACACCTCAGTTTACCACGGTGTAAGTTAACATAATTTTCTCTTATATTTTAATACCGTACCAGTAGATAAAAGTATGCATCCATTTACGTGGTGACACTGATATTCAGAACTGCAGTTACAAGCATTGCCACAGAATCTGCCATAATAGTCCGCAGGGCACAGAACTGAACAGTTGATCCCAAACCACCCATTTGGACATTCTATCGAAAAGAATTGACATGATTACAATAATGCAAATCATAAAACTGCAATGATATATTGTCACTATATACTAAGTCAACATATATAGAACCAATTGTAAGAAAAAAGTGCGATTTAATTAATTTTGTCAATACCTAAACACGTTCCGTTGACTTCATAATTGTTTACACAGCATTGCAATGGTTCCCTGTGGAAGATATCAATATTATCAAAGATGATTTAAAACCGTCGCTTTAAGATTAAAATTGTCGTTATTTTTTTCGGGGGGAGTGGTATTTCTTGGAAAGTGCAGATGAAAATTTGAACAACATCGTTATCACAACTTCCATTGACTAGTTGCTTCGCTAAATAAGGGGGGGGGGGGGTATTTACTACAATTTCATATGACCAATAATTTTGCTGATTTGGTGAAATACAGACACACTGTCCAGTCAGATATTAGCAGTCCTACAGCATCGAATTGAACAGTCAAATGAATTGCCCAAACTTCAGAAGAAACGTCTACCGAAGGACAAAACTATAAACTACGCTGTACCACCGGCGAAAAAAATAAACATTAACAAAAAATATCAGTTTAAGTAAAGGCAACATTTTCAAAAGTATTGTATATGTCGAATTTTAATGGTGTTATGATCATGATTGAATGGTTAAAATATTTATTAATATATAGAATAATTGGCAATTGCTGGTAGACAAGATTTCTACTGACCTGTTAAATTGTGTGTGTCATGAAACCATGTGCAATAAGATTTCTATGGGTAAAATGTGACATTGGCGTGGAATAAAAGGTAAATATTAAAGTGAAAAATGGCAGCTAATCTTCTTTCCAAAATTATTCAATTTCCTTGCATACATGTAAATATAATATCGCTCACTATATCTGTATTCATGCATATCTTGTCACAATAGCCAATCCTAACAACACAGCAGTGATAAAACAGGAAACCATTCTGATAACTCCTTCAGTCTTTGAGTGAACATCAAAAGAATGAACGCTCAATAATGGCAATTCTGTTTAAAAGATAAATTGATGTATCTTAAACTTAATATTGTATCAAAATAATACTTATACTAAAACCCAATATCCAAAAGTACACCAAAGTCTGTATTGACTAAGAAAAAAAAAAGACAGATTGAATTATGAAATGACAGGTAAAAAAAAACACTTTGCTCTATATTAAATGGCGGCGCATTATCAAAGGATGTACAGAGATTAAATATCTGAAATTTTATCTGTTATAAAATTATTTTTTTAAATACTTGACCAGGGTTGGTTTGTTGAGATAAGGAAAATACCTCATAATTAAATAATTGTTTCTGTGTTCAATTGTTTTGTGGGTTTATTTTTCACACAAAATCATCTGTTCAATAAAGCATATATTTAGTATGTGCGCTAAAATAGAAGAATTTAGAGACACGGTGTTTATACTCATATCAAAGGGGAACTTCTTTGGCTAAATTATTCTTAGGAGTTATAAATATCAGGATGTTGATAGAGACATTGGTTGCTCGTCATAACAACTAATTCATCCTGTCTGTTTTATGCCAATGAATACAGATAACTTTTATAATCCTTCTCCAACCTATGCTACATACCAACAAAGTTACATGGTAAAGAAAATGTTCAAAACGAACTATACATACATGAACTAGTGATAGTAATAGAATAGCATACGTGTTGTGCAGTTGGGCAATAAATATGCATAAACACATCATTGTTCACAAATTGTGTTGTAATGTTTCTTTATCAGATATACAAGCTGAGATGTTTTGTGAATTTGCAAGATTTCCCTACATACGTGCGATTAATAGTGTTTCCCTAGCCAAACTGACCACACGTTGAATTATTAGTTAAGGTGAGTACTTCCTACATTGTTCGAGTCATCAGGTACAAAGAGTTACCGTGCTTGTTGAGTCACAGTCATAAGTAGATGTAAATTCATAGACACATTATTCATTCTTTTATGGAATAACGTCTCATCCAATACCTTATTTGATTTTTACTTAATATCATACGAATAACTTGAGCTAAAAGTATTAACTTCTAAAAAAGAACTTAGTTTCAGTCTTAGTTACATTATGTCTCTCTGACCAAAGACGCGAGTATCATAATACCACGTTCTTTTTTCATGGAAATCATTTGGTATCGTCCTATATTCATACCTTTGATAACTGATTCTATATATAGTATAATAGTTTGTAGTATGATGAGTTTCCCGATTAACAAAGCAACATAGAATAAAAATCACAAGCATTTGTACTGAATACGGAGATAAAAAATTATATCGACAATACTGTTGTGTTTAAGACCGGTTTCGAAGCAAACACATCTAAACGCTTGTTACAGTCTTTTACTAATGAAAGATTAAAACAAAGCAAAACATTTTAGTTTAACAATGTAAGTAAAAATAGGATTACATCATGTTCACTATACAAGGAAAATTGCATATATTTTTGCCGGAACAACTTCTATAAAACTTATGATTGTTCCTAAAGGTTTATGACTTCCTAACAAGTTTTATATTTCTGTATTAGTTTTAGGTTAATGCGATTCAAATTTAAGTACTTGAATCATTGATTTTAGTATAGCAATAGATTACTTAGATTTTATTAATCATTTATCCAAAGAGA
This sequence comes from Magallana hongkongensis, assembly GCA_016163765.1. Classification (NCBI taxonomy): domain Eukaryota; kingdom Metazoa; phylum Mollusca; class Bivalvia; order Ostreida; family Ostreidae; genus Magallana; species Magallana hongkongensis. The sequence continues at coordinate 24,690,581 of WFKH01010211.1, forward strand.
TGCTACATACACACAAATATAAACAAAAATTACAATGAATCGTACAATTGCATTAAAGAGAGAATTACCAAGATTAACTGGAGGAAAATATAAAAATGTAAAAGGGTTGACAGCCACCGAAATTATTCAGCGATTGCAATAAGTTATGAATAGATTAACGGTCCTTAAATAGAGAAAATAACACATCTGTTTTTCACAAATAGTGTTTGTTAAAAGCTTTTGTGTGTAAAAGTGGAAGATAAAGCAAATCCAACCAAAATCTTCTCAAGCAAAAAGAAAATACAGAACAAACAAACAAAAATAAAACGGAAGACACATTAACTTGACAAAACCTCGAATTCCTAATCTGACATTTCGGTGGGCGGGGGTACAGTGCTGGCTTGTATATCTTAACATCCATATATACGAACTTTCTATTCACCTTTACATACATAAAAGGTACACGGGCAAGTCGTTGCAAAATTTTTTTTTCTATATATAATTTGAAAAAAAAGAAGAAAATGTTGACAAAAGAAAAAAATGGTAACAGCCCAACCCTCCCCCACCCCCACTCTGGTTTCCTGTTTCTACAGATCTGGCTCATTAGCTATTAGCATGTGATTGCTTTTATATGTTTACTGGAGACATTTTTTTCTTTCTTTGCGTTGTTTCATTTCACCTAAAGTGTGTATATTGTGTCATACAGTTCAAAGTTTTATATTTGTAACGTTTTGTGGATTAATTTAAGTACCTCCTCTATTCTTCTTTTCATTAGATACGAAGGGGTTTCCGTGTTTCATGAGTCACAGCCAAATAACTAACTTTTATCAACACTCTATCTTATATGGGATACCATTAATAACAAATCTTTCTTATAAATTTTTTTTTCTATTTTCAACAACTGAACAAAAATATTTTTTACTATTTAGAAAGAGCATTGATAAATTACTAGTTTCACTGTGCACTTGTTTCCTTGGATTTAATTTAGATTTAATGCTTGGTTCTTTTTCCTGTTCCAAGTTTTAAAAAAGAAAAATAACATTGGGTGAACATATATACAATTACACAAGCTTCCCTACCATATTATAATAAGATAATGAAAACTCATATGTAAAACATAGACTGTAATAAATCTTTTCCAGCTCTGTTTCAAAGCGATTTGAATTCTCATTGATGTGTCGACAGAACATTTCCATAAAATGTTCACTACCATTTGAATGTGTACATACAACAGCAGAAAATTGAAGTTACCAATACCCGTTAAACTATAGTTTTATATTATTAGTATGACATTTATAAAACTTAAGAATATATATTATTGTCTGAATATGGTTATATACAAAAAGGAAACATCCACCTTTGCCTAACATTCTTAAACTTTTTAAAATCCAACGAGATGTATTATTATGTCTGAAGGATTATATATTATACATTAACCTTTATTAAAAACTAAGGACTTACCCTTCTCCAGAACAAACCATTCCAGTTGTTAATGCACAACGCAAAAATTGGAATATTAAGAAAGCATAAAAACCGTCTGTTCTCGAATTCATTTTTCAGCACTCTGGGTGTAAGTGGAAGACCCTTGTTGATTCACAACTGTGTTGTATGGTGAAATGTTCGTGACACGTATCAAATTCGATAAATATTTGAAATCTTTAAAACATTTTAAAAGACGTCTGAATCAAATGTAAAATAAACGTACTATGTTTTGTTTAAAAGTGTCAAATCGGTTAACATGTGTTGCTTAGAGTATCTGATGACCATGTGAAAAAAGATGAAAGATTCAGTACCTATTTCTTTAAATATCCCTTTCAGAATCCCTTAATTATAGTTGCTAGACAAGATATCAAATCCACAACTAATTCATAAAGAAAAAAAAATAACCGCTTTCTAAAACAATCAAACATAGAAGATTGAAATGGATTGACCACGTTTTCCAAAGAGTTATACACTTCCATGCGAGGAACGACTTAAAATGGGCCCCTGAATGGAAAAGAGGTAGATCAAATAACACTATACTGTGGTTTGATAGAATTACAAATGTGATTGCTGGAGAGGATCTTTGCTGGCTGCTGACTGGTGCAGATGGTTAAACGGTCACATGTGATACGATAAGGATTCTTCTAACTTCTAGTCCAGAAACAAAATCCTAGTCATTCATCCTTAATTTTTTATATGAAACATTGAGCTCAAGGGAGAGGTAAGAGGGGGTAATGGAACACAAGAAAAATTTTAATCTTCATTGAATATGTTCAGGATACTCGCATAGTAATATCTCAATTTGTGAAATTGTTAAACTTGAGAAAAACAATTTCAATCAAGTTTACTCATATTTTCCAAATCTTAACGTACCACCCTTCCTATGGCCAAATAATTGGTCCATGATTTAAACTTTAAACGAACTTAAGTCTACAATATTAGGATTTTTGAATGGTAACATTGCAATGATTTTTCATCGTATATTTTATCGCAGAACTTTCTAGGACCCATTGTTGATTCGTCGGTCAATGTTTCGAAATATATAAATCGACACTGCATGGTACATCATAATGATTGCAGAATGATATCAGAATTTTTTTCAAAAGATTTACAAAAATATTAACCTAATTTCATATACAAATAATTTGGATATGTATCAATATACCTTCATCACCTGCATATGGAGTTTTTGTCTTATTTAATTCGATACGCAAGGGCATATGTATGAACAGTTTCCAAGGCGAGACAGGCTACTGACAACAAGTTGATAAAATAGGACTATCAACAGTCTCGATTGAAGTCATCTTTTCGTAATTTCTATGGTCGATACAACGACCTTGTCAGCAAATACAATTTTCCACTGGGTCGCATGCTGACTGGCGTTTTTCATACTTATTGTTAGACTATAAATAATCACCTAATTGTCTACGGACTTTTCCGTTTTTCCCGATTAGGACAAAGAGCACACGGCAGGTGTAACCGGTCAGCAGAGGAAGCTCACTCCTCCATGGCACCTGCTCCTACCTCTAATTTTTTTTTAGAGGTCCGTGTTTGCTCAACTCCTGTTTTGTATTTTTCCTTTGGACTTTTGATTTTGAACACCGTTCGTTATCACCACATGTCATGTATAAGACTTTGCAATATTAAACCCACTTCGGGCCGCAAGTTACTCATACAAGTCGTCACAGTTTGAAAAATGAAGAAATAAAACAACATCCGGATGCGTGCACACACATCAACGGGATTAGTGGCATTATATGTTGGGTTGGGGGAATGGGTAGACGACATGTATTACATAAATTAAAACCAGCATTTATTAAAGATAATTACATTATAATATCACAAATTGGGTATTGTAGTTCTTGAGGGAAAATGTTAGATTTACATTTATATTTCTATGTTGAGCTATAAACACATGCGGAGGCACGGGTTGAATTTTATACATATAGAATATGCACTGTAAATCAGCTGAGTTATTTAGAAGTCGGAAATGAAAAATAAATTTACAGATGGACTGACAACACGGACTGACAGATTAACGGACAAAAGCTAATTGTGATTTGAGCTGAGAACGTAATAAGTGTTTACTAATGGAAATCTACCCATTTTCAACTCCAAGAAAACCACGCATGTTAATATTGAAAAATAATAAAGAAGGTTTTATAAGGGTAACTAATTATGCTCGTGATGAAACATTCATTTCGTTTAAATGTACTATACAATATGTGTAAACCTACCATGGTTTTGATATGTACATAAACAACACGTAAAATAAATTAATGCTCTACTCTTTCTTTCTTCATCTCTTCAGCTCAAACTCCCCCTGAATATATAGAGTTGGATAAGAAGAACTTGCAATAACTATCGATAAAATGTTCCTGTTTGGATGTGTATCGGAGCAACAGCATTTAAAATGTAACACTGGTCCCTCAATTGCAACTTACGAGTAATTTTGAAATTGACACAAAGTACACACTTTATAATTCAGGTAAATGAAGGACAGGCTAACAAGTTTAACAAAGCGACTTAGGAGGGCTGGACGGTCGTGGCAATTTTTAGACTAAGTAATCACTTTAGGAAGAAGAATTATGTATTAAGATACAATCAAATTTAAAGTTTAATTATATATGGAATGTTTCTTTCCTATATAATAATGTATATCCTTAAAAATAAATTTTTAAAGGAAATTAAGATATATCTTATGGGTTTTTCATTGACCACCAAGCCTTCTTCATTGATCGTTTTGTGAATGTTAAAACGATGTATACTGTGAATAACAGAAAATCAGTCACGAATATTTGCCCCAATGAGTTCCACATTATGATGACGTGCATTTAAAATAGCATGAGCAATTTGGTAAATGAGGGCCATTTCTGCAACCGTCGAATGTTGACTGTTCAAATTGGTGTGTTCCCACAAAAACGTGTCTAAACTACAGTACCGATCAGACCCAACCTAACAGAAAGTAAACCCCAACTAAACCCTGGGTTTACTTTCTGGGTTTACTCTGGGTTTACTCCGGATTTACTAGAGTGGACCCAGAGTTAACCCAGAGTAAGCCCAAAGAAAACCCAGAGTGGACACAGAGAGTAAACCCCGATCAGAAGTATACCCCTGAAAGCAGACGCTACATGTGTATTCGGAATATACAAGGGGCAGAAATTACAGGCAGTAAGATGGTAAGATAAAAGACGGGTCTGCCTAACACTTCAGTAAACCCAAAGTAAACCCAAAGTAAACCCTAAGTGGACCCAAATTTTCAAAAAGCAGACTCAGAGTAAACCCCAAGTAAACCCCAAAAGTAAACCCGGGGTTTAGTTGGGGTTTACTCTGGTGTTAGGTTGGGTCTGATCGGTACTGTATTTACCAATAACACACTATTAAAATTAGTTAGTGTCTGTCCTACAATCAATTAGACTTTTATTCGGTGTTGTGAGCTTGTTGACATTTTCCTTTCATGTATGCCTGTATCTGCAGCGAAGAATATTACAGTTATTGTATTATAATAGTTGCAACAACTGATAACTTAGTTTCAAGTGGTTATGCGCTATAGATTGAATGTTAGAAATATCTAGTATATAAACCAATATACTGATTGACCCCCAACCTCAAATAAGGTACAAGATTCGGGGTAAAAGGATAGTGTCGTAATACATGCACTGATATACAAAATACTTAACCGCTTTAAACGATATGTGTCTTTTTGACAGTCATTAATAACGCCAGTACTTAAATCGTATTAATGAATAATGTGACACCACATGACAAAGTTAAACCGTTCAGTCAGAAGTCAGTCTCGTTTTAGTTGACCGAATGGAAGTTTCTTCCTGTGAGCGATGTAGTTCTATTTACAAATGGCAACACTTAATGTGACATTTCATGTATCAAATTTTCAAGTGATGAGAAATTCTTAATTAAGGAGCAATGATAAGTTATGTGTTATTCATTTGGAGTGAGATTACATAATAACTTCCAATAAGAAAGAAATTCCGCCTTTAAAATAAAGTTTCCGCGCATTCGTGATTATAAGTAGAAAATAGCATCATTTTATTCGCAATCTTAAGGGTTATTTTTTAAAATTCAGAAATTTAAAAAAAATAATGCTTTCTTCATAGTGGCATAAATATATTTAAAGAATTGAAAATTGTTTATTAGGTTTGCCCACGGTCAATAACAGCTTGTGAGTATACAGGTTTCCAAGAAAAATACATTTAACTATGATTTATCAAACACAGTTTACTTTTAAATCTAATTTTTGTACGTCATGGACATGATGGATCATTAATTTAAATTTCCTCATTCACAGTTACCCGTCATTTTGAAAATAAAATGATAGTACTAAAAAGTTATTTAGCAGTGGAGTTTCACTATATTCAAATTAAAAAATATATGTACTAACTCTTTTTATAAATGTTTTGAATGATACAAAAAAGGTCAGATGACTTTCTTTGAGTCTATGCAAATCTTAAAAATTGGTAAAACATTTTTATTTGCTCTTAAAATTGTTATTTATACGGAATTATTTTTCAAAATTTACCATTCGCCCAATACACTGAAACGAGGTGGAGGCAGATTGTCAACAGACATGGTGTTCTCAGCATTGTCATCACACGCTTTGTCCTGTGATTCTAGAACAAAGTAGGCATTGTCATCTTCAGTAAAATATGGAGGGTCGTTGTTTTGAGACGTAATCCCATTGAGTTTGCAGGCCGTGGTGTATTTTTCGTCTATATCGGCATGTATATCAGACGTGTCATAATTTTTCACATTTGCTTTAAACGATGAAAACTTTCTCTTTGCTGGAAAATGATGATTGGTGTTGAAGTCTGATTCTTCAACGTATGAACTGGAGAGATTGTCCTCCTTTGGTATCATTGCATGATTCATTTGCAAATCGATCGGATTATTTATAATACTCGCATTCCTCATTAAGTTGGTGTCGTTAATGTCCATATAGGTTTGGCTATTTTGAATTGAAATTCTTTGATTTTGCTCAGAAACAGTGCGTGTGAAGTGGTCGTTCAAATGAGGTTCATCTAGAAATGAGGATTGATATTACCATTGAAAATAAAATTTATGTTTTTGGTTTATATGAAAACCAAATGCAAACTTTTTCTCCTGTAACGGAAAATAATGGGAAATCCACGGGTGTCTTCAAAATATCATTTTATTATAGGATAATTTTAACATTTAGATCCGCTGAGCATTTTTGTCAGATGCAACGGTCTGAAGTTGTACCAAGGAGGAAGTTCATTTAAACATTTTAAACATTTAGAGTTATGACGCTTTGTTTGTTGTGCATGATCATTTGTATGAATTATCCTCACTAACTGTGTATTTCTATTTTGTCTATTTAAATACCTCAAATTGCTGTCATTCAAAATCATGTTATGTAAATATAATTTAAAGTTCGAGTCGATATAATATAAAGTTTGAATATCGGAAAATCTTTAATATGCTTATTATTGATATAGAAAGATGCAAAATTTAAGTACATGCACAACTTCTATTCTTTCATCGAACTGTTCAAAAAAATGAAGTAACCAAGTTGAAAAAAACTAGCTGTAATGTCTCCAAAAAATCAACACACAAATCATAAAGAGGAGACAATTAATACCTATGAATTTTGTGGGGAAAAATCATATATATGTGGTTTTATCAATTTTTCGCATCAAATTCTTTTGAATTCTTGTAATCGAGTTTACAATATTCTAGCATAGGAACTTAACATGGAAAAAGTGACCTTTCATTAAAAATGATCATTTTAATTTTTTAAATCATGTGATGCACAACTTTTAGGTATACTTATTTCAGGTCAGAATAGAATAGAATTATGCTGTTCTCTTCATGCTCTTATTTGATATCTCCAATGCAGTGCACGTAAATGTATTTCAATATCTTGATTTGATTTTAGTCTCAATTATCCTGAGATAAAAATAATTATTTCTTACCGTTATAGGTCGACAGTGTTGGTTCCCATGATGTTTTCTTTTCTGATTTTTGACTGAAAAGAGCACACAACACTTTAATAGATTTTGACCTTTTATTATATTAGACTTTAAAGTGCGTTTTAGGTGGAATAAGTTTGTATGGCGTTGTTCAGTAAAGTTGGAATGTGAAAAGACACAATCGAATCTTTGAGATACATACTTAGTATACTAAGCATCATTAATAAAAGAACAATTGAAAGGAATAAACCACATTCTGTTACTCGAAAAAAGCTCAATGTTGCATATGTATGTCACCTATATACAGAAACATTTTACTGCGTTCGAACACTCGCATGTAAATCATTTACATATGTTGCATTTGCAGAATAAACAACCCAGAACTTTTTTGAGTATAATATATGCGTTATTTTCAATTATTTTACATAAGTAGTGGAAAATTTTACCACTCTTTCCTTTTTTCAGACCAGTTTTGTCATTTTAGAACAGTATCACGAATCATTATATCTCATTTCTGTCGAAACATATTTCATGTTTGAGGTTTCAATCAAACAAGTGGACAACTACATTTAAGTAAGGTCCTGACCATTGCTGAAGGAGGAATGGACGATGTTATAGCCCATACCAAAGCTTTCTAGCAACGCCGATGAGACAGATGATTAGTACAACGCCGGTGGCGGATCCCAATATAATCCATATCATTGGTGTAAGTAGAAAAGCGCCATTGTCATTATAGGATTTGGTGGCATTATCTGAAATAGGTAGGTCTGTGTGAATATGCCGCACGATAATATTGGTAACTAATGAAAGATAATTATCAGTAAATAAAATGCTATTAAGTGAGGTGTAAAGGAAATGAGAAGCTTTAGGTTGTACCTTTCAAAACATATGATATTTAACATATGAAAGTTATCACGAATTTTAAACGACACTCTTATTAGCATTTGTACTAATGATGATAATCCGTAATTACAGTCAGTTCAAGCATATCTTTTACAACCTACACCATAGCGTAGCATAGCAATGAAATCTCATAGCATAGCATTGGAATCTCATACCAAAGCATACAATCTCATAGATTCTCATTCGTCATATCATACCACAGCATACCATAGCATAGCATACAACATGATTTTAACTCGGTTTTAAATGCCTGTATTTAAAAGAATAAATGTTCACATTGCAGATTAATGGTAAACTTTGGCTTCTTATCATTTTACTTCGAAATGTATGGAACTCTTCTGTGTATGGAGGCGTTTTTGTTCAAATCTCATAGCATACCATAGCATAGCATAGCATAGCATACCATATCATTAAGCCCTTTATTTCAATTTCTCATAGCAGAGCATACAAATCTCATAGCATTGCATTGAAATCTCACAGCATATTATTAAATTCGCGTACCATAGCAAAGCATAAAATTGTAAAAGATATGCATGAAATGACTGTATAACTTATCTTAACTGTTCCTGTGTGAACCTTTCAAGTTCAAAGCACAAAATAAAAGGAGGGCGAGGGTGGCTACGTTAACTGATACATGTAACAACATTGTTCAATTTTATATATTTTAAAAATAATACGATTCATTTCAATTTCCTGATATATTTTTACAAGGATTATGTCTAGCATACCATTCGGATTTTGCATATAATACTTGATTTGTGTGGATAAATTTTAATGATTTAGGCTTTGTCAGGTATAATTGTATCAAATTTTCCCCGGAACATATTTATAGAAGAAGATAAGAATATTCGAGAAAATTGGTTAAAACATTGCTTGCTAAAAGTAAATTTTCCACAGGGTAGATAAACTGTACAATATATAAAATAGATTTTCTTGTATGGTAAACTCCAAGTGTTTTTTTTTTTCTTTCATTTAAGGTCTTCCGTTTCCAACGGAAGACCTTGTACTGATTCTGATGGTAATTCTTCATTATTGTTATTCTTCTTCTAGACGTTTTTTAAACAGTAATAACTTTTTTGTTTGTCATCCGATTTCATTCAAATTTTCAGGGTGTATTGTAAATTAGATATTGTTTTTAAATCAGAAAAAGATGAGAAATCGTAACTTCCAGGTTCGAGTTATTCCCTTTTTTAAAAAATTTTAGGGGCATTCGTTTCCAGACAAAGGCTCCGAAATGGTCCGTAGCAAATAATCCAAAGTTAGAAATCTTTAAAATTGACACTTTGAATGCTGTCCTCTGATTTTTGTATTTTAGTTTTTTCCAATTGTACCACTTGAACTATATAATTGAAATCTATGTTTTAAAAATTGCTAATTTTAACTCATGTTTTTGCTTCGTAACTTTTTTGTTTGAAATATTTTCTAAATGCATATAGAACAAAAGTTGTGCCTTAATTAAAGGACTTTCATTTGAGACCAGAAAAAAGGGGATGGCCCCTAAAATAAGGGATCTAGGTGCCCGGAAAGTCTTTGCTGTATAACTAAAAAACGATACATGCTACGATAATGATGTCGCTGGAAAAGTTGTTCTTCATTATCTTATCAATCTAACTGTAATATAGTATTGTTTGGATATTGTCTAATATGAGAATTTAAAGCTTCACATGAAGACATGCATACCCGCTTTCATTTTGCTTATAGGGAATAGCTCCCTGTGCGTAATAGTGTTTTAAAGTAGCATCAATACTTTTCTTGTCTAAATATATCCCCAACTTATCACAGACATGCCTTTATTTGTTTTACGAGAGATCTAACTCTTCAATACTCTGCAGTCTAGGGGTTACATTAATACATAGAAAATAGGCATGAACTAATTTTCAAGATTTCAAATTCTCTAAAGCCCTAATTGGTCAGAAGTTAAGGTAGTGTGAAAATGACCTCCTATCAATATATGTAAGACCCTGACAAGTGTAAGGAGAAGGGGAATGGTTTTAATAAGACTGATTGACAATCCTTTCTTGACTTAAAGCTGTAACGGAAGACCTCCTCGTTGCTTGCAACGAGCTCGGCTCTAGTTATATAATGTATTTGGTATTACATGGACATGACAAAATATATGTCTTTTTTTTTCTCTTTATTATGATTTGAACTGCGATTAAATTAAACATTGAAAAACGTTGCCTAAAACTGAAACAAAGCATAAAAAGAGTTAAAAAGAATTCCAACATACGTTTAAATGACTGATTTTTTGATAAACAGGTCTCACCTGTGTGGACTTACATCTCACATCAACGTGTTACATGGTCGCGAATAAATTATTGAATTAGACGCATTAATTCCAAGCAAGAACGAAAGTAACAACTAATATATACAGGTCAATGCAATATACAGACAGAAAATGCACATCAAACTACATGTAGGAATAACAGCGCAAAATAAAAGACAACGGACGTCATTCTAAACGTCGGCCATTAGGCTAAGGTGAGGAATTGTGCGTAACGAAATCCTAGAGTTTATATACCAGTGTACCGGTGCCCAATTATGAGTAGTGTATGTCATTTACCAAAAAGTAAATCATTTTAAATCATTTCTTCCTCAATCTTGTTTTGATGGAGATGTACCAATAAAACAAACTACATGGACATGATTTTTTACATCGAGCAGAAATTATCTCATTTATAATTTAGGAGATCGAAAAATGATGTATGATAATGGAATAGAATTGCAAGTATTGTATCCATCTTGAATGTATAAATCAAATACTTAAGCTTCAGTTTCTGCCCAGCGGTTAGGTTAGAATACGTTATAATCTGGAAGAGCGATGGTCTTGAAAATAGTCTGAACTTGAGTAAATGTTTAGAATGAGCAAGGTAGCCGGGGGTTTATTATTTGTTTCACGTTACTTTTGTTTTCTTGAATGTATAAATCAAATACTTAAGCATATTGCTCTAGCAATCTTATTATTAATCTTAAAAGTTGGCTAAATCAGCATTTCCTCAGTAAAATGGTATATTTCTGCATGGTTTTTGGCCTAGATATCCTTCAGGACCAGCCTGCCCCTAAAAAAAATCATAGTGGTCTATATTTACACCGAAGAGTGTAAGGTCTGGATAGCTCAGTAGGTTAAAACGCTGGCAATGTCACACATGATTATTTTTTGAGCCCTGGTTCGATTCCATCTGTGGGCATATTTTTTCTCTTTTAAAATTTACGGCATTTATTAACACCGTTTTATTTTTTAATGCAGAATTATGCATTTTGTATATTAAACTTCGCTCTTCTTCCTCAAATGCATATTTGCTCTTTGAATTAAAGATATCGATGGAAAAAGTATATACTTCATTACATGTTAAAGCAATCGACCAAAACTATTTCCTAGTATAAGCACGCTTTGTTTGAGGACAAGAATCATTCACTATGTGTTACTCGAGACAGGTGCCAGTAAAAAAAATCATGCCGAGCAAAAACTGTTGCGTTTGTCTTTCCAGATCATATATAGGAAATGGTACAATTGTGGTGGAGAAGTACTGCAAAGCAGATGCAGTTCGTTCTTTGCAAAGAACGTGTGTATTGGTGACATTTTAAGCCAAAAATGCAGGAGGAAGGTTTATAGATTAGAAAAAAAAAATGGAGATGGGTCAGTTAGAGTTTTCCGTCATCTTACCATTCCGGCATCAGGTACGTCCCCTTATACAAAAGATGCAGCTGTTAATACGGAAAAGAGTTCAGTTGAATGAACAGTGAATGATGATAGTGTTCGAACGCCTCGTAAAAATCCTTCTACATCTACAAACATCACTCTTTCTGTTATTTATGTTGGAAAAACTAAGGCGACGTGCATTATTTGTCGCAAAGATTCAAAGGGTTTACGACCTTTGAAATCGCGTCACGCGAGACTTTCAATAGTTGCTAATATGTCCTTGGTTGTAAATAAACGCATATAAAGAATATGTATCGAATTATAGAATGTAAACTGAAAACAAAATTTTAAAAAACGTTCATAACTCATACTGCTCGGACACGACTGTGAAACTTTTTTTTTCAATCACAATACATTATGAGAACTAGAACCTAAGAGTTTACTGTGTATGGCCTAAAATCAAGAAGTGGAACGGAAATCGATATGCTTTTTGTAAAGACAGAAACCAATACCAGCCCTATAGGTCAAGTTTTTTTAGTCAGCCCGCGGGCTGACTAATTAAGTTAGGATGAAACTTCAATTGCGCTTGCGTAAATTGGAATTCTGGGAAGAAATTAGACAGTCCGTGTTGGAGAAATTCGTATAAGTTATGAAACAGGTCAGTTTTTAGGTCAAACTGCGCATCATCGTATTGGAAGACTGTCCGCGGGTATCGTCCGCAGTCGTGGTCCCGAGTCCGCATATATATCTTCCCGACTCTCTTAGCAAGATTAGAGAAAATATATATACTGGCAGTGGTTTGCGACGGGACTATAAAATTCAGAGAGCAATTTTTTGCAAAGTTACAACTTTAATTAATAAGTAGGTGTGCAGTTATACTCTGTACACTGTATGTACACCGCAACACGCTTGTCTCCTCACCTACACCATAGAAAATAAAGATGCAAACTGAATGTACATGTACACCTGTATATCATGATTGTTCTGGAATATGTATATCTTCTATTTTAAAAGATTGTGTATTCACTTTTATCCCAAAATTTATATTCCGCTGGCTGACTTTCTTAGCTTTTTAAAAAGCTAACCTTGTGTTATATACAAGTGTTCCTTTTATGCTGCAAAAGCATCATGTATAGGTATAATAGCCAATGAACAAACATGTACACATCCAACAAGCGGTAGAATTTTATAACAACATCGGGTTGTGATATTATCAATATTGATGACTGTAACTATAAAAGTTTTAGAGAGTTTTTTTAATGCTAGAACTTTCGTAGTTTTATGGAAATGTATTCACTGCCTTCGATTGTTTTAAGATTCAAAAAATGATCGGTTATTTAACGAGAGACGAAGTCATTTTTTTGAAACAATAAACATTTTCAAAATTATTCAAAACCTTTATGCTCTAACAATTGGATACGATTTACAAAATGTTGTTTGCTAGACTTTTTGTATACAACAGTGGAAATGTGCGATATTGCGTACTTTCAAACAAAATGAATAGAGTTTTATTTTTATTTTATTCGGGAGGACTTATATAAATTCTGTTTTCTTAACTGTGATACTTTTAATTAAGTGAAATATTTAGAATATTCATTAATTAAATTGATACACATTGTACCAGTGACAAATTTTATACAGGAACAAAGGGGCAAAGTCATGTAATGTGTCTATAAGAATAAATTTTAACTCTAGGCACAGAGAGAATAAATGAGTTGTGTGGCAAACAATTTTGAGATCTTCTGAAATCAGCATGGTTTTTAATTTTCTTTAAAAATGCAGCACAATGTCCAAGAAAAAATTATGATTTCAATGAAAGAGTTAAATTGTTCTCTTTACTCCACGAGTATGTTTGTGTTGTAGGTATGAGACGTTTATACTATATGAGGAAATACGATGAAATTTAGGAAATAATTTTGCGATTTTTTATGGTGCATAATTTTCCTTGTGTAATACTAATACTTGTAAATGAAGATGAATTTTCTTGTTTATGTAACTTTTTTATGCAGCTGGATTAGTATACATGTAGATATTTGTAAATCCATACACTGTCAATTGATTGACACACCTTTCATTAGTTTCTTCCTTAATGCGGTGTTCTTATTTAATGTTAAATCGTATTGTAGTTTATTAACAAAGACAATCCAGAATATATACACTTATCAAAACCATGATCAATAGTGTTATAGTTATATATATGTAGTCATCATAATCAATTGCACACATGTACGTTTATTATACTTTCATGTTAAATACTGAAATGTGATTGGTTTAGACGCAGTTGACAATCCGTTCTCTTACCCTCAGCGTAAGCAACACGCTTGGCTACGGACCGACAGAACAAATTGTTACGTGCGCGTAAATTATGCGCGCAAGGTTCGCCGTTAAATTCACGTCATTTCTATTTGAAAGCAGTAAAATTTTCTCTAAAATTAAGACATTCAGTATAATAAAATAAATAGTGCCTGTTTGGGTGGGTAACAGTTGAAATTGACACCCCGAGAAAACCATTGTCAACCGACGCGAAATGGTTTTCTCGGGGTGTCAATTTCAACTGTTACCCTCCCAAACAGGCACTATTTATATACTATTATCCTGTGCTATGAGACCATAAAAGCATTTCGATTGTTCAAGAAGGCTGAATTACTAACTATAATAAATTACACGTACATTTATTTTAAAAAGAACTTATTTTTTATAAGGTAAACTTTCAAGCTCTCCATTTCAGCTTGAGTTATACTTGTACATTTTTGTGTTATGATATGTAATGTACCGTGGTAGAAATGAAGGATATTTATAGAAAAAAGATCAATAAAGTATTTTGCATATCATATGACATAAAACTCACGGGCATATACATTGTAGACAGAGAAACAGGCATAGAGACAACATGACCGATAGAGTACAATTGGTCTGTTTAAAGTTTCTTTTTACGATTTTAAAGACTTTGGAAACTTACTTGTTGATAAACTGGTTACTGTCCAGTCATCTATATCCATTGTAACTAATTGTAATATCAAAAATGTCAGAATGCCTGATATTGTTAAAAATAATATTATTGAACATAGATTGTCATTGATATGCACTCAATTGTATTAACTATTTTTATCTAAAAATTATCTATTGAATAGAAATATACCCTCAAGGCAGCCATGTACGTGATGACAAGTGTTGCAATAAGGAGGACACGTCTTCAAACAAAACTGACCATGCGTGTTTATTGGACATTTTTCACTGCAGTTATTTGCATACCAGCCATCAGGACACGCTAATGATACAAACATGAATCAAACATAAACTTTAAAACTTTAAGAAGCATTGATATGATTTATTAATGTTAAAAAGACATATTGTATCTCCGTAAACGAAATAAACATATATTAATAATTATAAGTAAAAGATAAGGTTACAGTTGTTGTTTTTTTTATTTAGATATGAGGATTAATTATTTGCCAGGAAACAAATTTAAAAATAAAGTAGTACTTACGAACACAAACCCCATCTACCCGATGATAACTTGCACAACACCCTTCAAAACTAAAAATACAAATTTTTTATCAAAATCTTTTTTTATTTTTCTCTATCTTTTAAAACATCGTTGAAAATCAAAGTTGGAACGACGTTCAAATACGTTTTAATCTGTTAATTGAACCGACGTCGACCCAGAATGTTGATGTTTAATTACCGTTAAAACAACGTATTGTGTCTGCTGTAAGGCCGACAGAGATTTCAACGATGGTTTTTATCGTAACAAATCAGGATATACAGCAGAAGTGTGTAAACTATTAGTTTCGTTATGTCAACATAAATGAAATACCGTCATTTTCGGCAATACATACCCACCAGGACAATAACTAAGGTTTTGACATTCACAAAGAACTACCATAAAACATAAAGCACAGCAGATCCGCAGAATCATGTTTAAAATCCGTCATTAAGTTTCCACAATACACTGTCGCATCTGATGAAAAGAATTTCCTAGTTTTAACTTCCTGTTCAAAACCAGGAAACTAAAAAACATATTTTTGAATGAGATGTGTATACATATTGAATATATTAACTATACAACGATAAAACCACTTCTAATGTTCATCTATACTAAACACAAGTATTAGAAGTAGTTGTGTGACTTGAATTACCTAGCTATTGGCTGAATAATATTTTTGATAATCTAACACATGGCGCTGTATGTCAAACATTTTTACCTGTGCTTTACTCACTTGCATCATCAACAGGACTCTTTAAAAAACATATTACTTTATCTTGAAATTATATTGAATTAATAATGATTAAAGTAAGTTTTATTGTCGTATACATAAAATCTAAAATCCATTGCATCTAATTGCATATAATTACCAAATGCATGTATATCTCAACAAGCAGGTGTATACTCAGCTGATAATAGTGTGTATACCCCCAAAAAAACGATAATGTGGTTAAAGAAGAGTTGATTTTGTCCGGTTTTTTAAATCAAGGACATCATTTGCTTGTATGATTATGCATTCCTAAAAAAGCAATAAATTAAAATCAGGATAACATAATTGTTATGGTTTTTCGCCGGCACATCAAATTAAAATGAGTGTGTGTTTATTATTAAGTTCAGGACAACGCTCCAGTGTATCATTACTCTTATAAAGATGATATTCATAACTTGTCATAATAATCCTATGCATAATTTGTCGATAAATACAATTAACTGTATTTTTAAACTGGATTTGTAAAAATCTGAAAATTTTAACACAACTTACAGTGCGTCAATTTTCAGAACTTTGTCTTTTTATTGCATGTTCAAGTCTTTATGGTTGTCGATTGTTGGAAATGCTACAATTCCGGATGTTTTCGTCCAGGAGAAGAATCTATTTTTCTGCTTCTATCTCTATGCATTTCCCTTTTAAGCCAACAGAATACAACTAAAAATTTCATTTGCAATTAAACACTGTTGCTGGGGCCTCTGACCAGACCTACATGTATCTTAACATCAGGGATTTTTTTTATAACCAATATCAACAACATTTATTGTGCACATATTATTCATTAACACAGTAGAACAGGCAATGCAAAAGGAATAGTGAGGTTGGTTTGTTAGGCAACCCTATTTGTATATGCTTATGCCCTCATCAAAAACGTTCAATATAGGTCTACATATATCAATTTATTTTTAAGTAGCAAACGTAACTGGACATTTTGCATAGGTACGTTGGTGTCTTGTTTAAGAAAATAAAAATAAAAAAATGCATTTAATATTTTATTGATTGAAACATTTATCTTTTTTGTCCCAATGGCATGATCCATATATACTTTGATTGTCCTTTTCGAAAATTATGCATGTTGTACTCAATCCGAAAGTGTATTGGTGTTCGTTTTCCCTCGTACTCAAATGTCACACTCTCATTGGTGTGTACATGACACGTGACTGCAGGGTATATCTCTATGTCCGTCCGGTGAGAATTAATATTCGGCAATATGGCCGTCATTGGCCGACGCTTCGCCTACTCATCTCAAAATTTCATATTATTTAATACAGAAACCGTGTTCCGTAAGTTCTTAACATGTTAAGAGTAGTTGCCCTTTGGAATACTAAGTACTTGTAAATTAGAGTGGCTGCCCTTAAAATGACGTCACATTGTTATGTCTGGAGCAGTATAAAAAGGCAGCGTCAAGATTTGCTAAAACTTCAGCGGAGGAAAGGGAGAAACGTTTAGAATTGAAAAACAACTTTACTTTCTTCGTAAACAAGGATGCAGCAAAGATTTTCATAGAGTATTTGATAGGTGAAAATGATAATTTTGAAGAGTTTGATTGTGTAAATTTGGTCGAGATGTAAAGCCACTTTTTCATGGATTTCCGAAGATCATCACTTTTTGTTAATAAATGACCCATTTCATAGTCCTCGGGGGAAAAAACACTTATTAGGTTTGTTACTGACTTACCACAGAAATATATCGGGTTAATAAAAGTTATTTATAAGTAATAATGTCACTTATGTTAATAATCATTTAAATATAGTGTTATGATCTACACGATCTGTGTAAGGAAGTACGATTTGTTATTGAAGTGATCTAAATTTAGAAGACGTGAACAACAGCGCCAGGAGTTATATTCTGCGATCCATTGACACTATCAATAAACAATCTACGATGTCATTATAAACTAAGGATATAAATATCTGGTGACACAGAATAATTAATTTACTAATTGAATATAGACTAGTTTTCTTTGGAACATAGCTCTACATAAAAATATAATTTCCTTGATGCAAAAGTGTTTATATTTTGTATAAGTACAGTGAACAGGACGGAAATTGTTATTTCTAACCTATGATTAACAACAGCTGTTTGAACAAGCTCATTCTAATATCACTGCTTTCATTCTCTACAGCTCAAAGTTCAAATATTAAAGAAGCTTTATACGCCAGTCTAAATCATATTTTTTTTAAATATCGCAGAGCTTAGAAAATGTACCAATTTTTATCCAGTTTAATAAATTTGGGAGTGGTTTATGATTTGGTCGTATCTCGAAAAAATCGATAAATTTCTTTTCGGTTTTCACTAAAAAATTGTATTGAAAAGGTTTGGTGTTACCTGGTTTCGATTCTGGTATAACGAAGAATATTGACCCGGGTTGAAAATTGACCTGGGAATCATTTTTCAACGTTGAATACTGACCCGGGGGTCATTTTTCAACGTTGAAAATTGAGACCGTGAGTCGTGAAATTTATACCCGGGGTCATTTTTCAACAGCTTGAAAAAGATTTTTCTAAACACTGATGACCTCGACACGTTGAAAATTGACCCTGTTGAAAATTGACTCCAACTATTTTGAACTGTCTTTGAACTAAACTGGAACTTGCTCTAAACGGTTTAGATGTACATGTTCATGTATATACTTGAAGTTTCAGTTTTAAAACTTTTATTCTGTCCTATACATATGGGGACATTGCTGATTTATTTTAGGTTGATTTCTCCGATTACAATCATTTAATATTAAGACTGAAAACTTTTTACATGCTGTTTTTTTTCTCTTAAGGTCAGACGACACGTTCCTCAATTTTATATAACTTTTTCCAGGAATTTGTTATTGATTTACTACTACTTTGGCAAGCTTTCTTGCAAAAAAGTAGGGTACCTTACCAGGCATTTGGGCAAGATACTAGAGTATGCAATTTCCTATACAATCT
Source organism: Magallana hongkongensis (assembly GCA_016163765.1). NCBI lineage: Eukaryota > Metazoa > Mollusca > Bivalvia > Ostreida > Ostreidae > Magallana > Magallana hongkongensis. The sequence continues at coordinate 24,709,710 of WFKH01010211.1, forward strand.
TATTGAAAATACACTTGAATTGCTGATATAAAATGTTTTGGCATAAATATATATATTTTAAGATGATAATAAACAGTAATAATTTTGTTTGGTATATTATCAGACCGTTGAAAATTT
>WFKH01010211.1:24712326-24724720 GCA_016163765.1 Magallana hongkongensis
ATCACATTACACCTTGCATAATTGACAAATGATCTATTGAGATTTGACCAGAAGTCTTATTTTCTACCTCGGGATCAATAACTAATATTCAAGTTAAAATTAATAACAATAAATGATTAAAATTAAATGTTTATCCTTCACACCCCACACCCCCCAATCGAACGTGGCTCTAAAGATTTAGAGTGACTGAGTCTTCTTACATTCTTACATGTGTACAGTAGCAAAATTTAAATCATTTCTTGATTGGTATTTTTCTCTAGATGCACATTAAGATTTTGGAAATTGCTTTTTAATTTTTAAGATAAACAAAATGTTATATATATTCGGGGCAATTGTAAAGTCTCCTAAACAAAGCAGGGTCATCATTACCCACATGGGTCAAACACTACATATGAATAAGATAAAATCCTTCATTATTTCCAGTTCTGGAAAGTCAGGGTGTCTCCAAGGAGGCATAACCTGTATACCATATTTGATGCGCAATGACACAAAGAGCAAGAATAAAAATTAATATGGTTTAGGGATGGGGATCTCAAAAGTTATCAAAATATAATCATCATTTCCTATTTCGGGGGGGGGGGGGGGGGGGTTTTAAAAAAAAACCTCGGGGGGGTGTGTACTTAACACCTTTTGATGCATCATAATGACATTAATAGAAACAAGAATATATATGGTTTAGTGGTGGGAATTTCAACAGTTTTCAAGATATTTGGTATTTTCCTGTTCCATGGGGTCAGAACAATCCCATAGGGTAATGGCCTACATTATATTTGATGCATGATAATACATTAAGAAAAAAAGACCCCTTCCTTCCTATTATAACTCATATAAACATGATAAGTCTTCACACTTACTTACATGTAATACACAAATTTAATACAAATTAAATGTCACAGGGTCAATATGGGGTCAACTTAATAGTGTAAGTCTGACAAGTGAAAAAATGATTTTTGCAATTAAAATGACAGAAACTGTACAAATGCGATAGGATAGGTAACGATGATAAGCTTATTTAAATATCAAAAGATAATGGTATAGTATGCTTGCAAAGGGAGATCACTTATTTAGAAAGTGTAAGTAAAACTTATGTATATCGGTGTCTCATAATATTGTGCTACTATACATGTATTATGCTTACCTATATTGGTCAACATCATAATGATAATCCAATTAGAGCACAATATGAATCCCTTTAGCTGATCATCACAAAAGAAACGTTTATGCATGTTAATTAATCCTATTCTGTATACGGACAACACATACCGGTATGTACACCACGTAAAACCCATCTAACCGAAGAGGTGGGTAAAACTAGTACCCGCGACCTGTAGCTTCAGACAAAGATGAGTTATTTGTAACATGCATGTATTTTCATGACTTTATTCTTTAAAACCCCTTGCACTATTTTATTAGGTAAATAACTATGTAAAGCACACAATCAGCTTTAAGGTGGTACACTGGACACCTGCATATTGTGATGTACTCCCTATTGAAATAAACAAAAAAGTATAAATATAATATTTTCTCCCCAAATAATGTTACCTAACAGTAAAGCGCAATGGGTTAGAGCATTAACTACGTGTCTGTAAGTAGAGAGTTCAAATCCTGCTGGGGCTTTTCTATTTTTTACTTAAGTTTCCAAAAATGTTAACAATTTATTATTTATTTTTTTGCTAAATACATGTATTTTAAAATTTTAAAATTCTAAAACGTCACCGTGAAAGAATTTTGATTATAACGCACTTTTATCCACTTTATTATCGACATGTGTCTTATACCACCTTAAATCAGTAATTATATATTTTCTGTCCTGGCAGTTCTGCATTGAAATTCATTGCGCAATATAATTATGTCATTTATTTTGCACTGTTTACAATCTTCTTTGTTGCAACGTACTACATGTACATGTACAGGCTTTCGTTGTTATCAAATTATTCTGATGTTTATTTATCCATGAGGAGTATGTGTGTGTAAGGGGGGGGGGGTCAGAGTAATACATGTAATTGTGTTTGCAGGGAGGGGGGGTCCGAGATGTATTTTTGGTAATTTTACTATTAATATAAATGAATTTTTCAAGGGGGAGGAGGGTCTGGACCCGTCACTCCCACTCTTTCTTTAAATCCGTGCACACGATGATGTTGGCACACACAAGCAAATCTAAAGCCGGCAACCGTCGAGGGGAGGGGGCATAATTTAATTTTGTTTGTAATAATTATATAGACCTTACTCTCTATGACATGAAATGTTAAGATTATTGATTAACTTAAAATTCACATGCAAACAGTTCAACCCCAAATTGTACACAAAGGGCCCATCATGTGTATTATGGTATAGGTCTCATCCTTTATGAAAATTATAATTATTAAAAATTACCGGAAATTGCATGTGACCTTCATTTTTACTAAATCTGGTAAAACAGTGTTATTTAGGGGCAAACACTCGGTGCGCGTATTACTGTCTAATGACAGCATCTAGTTTGTCATTGGACAAGTTAGCTACGCCGATTAATCTCAAACATTGCATTCAAAATTAAGTTTGCATAGTGTATTTTATATTTCTTTGAAGAAATAACGTTTTATTGATCTTTTATTTTACTAAGCACAAAGTGGACGTGCCTTAAAAAATCTACCATACAACCTGGGCTGCATGAGACAAAGATGTTAATGAACTGGTTTAATGTTAACAATAAATTTGGCTAACGTTGTCGCCTCTATCCATATCTGTGGGTTTGTTTTGTTTTTTTGTTTTTTTGTTTGATTAGAATAGGAAATAATTTATGTTCGGCTGAGCGAAGCGAAAGAGGACTTTATATAAAATGATGTAACTTAAAAAGTATTTACACGGTCAAACAGCTTTGGCTAGCTATGCTATTTATTTATCAATTAATAAATCATATTATTGTAGACCTTAAACCTGTAAAAACCTAGGACATCCTCTCCCTAAACCAATCCAGATTTTCCAACATGCCCTATTCTCTGTTGTTAATCATTCAAATTGAATTACAACACCTACATCTACTTATGACTACAAAATGGTTATGATCATTTAGTTAGTGAAGTGAATTCTCAAAAATTTTATAAAATTATGGTTCGTCTGTGCATGTTTAATGAAAACATCTCCCTATTCACCAAATGAATGTAAAATACCATGAAAGATAATAGAGAAGCAAAACTCAAAACTGAATTGATATTCCTTTATTTAATAAGATATTGTGAAGAAAGATTCGTCGATATGACATTTAAGGCCCACATATGTTTTTCACATCATTAAACAAATATTACGAGCAAAAAATAGACCTTTCGACTCTACAATGTGTGTATACAACAGGTTTATTTTCCAACATTAGCAAAAACTACTGAGTATTAGTATTGTTGAGATGTAATTTCATTGGTGAGAATCGTGAAAGGAAAAATAAAGTATACACACAAAGAAATACACACCTATTTTCATTTTCCTTATTAAAAAAATTGAAAAGCATGCGTTATTTGAAAAACATTACCTGGCTTAATGCGAAATATATTAAATGTTTGCAATTCAGTTCAAATAAATTGATTAAAATATTTTTTTTAACACACAAAACAATAAGATAACGATCAAAGTAAAAGTTATTCTATGATTTATCAAAAGTATACAGTTAAAAAATTTCTTTCGTCAGATAGATTCAGTAGAAAAGGCAAAATCATTATCTTTGTAAGTAAAAAAATTTTCTGCGCTATAAAAGTTATCTTTATTTCTGGGTTTTTTTTCAACGCAAACATTCAAGCAGGATAATTATGACGTTTAATAAAAACACATTAACAAAATTGTAATACACTAACTTGTGTATACAATTTTCTGAAAATTCAGTCTTCATAATGAAGAGCAAAGAGTTTTATTCTGTAATCTGTTTGAAAAATTCATGGATTGTAAACACATAACCAATGTGAGGTCTTCGAACAACAATTGTCCCAAACCATGAAGATGTCTCTGTAGACTCCTATCCATCCACAGTCAGCATTCAAACAGAAAACACCTGGACGATCAATGTCGATGCCATTAAAGTCGAATCCAAACAGTCCCCAGTGGAAATAATTGAAGAGTACCCCGTTATCCCAAATCCAAATGCCTTCAAACGGTTTGTCTGATAGACCGACCAATGCGGGTAGTGAATCTGTAAAGGATATATTTTGTCTTCGTATTTCTATTTCTAATATATGACAATATATAAAAACTATTTCTTAGATGATGCAGTGATCACATACACACATCAATCTTTGATATAGCTTTAATTAGAGTGAGATATCTTTTTGTTATATCGGCTGCAACATTTAAAATCTATCGCCAAACAATCCGATGAACATGGAAATTGGAGCAATAAAACAAATGATTAAGACCGGTAAAACTTACTAGTTTCTCGGTAATATTTCTCGACAAATATCTTTTTCTGCATGGTGTCGATGATTAGAAGATCAGATTGTAGAGCATTACAATGGTTCTTGGCTTCATCACTAGTGATCATGCTACTGCTGTTGTATTGTCTAAAGCATTGGTTGACATCCCTGCTCCATACATCTTCTTTGTTTCGACATCTGGCACTGCCTTTATAAAAACGGAATAAAGGTTTCATAAAAATGCATTGCTTTTCTGGGCACCAATGATCATGACCAATTAACGTTTCTTTTTATTATTCCAATTAACAATTTTGACTAAAAAGGTAATCGAATATTTTAATTTCAATTCATAAACGGATTGGGTGTTTTGTGAAAATCCTAAAAAATATATTGATCATGACCAATCAAGATTTTTCCACCCTAGATGTTTTTATTGTTCAATCCATGTAATTATGGTTTAGATTTTAAGAGGAATATTTAAACAATCAAATTAAACAAATATATTGATATGTTGCAAATATTTTTTTTTCATTTTGTAGGAGCTAAAACAGGTACACTATCAAGGCCATAGCGACGACTGTTCCCCATCAAATTCTTTACTGATTTCAATATATGAATAATTTTTTTTCAGAAATTATTCAGTCATTTTTCATGTTTTTTTTTTTAAACTTAAAGTCATTTGAACTTTCAAGTATGCATATCATAACATTTACAATGCATTTTTATTCAATTTTTCAAAATCGAAAAAAATACTGTTTAGCAACATAAAATGTCTTTAACTATTTAAATGATGGTTCAAACCCACCCATAATTAGTATATATATCATTTATTATATATCCCATCGAAATTTGCATTTATGCATTTTGATTTTGATTATTTATGAACAAAATACTAGCTGTTGAACTTAGTCATTTTTCGCATAATATTGTATATATGGTACCCTATGGTACATTTAAGTCCTCCTACAGTTTTCAAGATAGGAAGTTGGTGTTTTGCAGATCAGTTCTACATATATCAGAGATGTGCATATTACTTGTATTTTGATTTTCGATAATTTATGAAAAAAAATACTATCTGTTGAACTTAGCTATTTTTTGGCAAAATATTGCATATACAGTACCCCATTTCTCTGGATAGGTAGTGTTTATCAATTCAGGGTTAACAAATGGATTATGGATATTGTTCACACACAAAAAAACAGCTTTACTCTTGTTCATTGATTTCCGAGATTCCAACAAGTCTCTTAATGGTTAAATATAATTGTCAGTTCACTTCCCATAACTTAAAATATGTTTAAATACAACTTTATATCAAGAAATAAAGGTAAAACCACCGAAATACAAAAACTCTGTATGAAATAATTAAAATCTGATATTGATCTTTTTTTCTTGTGAAATTATATTTCAAAAAAGATTGTGTATCGATCCATCAAATAATATATTTGTGTCGAGCCACCTTTAACCCACAGTATTGTGTTTTGTTTTGGGGGTTTTTGTTTGTTTGTTTTGTTTTGTTTTTGTTTTGTTTTGTTTTGTTTTGCCGCATTATATGCATGATTTTAAAATAAATTTTCTCTTTATATTTCTGTGTTTGGAAAAATTGAACTCATTTGGACCAATTTTAAATCCAGTAAGTCAATTTCTAATCATTGATTAATTATTAAATCATTAAATTATCAAAGATAATAATAAAAGTCACACCAAAAGGGACCTTAGATAAACACAATACGGCATATGTTTGCGTGTTTTTTCATGCTACCTCATTACCTTATCAATTTCACAAATAATATGCTCAAATTATTTCTATATTATGTCATTTCAATGACAGTTCTGTCGATTTATTTCTAATTATTGGTAAAATTCAGAGGATGAAGCTCCGACATTCGGTCAGCTGAATGTTCAATGAAAATCTTAAAAATCTTAAATGGTTACTGAATGACAGGGCTCTGCCATTCAGTTAAGTTACCTTTCGTCACCTTTTAGTTGCGTTGCCTGAAAGGCAGAGCTTCATTCTGTGATTGGCTACGCCTCCATATTGTAGCCTCTTTCTCTCTCTCTCTCTTTCTCTCTCTCCCTCTCTCTCACACACACACACACACACACACACACACACACACACACACAAATCTGAATTCCTGACTCCTTATCGTCGCCTTATTGTAACATTGAATAACTACATACTATCAAAACTAGTAAATTCTTTATACTGCCAAGCTTCTTTCTTTTATCAACTATCGCCCCTATCATTTTTATCTTCAATAAATAAACTCTATAGATAACTATATTTTGGTTAAATTGGACTACCCCCAATTGCGAGCAGATCTGACCCCATGCGTCAAGAAAAAATAAAACTTTTATATATACTAGTCAAAATTTCTAACGCCCTAGGCAAGTGTTTGTATTACACTGTTCCTAATTCTAATTATTTTAACCTGACGATGATTAAATATGAAGAATAAATAATAACAAAGCAATTTTTAAAAAACCCAATCAAAATTTATTTAAGGGCTTAATGAAAAAACCAAGAACGTAAAGGTACCCTAAGATAGAAAAATCACAACATTAATACCTCGTGCGTTCCCCATTCGCACTAATAACAGCATCTCATAGAGATCTCATAATTTAATATAAAAAAACCTTTGTGGAAGGTTATTCCATTTGTTTATGTGGTCTTGTTCTGCGAAATTTGGATGCTGAGAAACTTTCTCACTCTTGGATTTATATCGTCCCGTCCATGAAGGCCATTGATGTGTTGTAAAATGTGCCGTGCAGTTGCGCGTGCTGTGCGATGTCTATCAGAAAAGGGAGCTACCCTAGTGTAGCGGTCATGTTGACGTGTCGTTACATGACGTTTTGGATTTCATTGTGAGTCTCTAACACTTCCGGCTGGATTGAATTTCCGGTCAGGCCTTAGAATAATTTTTGGTGTCTGTAAAAAATCTAGCGATCTGTGATGAATATCATGAATTAGGAATAGCTGTTTTATCGTTTAGGTCATCAGTTTTAAAGGTTAAAAGTAAATAAAGCAAATATTGTGAAAGGAAACAAACTAATTGTGAATGGCGTTCTGCTTGGACCACGCCAAATGATCTTGAAGGTATTTGAGAAGACATGCGCCAAATTTTCCTCAATTGGTTTTTTGTTTTTTTATAATCAGTTAAAGGCAGAGAATAGATTGAATCGAGTCGTTTTGAAAAACACATCCGAGAAACATATCGAACACGCGTTCCACTCTTTTCAACAAATACAGTCATGGTCGAGTAATTACTTACTCGATTACAATTATTTTTACATGAATAGTTGAGGATTTTAAACAGTAGTCGATAGTGGCAATGACATAAAAAATGATATTAAAATTTTGTAAATAATAAAAAAAAAATGGGGTGTTAGAAGTTTTGACCAGTATATATAACGTTACTTTTTCAATGGTTTTTCGAAATCTAGTCCCTGCGTTCCTAAAAAAATTAAGTCTTCTTCCCTACGAATTTCTATGATAAACTTTTAACACCTTTTTTAACACTGATCTAGATTCCTGAGTCAGAGTTTGAACTAACTTTGTCCATCTATGTAGAGATGAACCTGTAAAATTTTTGATTTAAATGAGTTTTAAATGTATTTGGAAGCCATTCGCATAGGATTTATGGTAAAAAACGACACGGTTCTTGGTAGTTGAGAAAATATGAAAAAATGAAAATTTAACACAGAGGTTCATGAAAGTTGAAAACTATTCAAACGAATAAAGTACATAAAAAGGACTTGGTGAAGAATTTTGTATTGAATTTGGAATTGAATGAATTGACTTTTCTTTAAATTATTCCGTTTTCTAATGTATTTAAAATTAGATACGCATGTTTGTGTTAATAACTAACAGGTTTTGCGACACAAACGCCTGTTATCAAAAACAATTAAATAAAACTCACCATAAAATCTAATAGTTTTGCAAAAACAGGTATATGTAATAATACTTGACCAGAAATATGTACCAACCATCATTTAACAAAATGTGAGCACGAAATCCATTAGAAACTTTAGTTGGGGTTTCATTCCAAACCAAAAAGTCGTAGAGTAAACATTGCATGCCAAAATTATCATGGAAAAACATTTGACACTTTTTTCTTCGGATACACAAGTTGGCACAATATACTCTTGAAATAAGTCTGGTTACTGGCACGGTTCCGGAGGCTGGAAGTGTATTTTCTAAAGTGGTAGACTCGATATACTCAAAGGTATTTTTCTGGTTACCTATGGAAAAAGGAGAGAGAAAAACACAGTATTTACACTCAGATTTCAAATACGTGACAGACTTTAAAAAGTTACTTTCGGTTGATTTTATTATTTTTTTTTTTTATTATTTTTTTTTTTTTTTTGGTTTCGGGGTGGGGGTTTGTTGTGGTTGAATTTACAACATCAAACTTACCATGCGAAATAGTGAGCATTTCATAAAGCCAGTATGCAACAACCGTCCAAGAATTCATTTTGCTTCTTGTGCAGAACAAAGGTCGAGCTTTTGTCATAAATAGTAAAGTGACAATCAATTATACATAGGTAATCTACCATTTTCAAGATTGCATATTGTGTCCAAACTGATAAAGTGGAAGCATAATTATAGGGAAAATAAGAGACACAATACCAATGACTATTTTCTATCATTATGATGATAGTTGAACTATTCCATTAGTCTTGCTAATTGGATGTTTTTATGTTTCTGTAATAACATGGATTCAATACAAGATTTATTTTTAAAATATGACCATGAGGCAATTTTGAGATAAACTAATTTCTGTTCAGCTGGCGTATGAATATTTGATTAACGAAAACAATACTTTGACATCACAGCGTATATGTTTCTTTAATTAAAATGCACAACCTTAGTTAAAACTTGCACAATACGTTAACCTAAACAAAGGTTATGTTTCTTGGGCACGTAGAATTGTTTTTCAAAGAGGTCAATGCCTACCCTGAATTAAAATTCTTGAGGAGCAAATGAAAATAAAACTTTGCTACACCACGGATTTTAATTCGCACTGGTGTTGGTTCCACTTCAAAGATTTAGATATACAATGTCAATTTTTTTTCATGTACTGTCTCAAACATAAGGGGAAACATTTAAATCAATTTACCCCTTACCTGCTATAACATCTCTGTACTTTGCAGTTCCATCTTTATTTTTAAAAGCTAACAGATGGAAACAGAAAACTTGTCATCATATTAATTCCAGCAATAATGCTTTGTAACTTTAATTTGTATATGTTGTATGCATTAATTTTGAGAAACTGTTTGAATTTATTACTGGTTTTCATTTTCATTCTGATTAAAATCAGCTGTTCTGATACGATACCGCTCTCGTTCGAGAGCGGTATCGGTAGCGTATCAGAACAGTTGATTAGAACAGCTGATTTTAATCATATTGTTCCATATCATATATTGCGACTTTGTTTTTATATGTATTTGTTTTTCGATTTCAACTTTAATTTGTTTTGTTTTAAAGTGTTGCTCAAAAACCTGAAATTGTTACAATAAAAATGGTCTGAATTTATTTAGGTTATTAATCTATTAGTGATTATCAAAACAATGTAAATAGCAAAACATAGTTCCCTTTTTTTTCACTGGAACGTACTTAAAAACACACTTTTTTACACAAAAATCAACATCGCAAACTATACCCCGTAGAAAAAAACTTATTGAATTGATTGATTAAATTTCTAATATCCGTCAAACTGTTTATAAGCAATTATAATCATTATACTACTGTTCGTAAGATCGAAATGGCGATTAGTATTTATGGTTAGTTAAATAACTTTATCCCCGTGTTCTTGAACAGTATGGACTCATATATTCTTGATGGAGTTGATTACAAGGTCAGTTATGGTGAGTTTAAGACTTTACTCGTTTAATGATATTTTTTATATTTTTCAAAATCTCAAAGCTGAAATGTTTTTTAAAGATTTTTACTCAGTTTTAAAATGTACTGATTAAAAAGATGACATGTAAATCATAAAATAGAATTATTTGTTTTCAGCAACATCAAGCATATCACTTATGCTTATAGACTGCAGGTACTATAACAATGTTTGGTGAAGATACTTTCGTCCGGGGCTCTGTTAGTTGCATGTTGAAATGTGCACCCAAGTAAAGGACATAATTATCTTTATATATCATTTAAGTCATTTATTTTCCCAAATAACTGTACTGTAAATAGCTGATAGTTCTAAGTTTGTCGGACGTCGAACGATGTGGTATTCATTAACTACATGTAAGCCGCAAATAAATTGCTATTTGAATCTCAACGGCAAATGTGTTATCTTCTACTTTCGTTTAAAGTGAAGTGGTAATATCAAGAAAAAGCTTTTTTAAAAGTTTTAAATTACATTTCAGTATTAAATTAGGTTTTGAAATAATCTATGGTAGAATGGGGGTTTCTTCATATCAAATTGAAGAATACTCAAAACTTCTAAAAAAACATTTTATTCCCTATTTCAATTTACCAGAATTTTGTGATTTTTATAAGGCAGTACTATCATACCTGGGCTACAATTAAAGTAATAGAAAACCCTCAAGATATTTTTTTAAAAAGACGGTTGATTTTGTGTTAATTTTAACACTAAAAATAAGTTTAGGTTAATGCTGGTGTCGAGTGAAATATAACGCATCATTTAGCGGTGTTATTTTCATAAGTTGGCTTTTTTCCAAATTTATCAAATGAATAATGTGTTATGATCTTTCCTTATACTTTTGAGGTTGACTTTATTTGAATGACATGACCTAAATACTACTTAAGAGACCGTTGATCCTTATATGAAGAAATTGGGCATTTGCGTTATGCAACGATCTATAAAGGAATCATGATATGAAATGTACTTTCGCTACCTTTAATTCGATATGAAAAAGGTTTCAAAAAGACGTAAATATAAACAATGAAATGCCCTGTTGTGGTTACTACTGGATAAAAAAGTAACGATAAGTTGTGTTTTTTTTAATATGCACTGCCTGCTTCCTTTATACCAGCATCGATCACAAACAAAAACATTTTATTGGTAAAATGGATAAATTAACGATAATGAAATTTTAAAAAAAATTACGTCAAATTTGGTTTGACACTACCTATCAAAAGTCCTCGGTTTTATAAAAATGGCTCTTATCATATAAATAAAAAGTAAAGTGAAAAAAATGAAAAATACGCGATCATACAAACATTTTTTTGCCATCTTTACAAATAGTTATTAAGCTGAATTGCCTTCCTCTGGTTGATGTTCTGATAATCAGTGGTACTTTTATCTTTAACTATGTTCAAATCATTAGGAACAAGTACACTTTGGAGCATTCTTTTGTAGTTTTAAATGTAAAACAAAATTGACAAAGACGCCCAAAATTTACTTAAAATCAAATAAATTTACGTTATAAAAAAAATTTTCGCGACAAAACAAAGACAAAGGTTACTGCTAAAGGAATTGGTATTATTTTTACAGTACGTAAACTTTTCTTGAAAAAAGAATTACGGTATAGCCTGGATTTCATGAAATGAAAACAACGAGCTTAAAAAACGAATGGGAATCGATTTAAGGAATAACATAGACCAAGAATTTCTAACAAAGGTTTTGGGAATATATTCATTGTCAATATCACAAAAATACAAAGTCATATATCGTACTTAACTGGATTTAGCAATCCTAAACAATAGGAACTTGTGTTTAATTTTTCTTAAAGGGAAAACCCAGCAAAATTATTATTAACATATACTTGTTTATGTACTTCACAAAAAAGTAGTATTTTGTAAAAGTGATGTTAAGAAACCAATCTTTTCAAATCCAAAATAATCTGAACATAACTACATGTACAGTTTAAAATAAACTTTAAACATATTTGTGAATGGAAGGATTAGTTTTAAGGAAGTCGGAATTTATCATTTCTATACACAACGTTTTCGCTGAAGAATCAAACAGAAACAACCAGACCTAGCTTGTTGATTTATTTCCTAATCAACAAATCACTATTTCTACTCTGTTGATCAAAGACAGTACAATAGC
>WFKH01010211.1:24729256-24770365 GCA_016163765.1 Magallana hongkongensis
GTATAATATTTTCCAATTATTTTTGCCTCAAGGCCAGGCGCCACCTGCGGGAAAAGACACAACATACCAATCAAGAACTTGTCCCATGTCGCTTCCTTGTACTAAAAACATAACCGGGTGATGAGGAACTTAATGCAACAATGCGATACGGATGTTTAAGATATTCCCACCTGTCAGTGACAAAAGTACAGCTTTTCTTCCTGTTTAAAAGGCCAATTATAATCTGTTTTGTGCTAAATTTCCTTGTTATTTGATTATTTTCTTCTGAAGCATATCAAATAAAAATAGCTCCTGTTCAATTAATTCGCAGTATGGAAAAAAAGCATTATTAGGTATATCTTGACCAAAGTTAAAGAGTACGTCTTTGATAAACTAATACCGTGTGCATGACTATTTTATGTTTTTGGCGAAATGCGGAATACATGTTTGTAGAACAATTATCCAATAAGTATTAATTAATGTAAAAAAAACACTTTCAAAGTGCTTTGATGTCTTTGAAAAAAACATTTTACTTTAAAATGTCTTTCTCTAAGGTAACCATAGTAACTTCGGGACAACATTTGCAACGGTGAAATTCAGTATCGCCGAGTGAATTCTGATTCAAAACTGATATTTAAAAAAATGAATTTTTTTCACTGCAATTCTTTTATCTCATTCTTGTTTAAAGATGTGTGACTTCACAAAAGATAGCTGTGGGTGGACTGGGTATGCGTTTGTAGTCTATTGATCAGAGCAGATATATGCTGATCTTTGGCGAGCTTACTTACTGTATCTGAAAGACTCGTTCATCAAGATGGTGATGCATGGACTCTTAAGACAAATTGGATCTACACTGTATTTACTATATCGGTAAAACATAATTATTTGAGCGAGAGCTTTTTTCAAACAATAAACGATGGAATATTGTTACTTGGACCCATAACAATTTTATCAATGAACCGATATTGAATAGATCTCATCTTTGTTTGATGTAAGCTTAAATCAAATACTACTAAGTTCGATCAAAACTTAAAGTGTGATCTTTTAAACAAAAATTAATATAAACGGCCAATTTCTCTCCAATAGCAGAACAATATTTTTAATTTCTACAGATGTGGATTTTCTGATCGCGTTAGCAGAATGATTCGTAAGTATGAAAACATATACGTTCTGGCCACGACGTCATGGCCTCGTTCTGAGATTCACCAGGTCAGTGATTAGTAAGTGTGAAAATCCGCTTTGCACCATCGTTGTCTTCACAACAGCAAACCTGTACGAGGAGAAACCACGCTAGTTGTTGCTTAAATCACGAATCATTTTGAACCCTACGATCGACGCCACATACTCAAAGCACACCCATTGTCACCGGCGTTTAAAATTTAGCAGATCTTCGGTCATTGTGCCATTGTGCCAAAATTACGACTGGGCCAACGTTTGTCTTTAACATTTCTGTCAGTAACGTAGCATGGAGTCGAGATGTTATTTCGTGGGGGGAGGGGTACCCACGAATACCACGAAAATTGAGCCACCATGAATTCTAATGATTTGACAGTATCATAAAAATGCACTAAAACGTGGTTATTTAAGTGAAAAAACACAATGCTTTAAACCATAAACAAAATAATCTGTAAAAGCGATATCTTTGACGGAACGAAACGAAAACATAATTATTGGAAATATTTTTGCATTTTATTTTAGAATATGCAACTAAGAATAATGAAGGAAAGACATGTTGTTTAAGGACGACAATTTACCGTACATATGATTAAAGGACTGAAATTAACAGATCGCAAGATTAAAATGACGTAATAACCAATAAAAAGTTATTATTTGACGGAATATACGATAACGATATAGTACAGGAATATTTATCAACACCCTTGGATTTTTCCTTAACGTAGACATGTTACTCTTACATTTAATAAACAAGTTTAATAAGCCAACATTTCTAAAGTAGTATGTCTTAAATTACAAGGGGATTTGAAGTTGTACAAGATATATATATGTAGGATTTTTTCCTTTTTATGTATAATGAGATTGAAAAGTTGTTTGTTATTCATTTTAGATGAATGTGCAAGTGACATGTTTCGCTGTGATAAATATCGAGGCGAGTGTAACCCGATATAAATATGATTTTTTTGGGTGAAGATGACAGTTTTTTGGTAAAAGCGGTTGTGTTTTAATTTATGTTAAATGAATGAAAGCGATATGAATCTTTATAATAAAATGCTTATCATAACAGCATAATACAGAATATGAAATAACATCATATCTGTTAATGAACTTGAATAATTATACTTTTTGTGAAATTTCAGAATTTGCCTTCAATTGTCCTCAAAAGTTTCTTGTGTTTTGTAAACTATTTACTTCTTCAGATGTATTTAAAACCATGTTGGTCCTTATTCAGGTTTTCTGACATTTATGGGCATTGACGTCACGTCCAAGGTCTATGCCTGGTGATCGTCATTGTCCTCCCATTAAATCAGCGCTGAACCCCCTCATTTACACCTTCTCCGTCATGTTGCGACAAAGGCAACAAAATATTATTATCAAAGGTTCCTTCACATTACAATTGTCCTTTCCCGCGATGAATCTTAGATATGTATTTGATTCTAGTAAAAATATTTTTGATCAGCATTGTTTCTATATATTTATATGCATGCATATTTTAAAGACTCTATGTAACATTCACATATCCCAATACAAAAAAAGAGAAAGTATTAAGTGAAATTTATCGAATAAAATTAGTCTCAAGCATATCTATAAGCTAATTCATAAACACAACACACATATATAACTGACTGTCAAAAAATACAAATCGAAAATTATTTTAAAATTCTGCTTTTATATAACAATAATGTTTTTAAAAACATTTTTCTTCTCCACACTGTCTCTCCCCGCGATCAGAAAGCAGTCAGTTTAGTCTATTGAATCCGTGATGACGTAATAATCATCCCCTGTGGAGGTGTTGTCATGTTTTGTCTATATTTACCAGTATAAGGTGTTATACAATAAATTTCAACAGAATGCAATTATTAAAGGGTTTTTATTACAATTCAATTTTATTTCATTCTTCACTTGTATGTCAATCCTAATAAGAAAAAAACAGAGGGATGCTTTTTAAAGTGATCATTTCCGTCAAGAAATGCCTTAAATATAGTTCAATTTCGACTCCAGGACGGATGGTTTGTTTTTCAGATTAGATGTCACGGGGTCCTTTGACTTCATAGATGACATTCCTTCGATATGTGTTATATACAGTGAACGAGATTATCAACGATTTACAGTCAAAAGTAATGTCAAAAGTGATTTGACAAAAAATTTCAAGTAAATTCTTATTCGCGAACAATTTTTCAATCATGTTTCTTGAATTTAAAAAGAATTAATCATTTTTAAATCTCAACATACATATCAGAATGCCACACTTACAGTACATAGGTTGATTTCATTAAAACATTTTTTATATCGATCCCACGAAACTTGACAAAATATAAAACATTTTTGTTTTATTTAATTATCATACATTACTTTAATCTGAATTAGATAAAGTGTCATTTCAAAGAAATTTGAGCGTCACATGCGGAACAGTACATTTTGTAGAAGAAATGGCGACGAGTTCATAATAACAGTAACAACGTGTTCTGTGCTATTAGAGTAAAACAGTTAATGTATCGGTAAGAGAAGTGGTGTATCATTCTAAGAAAAAGAAATTTAGAAATACTGATCATAATTATGAAAATTGCCTGCTTATATCGGGACCATTACTTTTGACAACGAGTAAGCGATAAGCTAATTTGTTTCTACATGCAAACATATGAAATACAGTAACTGAAAAGATGGTCTAAAACAGAAAAAATAACTAAGTTATTGTCTTATTTATTTCAATAATTTGAGATTTGTACTTTATAATCATTGGGGTTTTTTCAAATTTGTTTTACTTACCAAGTATCAATAGACACGGAGGGATATTACAAATAAATAAGTAACCAAACAATTTCAACTGAGTTCAGTATTTCGATCATCAATTCAGTATTGATTAAGCCAATGTTAATAAACAGGTACAGAAATGCCCTTAGACAAACCCATTGCTTTGATAAGCAGGTGTGAAACTATCATTTGTTTTACCATACAGGTATGGTTATAACATCGCTCAGGTGTTGCTTCATACTTGAGTATATCAATATATAATGCATTTCATGAGCGGTGTCCAAAAAAGAAGAAAAGGTCATTTTGAGTTACTGGTAAATCTGGATCCTGTATTTACGCTCACAAAATTGTGTAAAATAAGGATAAAAAACGATGACCAATCTGTTTTCCTAATGGATGTTTTTTTTAGTATCACAGCATGCCATACATTTTAGATACATCGATCTCAGCGATTGACATCTATGACGTACTGTAACACAAGATGGTTTGCACTTTAAGCGTTTGAAATATGCATTGTTGGAAATTCAAAAATTAGTGCTTAAACGTATTAAAAACACAAAATTTCATATATATTTGTTATTTTCATGTATTAAAGCGTATTAATATCATGTATGAAATCATCATTAAATATTCTTGAACGCCACTAATGTGATGTGGATTGAGTTTTCAGATCAGTGCAATAACTACACTATTTCATCAACTATAATCATCTATCAAGTAATACATGTAAAGGTATCTCTTTACGAATATTGTCCTATACTTTAATACTTTTTGCATAATTATGAAAAATATCCTTTACCTTCCATGATCGAAGTTAATATAATAAAAGATTCAGTTATATAGAAATATTTGTTTAGTTCATGAAAGGCTCGGTAAATTATACAGTCATGTAATCAAATGTAAAAGTTTTATATTTCTTTTCATTTCTACCATTTGTATCAAACACACAGAGACCTTTATTATATTTTCCACTAAAAATTTAATTTCATCTATGAAATTTCAATGTATGTATTTTGAAAATTCAAGATAATCCAATGATATAAAACTAACCAATTTGATAATTCCGAAGAATCATTAAAATGCGAATAATGATATTCGTTAATTGCTTGTTTTAACAATTCAAAATTCAAAACAAAAGCATTATTTGTAAGGGGGATCAAAATCGTGTTTTAAAGATTTCAAATATTGGATAACCATGAAATAAAAATTTACAATGAACCATATGTACTTTAGAATTTAAAAAAAGCGTATGTTTGTATAATATCTCATCAAAATATTGTTAATCTTTTCAGATATATTAATAACAATAACAAAATAAAATAAAAACTAATTGCTCTTTAAGAGCAATTATTGGTGAAAAAATGGAAATTTATGAAAATTAAATAATACTTTTTGTGTCCATATTTTTTCATTCATTGAATACATTTCTAAAAGAGAAATGAATTTGTCTTAGATGAATTCTCTATAAATAGTATGCCAGCATTTTTTTTATAATAGCATCACAGAGTATAGTAAATTACCCTTCACTGCACATAACAGTTTTTCCATACATCTAATAATAATGTTCCCAGATTAAAAATAATGACAAGTTTCAATGTATATGTATTTAATCAAATTTTTTAAGAAAATAACTACTTGAATTATTATTTAGACCAACGAATTGAAATGCACAGTATTAGATGTATAAATAACCAAATAATATTTTCCAATCAGTAACAATATTAATACATACATAAAGAAGTAAAATATAACAAATATTTTTTTCTAAAAAAATTGAATAGACATGATACATTCACGAGCGTGTAGTAATTACCAAACTTTTATATTACAATCAAGCTTTTAGTTGAAAAGATAATTTTTACTTTGTTTTTCATATGCATACTTTTTGTGCAATACATTTATAGACACACAATAAATCATTTTATAATTTGTAATAATTTCACATTAAAGAAAATCTTCGTAAGAGTAAACAGTTTCGACGGTTCTTTCGATAAACATTTAGAGCATGAAAAGTACGTCATTGACCTATATTTATTTTAAAGTGAACGATAGCTATACAATAGTAGGACTACAAAATACAATTGGTGGTTTAACGAACAAAATGGATGAATTTTTTCACCCCTTAGTTAACGTAATCCTTACGTGTGGTTAACACGTCTGTACTCCGTCTCTGATGTTTAACTTGATGTTTCTGTTCCTGCTTTCATATCCTCTGAACTCAGTATAGATAGAAATATCTACATGTAGTCAGAATGAAAATACACTTAAGAATTATAGCTAATGATTCTAGTGTTCTTAATTTATAGTGCAATAGAAAATCTAACTACTATAACTACTATATACTCTAACTAACTATATCAGTTAAAACAAACACACATATCATGGAATTACATTTACAGTAATGTAATTATCATTCTTTTTATAGTCTTAAAACATATAAACTTAAAGATACTTGGTCCGATTTTTCATCAAATTTTGTGACCGCTTTTAAGGGAGATCGGCCATTTTGTACATTTGAGGATAAGAATGTAAACATTTCTTGAACTGGCTTGTTTCAGTCCGAAACTGACCAAAACTGTTGCCAAAGATATAAAAAGCAATAAATATGATATTCTACATGTTGTTTTGTATGCAAATTATGCATACAAGAACAGGATAATGTATTTTTAATCACTTAGAACAGCTGTCGAACTGCGCAGCTACAGACTTATTTTAAAGATTTAAAAATCTGAAAAAATATGAAGGGGGTTCATTGGTGTCCTCTCTAGAACCATTTGTTGAGAAAATGTTCGAATCTTACACATTTATGTTGTAACTTTGCCTCTAAATAGGGTACCCTATTTTTATCAGTCGGCATGGGATCTATTTTAAGAACAAGAAAAATCCAGTCTATACTTAGAACTCCTGTGTCTTTGGAGACACACTGACGTTATATTTTCATAGAAATCAATAAATGTCAATCCAAAGCAATTCGTGTTGAATTTGATTTACATCTCTATACCTGTTCCATATTTGTTTTATGGTGTGGTTTTTTTCAGTTCTATAAGTATAAATTTAAGTAAATTCTTTTTAGAAGTCCAACAAAGTGATTGTCTTAAATTTAAAAAAAGTATACATTATATTTCAATGAGAATATATCTCCAATGTACCTCCATAGACACAGACAAATATATCTTGTGGAAATGAGGTCCATTTTAAGAATAGGGTACCCTACTTTGAGACAAAGTTACAACTTAAATAAGCAAGCTTTGCCCTTTTTTCAACAAATGGTTGTAGAGAGGACACCAATGAACCCCTTTAATATTTTTTCAGATTTTTAAATCTTCTAATAAGTCTGTAGCTGCGCAGTTCGACAGCTGTTCTAAGTGATTAAAAAGGCATTGTCCTGTTCTTGTATGTATACTTTTCAAAACAAAATGACATGTAGGACTTCATATTGATATCTTTTATATTTCTTATATGCCAGCTTCGGGCAGAAACAAGCCAGTTCAACAAATGTTTACATTCTTATCCTCAAATGTACAAGATGGCTGCACACCCCCCTTAAACGATGGTTATGCTAAGTATGTGTATAATAAAAAACATTGCAGTAGTTTTTCCTGTCAATTATGTAATATTTCAATGAAAAAAAATGTACAAAATTTGTTTTAAAAACAAACGACACAAAAGGGCATTGCGTTATTTCGCCTCATATTAAAGTTCACCCCTGACGTCGAGGCGGCTATGATTGTATTACGACGTTGACATCGCTATAAATAAAGGTCGTAATGTTTTGGCAAATCAAAAATAAAAATGTGTACATTTTGTTCACTAATATTTCTGAAGTTTGCTTTGTTTACAACCGATGCAATCATTCGGGGGACGAAAGTAAACGGTTCTCTTTTCTAAACATTCCCATGATGCAGTTTGGGGGGGGGGTTGTATACCCATAAAGATATTATTTTATTTACTTTGAATATTTCTAACTTTGAAAGGAGACCGATTCTGCGGGTATAAATAGGCGAAATTCTATAACTTTCTAAGATAATTGGTTTGTATGGAAAATTATTTGATATTGTAATAAGGAAAAATTCGGACCATGCAGCTTTAACAAATTACATTCATAACTAATCAAACTTCCCTCGAACTTTCTTTTTATATTGCGTTAATGTAATACACAGATTGAAAAAAAATTACCTGAAAAGTCTCTTTATCTTCATGATAGACAACAATAGTAATCTCTTTCAATGTAGTTGAACTATTCTGATGTAGAAAATCTCTAAAACATTTGAACATTGTCTTTGCAGCAAGAGCAGGGGGATAACCTAGTCTTCCTGTCCCTAGAGCTGGAAATGCCATGGAACTCATCCAATTCTCGTCAGCCATTTGCAGGCAATTATCGACAAATTCTGTGAACTTCTAAAAGGTTGACAAAAATAACAAACCTAAATTACATGTAAATTCAAATTAGATACAAGACATAGACAATTCGTTGATATGTTTATAAAATTGATTTAGTTATCTCTGGTAAATATTGTGTATCCAAGGTTGCTTAAATGGATTTAAAATGTAGTATATTTTGTTTGCGTAAGTTTTTGTTTTGCAATTCTCAATGTTTTAAGTAGCACAATATACTGGGCAAAACTTGTGTGATGTGAAAGTGTTTGTAACGAAAGCGAAAGTAATAGCATTGCAAAAATTACCTGATTTACAATATCTATGAAATAAAAAAACACTTTTTTAAATGCAAAAGTAACTTTTAGAACAAAATTTTGGGATTTCATGGAGACGTGTACTGATATAAATGTTCTTGTTAACAGTTTAGAATAATTCTAGATTTTGTGTATATGTTGTGTCATAATTATTTAAATATGTATTTATGTCAACCCTTGCGTTTGGCCCACGACATTATGCAATGAATATTCCCTTGCCCACCCGCATGCACTACCTATGTCA
This sequence comes from Magallana hongkongensis, assembly GCA_016163765.1. Taxonomy (NCBI): domain Eukaryota; kingdom Metazoa; phylum Mollusca; class Bivalvia; order Ostreida; family Ostreidae; genus Magallana; species Magallana hongkongensis. Next base: position 24,738,098 of record WFKH01010211.1, read on the forward strand.
CTATACTCACACTGAGTGCATCCCCTTTGTAGTGATCCCACTTCTTTATGGCTCCATGATACACTTGCCTACAGTGGAGATTACCTCCCTTGGTCATGGCTACTTCTCCTGGTTTAACGCCATGTTTGTACTTCATTCTACATTCTTCTTGCAGAGATTCACCACCTACCCTCAGCAGACTCTTGGATGTACAACCAAGAGTGAGGTTTAATAATTTGTCACTGGAGTTCACAATTACATCAACCTGTTAATGAAACAACTTGTCAGAGCACTACAGCAATGCTTTAACTGAGATCTGCAATGCAGAGCGTGAAGATTGTGGTATACAGTATACAGCTCTTGGTTTGTCTCTTTGTCAGTCTTTCTATCATTCATTCTGTCTAAATCTCTGTCTTAACTTATCTTTAGTCACAAAAGGTCAAGGTCAGATGTCAATTTTCTTGAGGGGTTACTCAGTAATGTCATTATTAGAGGTTAGGAGTAAAATTTACTTAGTAGGGATTTTGTCATTATTCCTAACATAATCTGTAACAAAAACATCTTATTTTCATGGCATTTGATGGTTAAATCATAAAATCAAAGATAAAGACAAGTATATGTATCATGCGGCATTTCTCTGAACTCAGGTATTACCTAAAAGAATATGCTTAGTGACACCAAAATAATGATATTTACCAAGAAAATCTAGAACCATAATATTACCCTCATTTTGGCCAGTTCGCCACTGATAACCTTGACCTCACAGTTTAATTTTTCAGACCTAGACCTGCGTCTTCTGTGATTCTCTTCTTCTGAATCAGAGTCTGTATCATGAACTGGTGATTGTTGTACTAATAAAAAAACATGCCTTATAATCTTAATATGAATAATATTCAATTTGAACTAACCTTTTATATCATGGAAATATCATGTAAATAATAAAAATATGGTTAAGGTAAATTTAATTTTGTAAAAGAAATCATTTGCTATAAAATCTAGTGCAGCTGCCAAGAAAATCACTAAATAGCAAACCATGTTCATCGCCATTGAATTCCTTCACTTTCAGTCCGAAATTTTTCTTGAGACATTTGACAAATTTCTTGACAATGGTATCATTAACATCACAAAAGTAGATTTCTTTGATTGAAGAGGGTACAGTCTTGATGTATGATTCGATAGCACCCAAAACGGCCTCCACTGATTCTACCGCAGGATATCCGTAAAATCCAGCACTCAATGCAGGGATAGCTATGGAAGAACAATTATGTTTGTCTGTTAATTCCAAGCACCTAAATATGGTTTTTTTTAGCAAATGCTCCTCGTCGTGACTTCCACCACGCCATCTTGGCCCCACGGCATGGATCAGCATTTTACAGGGGAGTTCACCTGGTTTAGCAGGTAGTGCTTCACCATGTGTAACAGTGCCAAAGAACTGAATATATTTCCTACTTTCCTCTTGAATAGATTTCCCTCCTATAAAGAAATTAATATGTTCATTACCTACACATTTATCACCTATAACTGACAGATTTATACTTACTTCAAACGAATACATGTACATTTTTTTGAAATAAAATATAAAATCATAAATTTTACAGTTTACATGACTATTGTGCAAAATACATTCAAATGATTAAGTCACACACACCAATTACAAACACAAAATGAGAAAACGTTTGAACTTCAACTTTTTCTGACCTGCTTTAGATATTGCCAAGGCCAAACCGCCACAATGATCTAAGTCTTCATTTGCAGCATTCACAATAACGTCAACTTTCAATTTTGTAACATCACCCTTCATCACCTTGAACCTCTTATCACAAAACTGCAACTCGCATTCAGCAATTTTTATAGGTAAACAATGCGATGTTCTTCTATGGTCTTTAAATGACCCAACTTCCCTAACTTCCCTAATTTCTCTATTATTCCGCAATTCTTCTTTATTAAAATTGATACATGATGCTTCTTTTTCGGCTTTCTTCATAGCCTCTCGCCCTTTTCCTGAATTAAAGAACACATTAGCCCCAGGTTTCGTTATGCTGCAACTATCTTCATTAAGCTGTTTAATGAATCTCATCAACTTTTGATAGGCAATTTTTACGTCTTCATTATTGCCTGTAATTTCAATGGAACAGTTTGATTGATTTTGTTTTATTTTTAACTGTTTTGAAATACACGCATTTGTGATTTGTGTAATTTTATTTTGGCCGAAATATTTCATGTACCTGAACTGTTGCTGAGACAAATGTACAACTTTGCGGTCAATGCGGCTTTTATCGAAACAGGTTTTCAGGACACTTTCAATCTGCTTATATACATTTTCAAAAATATATATAGTAGCGGTGACACAAACTTCAGACATTGAGTAAGAAATAAAAAATTCTCTATCATAATTTTCTTTAAGTTCCTTAACACAAGATTGCCAGTCAGGCATAGTCAAAACTTTCAAAATTTCTTTAATTTTAATTCGTTTTTCTGGAATAAACGTCTTAAATATCTTCAAAGCATCATCAACGATTTTCAAGCTTGACGATGTCATTTCAACTTTATCTTCTGTCACAATCCAAACTGCATTGTTGCTTTTAGCTTTCATTTCTGCAATAAAACGTTTTTTCACTTCTTTCTTCTTTAAAATTTCATAACGTCCTTTCGAAATGTTCAAAGACTTTGACTTTGTATTCATCAGATATTCATGCATCTTGATCAGAGCCTCATTGACTTCTGTAGGCTTTCCAGTCAAATTCACCTCTTTTTTGTTGATTTCAACTTGAAAATCAAGCTCAGGAAAATCATTCAGCATTTTCTTTCCAAAACGAGTTTTCCAAAGTTGCTGGCATTTATAAAAATCTAAGGGTATGTTTTTCATTATTCTCTGTGTTTGATTTCTAATTTTGGACTCCTCTGTCTTGATTAGATCTAAAAGTGTCCGGGTAAGAGCTTCGGAATTTTCCTCATAGCCAGTTACTATAGCTGTGTAATTTTTCCTTTCCAAAAGGACGATCACTTTGTCTGGATCATCGATATTCACTGTTTCTAACCGAACCAGAAATAATGACCATGCCTCAGGTAAAATAGAATGCATTTGATATACAATTTTTTTCATATGTCTATCCATTTCAGCCTCCGCTTCTTTTTTCCAGTTTCTTAGAATTTCTTTTGCATTTTCTACATCTTTGGTAACTGTACATTGTAACTTCACAATGAAATCTGACTTTGATTGTGGCCATTTTATCTTGACAAACTTTTTATGTAAAGCCTCATTAATCTGGCTACATGCCGCCGAACAGTTCTGAACAAACATGATGACATATACATTGCTTTCATAGGAGACACATGACATGTCTTCCCAATTCAAAGGTTTTTCTGACAAACCAAGACAGGGATAAAACATCTCTGCTTGTACTTCTCTTTCCTTAATGGTAAACTTTCCTTGTGCTGCCACATTTCTTGCATCTGAAAAACAATTCCATTTTCTTTACATGTAATCCACAATGAACTTGTGCCAAATATGTAATGAGTAAAATTTGCTTTCAGGGAACTAAGGCGTAAGGAATATTGGTCAAAAAGAAGTTATATTTCTATATCGTACCTTATATCTCAGGATGACAAACACTTGTTTTTATTTAATTCTAAATTAAGTTATTTCATTAGAACAGATGACATGACAAAGTAAACAGCTGTAAAATTTCATTTATTCATCATTCATTCATATGTAGTTATTGTTACCTTGTGTAGTAGTGTTGATTTTCTTGGTTGTTTTGATGTCACTTGATAGTCGTGTTTGAATAGTGTTCACGTGTTCATGACTGTGGTGTTTAAATTTGTTTTCGTGGCACGTGATTGTCTTGTTGCTTCTTGAGATGAAAGTGGTAGACCCGGTTTATGTTGGCTTTGTTTGTTGGGAACGCATGTGTGAATGTCTCTATATCGTGTTTTATTTCTTTTAACTTATTCTAATTAGATAATTAAAATAGTTTGTGGGATTTTTTTAACGGACCGACTTTATTATAGGTCACCTTTACTTAAGAAATTTATTATTTTCTACAATAAAAATATGAGAACATTCATTACTTGGGACTTTGTCCTTTTTTATGGAAGATCATGCAACGTAAATTAAACTTTTTTTCTGATAAAGGATAGACAGAATACTCATTAAAAGAACTAAATCTACATGTCCCTAATGATGATAATATCAACATTTTTTTTCTGAATGTACCGAACGATATTCTATACTCGGCGCAAACTGAAGCTGAGTCATGTTTTTAAATCGAGGATTTAAACTTGGGGAAAGAGAGGATGGAACAAGATTTGTATTAAATTATTTCTTTGATTTATTATTCTTGCCAAAATTTAGTTTGAAATGAAAAAAATTATGAATACATATGACTCCATTCTTGAATTTGAATGTAGAAATATGTCACCCGTTCTGCCTCTACAGATGCCCTTAAAGTTTCCTATACTAACTGAATGAGCTGACAACAGTATTACCTGATGGGTTATCAAAGTAGACAATACAATAGCCATCATCTGGAAAGTAATCCACCTTCTCTACATCTCCAACTCCACTTTTCTTCATGTTACAAAAATAATTATTTACGGTGTCATAGGTAATGCTTTGGTCAATTCCCTTGACGTAAATAGTTTGACATTTCTTCAACATCTGTACATATAAGGATTTGCCTTGAAGTGTTTTCTCCTTGCACTGTTTACACATTTTTGCGAAATCTAACAAATGAAAATTACATAATTCATTACCAAAATTGATCTAAAACTGCTTATTTAAAATTGTCAAAATAATATAAATATCCATTTATTCATATTGATTTCATAGTTGACTGATATTGTTTGCTCATTTCATTTTGAAAGAACAAGATATATTTATGCATTCATCCGTGTTTCATTTAGATTGCAAAGATAAAGCATTGACAACTTTTTTTCCATTCTCGCAGTGTTAATACATGTACATATAATGCTGGTGACCCTCACTCTATCCACGTATTTTTCGATTGTATTCCTTAAATATAGCTAGAACGAACAAGACAGGAATTCCATTTTAATCTTGGTTCATATTTCTATTTTATAATATAGTATTTTTTTAAATGTAATACAGAAATGGTTAAAACTTTCTAGTTTCAGTTGATTTTTGATTTGTTATGCAATAAGATGCAATGCCTTGATTGCAATTTTTTTTAGATTAACTGGACTTTGGCCTTTTTCATAAGTTTTTTTTTTTTTATGGACGGGGGGTTGCAAACATCTCAATGGCAATGCAATTAAACACTATCTAAAAAAAAATAGTAAGGGTTCGAATCAATCAAAATTAAATTGTAATACATTTTCATTTGGTTTATAAATAAATTGTCTTGATTGTTAGTTACTTTAACAAGCAGAGCTGTGGCTATAATTAGCTATACCTGGTTTTCCTGCAAACATCACTATAGCTGCATCTCCTCGTTCCCCTCTAACCACATCTATGAGTTTCACACCAGCTGCAGGCTCCAGAAAATTCATTAGCGTGTATTTTGTTGTTACAGGATTTATTCCTGTCACTAGAGCTTTGTCCATTTCCCACAGACTTGGATCATGGCGGTCATACTTCTGAACATCTAAGGACATTTTATATAAAATATGATGTTGTTGGAGGCAATTTATGGCATCTGTAAAGACAAATATAGAGAAACAAAGATAAATATTTGAATCAATCTGTAAGCTGGTACATAATTTAATTCAAATAGTTACTAGATTTTCTGTTAAGTTTGTAAATTTAGTTAATACATTAACGCACAGGATACAAAAAATGTGAGGTTTTCTAATCCGATAAACCGATCATTCAAACTTCTTAAGAACTCCTTATAAATGTATCTTCAAAAACATCAATATTTATAAGTGTTCTGTTTGCATCTTTTATTAATTAATATGTTTGCCGGTGTCGTATAATTAAAGGTACGCCCCGTAAAATGGTCCGGGAGGACCTTTAATCTTAACATTTAAGGTCCGCCTTTGCTCTTAAAGGGTCCGGCCCTTATAAGAAAAGGTCCGCCTAACATAAAAGGTCCGAGGTATATTTTTCATTTCTATCTTTTTAATTTCGAGTATTTTGTTACAAAATAAGTGATATTATTTTGTAACTCGTTTAAAGGAGTACTTACCCGAAGTGAGTTCGTTAATATCCAGCACAGAGTGTAAATGAAAATACAGATAGCTTGGTCAACACAAATAAATTACAATAATTATTACAGTTTAAAACTGTTATATCATTCAACTTTAATTTTGCAGGACGACCTTATATAAACAGGAAATGAAGCTGATTTGTGTCATTAATCACATTACAAAACTTAAAATGAAATCAAATACATTTTGACTCAGCAAATGTTATGAGAGCTTCTTCAACTTCCATTTCTGTTCCTTTAATAATTGTTAGGGATTCAATATATCCTCCCCCTGACTTCCGTGTGTTCTCAAAGTAGTTTTTCAGCGTGTCTTGTGTCAGAGGTTTATTCAGCCTTACTCTGATGGTGTCAAACGTTTCACCTAACGTTGTTCGTTTACCTGCAAACCAAAAATCACCGAAGAAAAGTATAATTTTACCTGGTGCTCTTTTACTGACTAATTGTATTTGTAACTATCAATATCAGATGTATTTCGAACTTTTTATTACCTAAAAATCTTAGCTTAAATTTAAAAGACAAACTTTTAAATGTTTTTAATTACATGTTATCTAAATATATGTGTTTCAAGTTACTGTAAATATTTAGCTTTTCTATTTACTATCGATGTAATTAAACCAGTTATTTTGTGAATATGTGGAGTTTGATTTGTTAAACAACATATATGTACCAGTTGTAAAAATTTGATATGATCATGGTCGTTGGCTTAAATATTGTTTATGTAAAAGAATCATTCCTTTGTAACATAAATTAAATATGTAGATACTATATTACTTTCAAAAGTAGAAGAGCGTTTTGAAAGCATCTTTGTCAGCATCGCATTTTTACCTGACGCAATAGATCTGTTAATTTCCATATCGCCCATTACTTTTGATTCAGAGTCGAGACTTTGTGACCTTGAAAGAAACGACTCATCAACACAGACTTGTGCTTCATTAACTGATTTAGTTTCTGCATACTCCACATCTTTGTCTACAGCATGGTCGATGGAAAGAGTTGAAATTGGTGGAATAAAGAACCTGGGAACGTATATGTCTTGATCATCTTTCTCTTGTAGTTTTTCCACTTTCTTGCTATTTTCTAAAATCAAATCGGAAAACATTCAGTAATAAATAATGTGATGTATGATAATGATAATACCACAAGATATAATGCATGAAGTGACATTGAGTCAAAAATAAATTGTATTTAAATTTGGGTTTTAAAACAAGAAATAAATTCGTTTGTTGAAAAAAAAATTTTAAACTTTTTCTATTGATCGTTTCATTGAATGATTCTGATGTTTCAAAAGTCACTTGTTCCGTACACTGTTCCACATACCTGTATTGTTCTATATAAACTGAGCGCTCCCCTCCAAATGTTTACTTGCTTTCATTAAGGGGTTTCAAAGCCATATTTTCAATTGATTTAAACGAGCGTTCATCATTAATGTCTTACTTTATTGAGAAAACAGATTAACCTTTTTCCTTACCCCGGATTTCTTCTGTTTTACATGCTGGGCTTTCTGGCTTTGAAAAACATGACTTGCCAACACAGACCTGAGCTTCGTTTATCGAATTCTTGCTAGTGTATAGATTTGAATTAGAAACTGCCATGGTGTTCTGGTGACTGCACAGATATGGAACAGTTGAATGTACAAACTTTGGGACGTGCTTGTCCTGGTCTTCCTTACGTTCTAGTTCTTCCATTTTCTTATAATTATCTAAAATAAATAACGTAAATAATTGACGTTTGGCCTATATAAATGTTCTAAAATATATATATTGTGAAATAGATACAAAAGATTTTTTCGACAACATATTTTCATACAACCAGTACCGATATATCGGAACATCCTTTTTGCTTGTGTACAAAACACTTAAAAGATCCCTGGTAACAACAATTTTTTAAGTTGTAAAACTCGGTATCAAACAAATTTGAATAAATAAACGATATTATACTTTGTCAATTATTAGTACACATAATGAACTAGCTTAGAAAAAAATCTCCCTATAGAAGACTTTTTACCGAATATAAACAAAAAACAGGAAACTAATTTTCAAATCAAATTGTGACCATGTTCCTTTTGGGTAAAAAATCTGTATGTGTCTTATTTCACGTTAAATGATAGTATGTTGTGCCATCACGTCGTCAAAATTTTTAAAATAGATGCTTATTACTATTATCAATGATTAATTCTACGTCCTCATTATCTCAAACTGTTTTTATTTTATTGGGTATAAAACCGTTGTATCTGGATTTTGACAAACTTTCTGTATATTCATGATTTTTGAAAATGTAAATTTGAGCTATTTTTTTTTATAATTTGCATAATTACCTAATCATTTTTACTGTGTAAAATAATCATAAACTTTTAATATACCATCACAGAGAAAACTAAATATTTGACAATATATGGTTCATTGTAAAAATAAAAATAAAAATGTGTGTCTGTTTATAAAAACACAAAAATTTGATAAATTTATGGAGGAAACTCGGATAAAATATATTATTCAAACATGAAGCATTTCTTGTTTTCTTTTCATCAGTTCATTACGTGAATTTGTCATTGATTATAAATAACAAATTTAAAATTTGTGGTGAAAAATATTTCTTTTGTCCGAGTAATTTATTCATCTGCATAGTTTATTTCAAAAACTCACCTAGGTAAATGTACTATTTTAAGAAGTGACTTTCTAATGATATTTACAGAAAATCAAGGAAGATTATCCACATTTTTTATGTTAAAATAATATAAACAGTCACTATTCAGAAAATCAAGATTATGGAAATATAAGAAATATGACAAGAAAACATCCTTAACTAACTTCTGTTTTCTTTGTTTCATTCCAAAACCCCTCTAAATGGCATAAAGAATGAAAACGCGCTGAAAATCTGAGTATGATGTTATATATCAGCCGTGACATACCAATTTTCATAACACCTCAGACACCCACTTACGAAATGATATATTAATACACTGATAAGCTTTGCATTTACTATATGAAGCCTTTCAATATCATTACAATCATACAAATGGCATTATTCTCTTGTTCAGAAATCTGTTTAACGTTCTTCATCGCAACACCACCTTGTATTTTGTATTCGAAACACTAAAGAGAAACATGTACCGTTCATGTATTGAAATGCTTGCAATTAATAAATATTGTACATTACTTATCTGCTAACTTTTTTCAGCATATACGTTCAGATTATACGTTTTATACATAAAAGTCACATGCATTTATTTCTTTTTTAGTTCACACTTTTCTTTTTTGTAAGACGTAAGACACCCTAACGCAAATGAAGGATTGTAGCAACTTTTTAACCTGTCAATCATATATATCATTTAGTCAGAATTAGAAGAAGACTAAGTTTGGATATCTATGGTTCCAAGATAATAATATTGACACTCAACAAGGTTACGTATATAAGCCAACACATTTCGCCCTACTCGTTCCTCATTCAGAGAAGAAAGTTTCGCAACAATCATTGTGTTATTTTTAAAAAAGGAACATAGGTTGATGTTATCAAAGAGTGTTATATAGTAGAAATCCCGTTCTTGTGGAAAGTGATTTGAATCTTTGTACTTCTAATTATGATGACCCTAATCCAAGTACTAATCATAAGATTCATCATATCATCATTATATTCTTTATCATTAACAAAATATTAATCTTATCATAATTATATATTTAATTCGCTCTAATACTATTTGAAGCGGAATTCTTACTTAGCTGAGAAAATATTTTTTAAAGTGTCTCTGATATTTATTATCAAATTGCTGATGGTATTGTATTTTACGAGATAATTAAAACAAACGATTTTCACCTGTAGAACATGATTTTCCATCAATAAATGAAGAAAAAGATGTTCGCCTTTTCTAAACTGTAAACAGTCATTGGAATACTATTAATCATATGGAAGGTGTTTTATAAAATTCTTCAAGATTCAATTAAAACAACCAAAAGGAACAGACTTTATTCGCAATTGAAGCATCAACGCATTGGGGAAAAATCTTCAGTAGATGCGAGTTCACAACAAGATCAAGGAAATGTAACGGTATTGTTCGGTGACTCGAAGATTGTTGACTTGATTTTAGAAAATGCAGAACGCAAATGTATTGCGGTATACAGCCAATTGTGCCTCACGTGAAAAGAGCTTCACGTGAATTTCACGTTAAGGTTCACGTGAATTTCACGTTAACTTCACATGAATTTCACGTTAAGTGAAGTTCACGTGAATTTGTTAATGTGAATTTCACGTGAAAATTTCACACATTTTTTACCGTGTAAAACACATTCACATGAATTTCACGTATAAAAATTTCACGTGAAATTCGTGTGCATGCTCTTTTCACATGAATTTCACGTGAAAATTTAACGTGAAATTCATGTGAATATAACGTGAATTTCATGTGAGGCACAATTGCCTCTATAATAGAATAACAAGCGTGAGGGGTGAAGGACTCTTTTTCTTGAATTAAACACCAAAAGCAAATTATTTTAATGTGTCAGTCATATATTTAAATTTAAGGTGTGTGCAGATTAAGTACAATACATTAGGTATCCATACATATACGTACAATAGGTTATTGAGCCTACTTTTTCTTAAAATACCCGCGAACGCGACAGACGCTTCTAAAATCTAGGACGCGGGTTATGTATTTTTAGCAAATTGTCGCCATACCTTCATATCCTGCATGTATAAACATTTTATTGTTTAAATATTTACATCTGTCTCTGTATCATTTAATCAATCATTTATAAAGTTATTTAAATAATGCGTAAATTATCAGTATTGTAAATACGAACTTAACACGGAAGAAAATAATATCTGTAAAGATTACCATGGTTCCTACAAACTACTTGTTGTTTTCGTTTTGATCGATCAAGAAATAAACTACGCAAATACAATAAACAAAAGCACAAACAGACATCAATGGACGATATAAGACTCATACGCGAATGTCGTTTCACTCGATTGCTTTGATTTCTGGTTTGTCAGTTAAGAACTTTGATAACAATATTTTTTATGAAATAGAGGAAATAATAAGATGTAAGTATTATACTGTGATTAAAAGTGAAATTTTTGGCGGAAATACCAGTTTCTAGTATGCAACGTCAATAAACCTACCTTCTGAATTTACCTAGAAATTAACTGGTTTCCTTTCTCGGGGTTTAAAACATCGTTTTGATAAAAAAAAAATGTATTCTCATTTTCGTCTACCATTTGACGCTGAGAATCAATATATGATTGGCATAAGCATAACGATAACAAAATGTCCAACACCTTTTCAACCTCTTTCGTCTTACCTGGAATTTACGTTTTTGCTTTCGATTTGATTTTGCAGAATCGGATCAAGTATCTGATTTAAAGGACCAGGCAAAAATTATGGTAAGGACGGGACCTGTACAAATGGAAACCATGGGACAAATATTATTTAAATATCAAGTACCCATTAAACCTGCATTTTTTTTCATTATAACTTAAATTACTCAAAAGACATGTGATGTGTTCAGATACATGTACTTACTTGTATTGAAATGTGAACATAATAATTAAAATAAAGGAAAGTTGAAATGTGTTAAAAAACTAAAACATCCATTCCCATTTCTTTTAAGGTTTAAAAATATATTGTCATTCGATAATTTACAAATATTTTCTTCCATAACACTTATCCATATGTTTACTTTAAAGGGACTTGGACACGATTAAAGCTCATTTTTTTCAAAATTAATTTTTACATTTTTGATGTCTAGAATGGTCAATATGAAAATTTTTAATGCTTTGTCAAAATTTGAAAGTCAACTATCGAGTAACAAGCGAGTTACAGAGGTTATATTGGTATTAGTTCAATCTAATGTTTGTTTGTTTTTGTTTCTTGTTTGGTTTTTTGGTGGGATTTTTGGGGTGTTTTTTTTCTTTTTGTTTTTTAGTTTTGTTTTTTTTTTTTGTTGGTTTTTTTTTTTTGGTTTTTTTTTTAACGTTGATAAGATTATTTATTAACACACTGAAACAATTTATCTTGTTTCCACAAGTTATTTTGTCAAATAAATGGCAATTTCTGTACTTTGCATTATTTGTAAACAAATATAAGACTCGAGCTTTGTTTACATAACAACGACTTCTTTCCTCTATATCTCGCTTGTAAATTGACTTCTAACATTCAAATTTTGGCGAATCATTCAAAATACACAAGTAGACGATTTTATACATAAAAATCAAAAATAAATTTTTCATCTGAAATCGTGTCTAAGTCTCTTTAAGTTAAACATTCTTTTCCCGATCTTTTAAATGTATTTTGTCATTAGGTCACAATTAATAAGAAACCCTTTTTTATACTACAGACAAAATCTAGCATATGAATTAACTATACAAAAAAGCATATTATTTTTTCGAAAAATATATACAGTATACCCCCTTCTTTTAACTTTCATAAAAAAAGAAGTTTATTGTATTGTTTTAATATTAGTCATTCTATGTAATTGTTGGCAATCTTATAAGTCAATTCTCACACACATTTCAAAATATGTATCATTAAAGCTGAACACTTCTTGTAAAAGGCATTGTCTGCCATGTTTCTCATTCATCGCCGCTATTCCTCAGCCCGTATACTAATATGAGCCGAAAACCTCTTTACAGTTCAAAGTAGTTCCCTGTAGAGGTCTCATCTGTGTGGATGTAATCTTACATCGCTCTGTTACTTGGTCGCGATAAAATTATCAAATTTTCCGTACTTTTGAACACACAGGAGGAAAGTAACATCATGTATTCAGGTCAATGCATCATTTACAAACAGAAAGTGCACATAAAACAAGAAATAAACGCACAAGATCTAGGCAAACGTAGGGAATACTATACGTCGGCCACAAGTTTCAAGTGTGCAATCGGGTGTAACGAAATCGAAGGGTTTATATACTGTGTGTGACCGTTTCTATTATGAGTAGGGTTCAGCTTTAAGGGGACCTAGACATGTTTTGAAATCAAACTTTTATTTTTCATTTTATGTTTAAAACGATTTAGTTGTGCATTTTGAATAATTGACTAAAAGATAAATGTTAGAAGTCAAGTTACAAGCGAGTTACAGAGGTAAGGAATTAATTTTATGTAAACAAAACTCGAGTCTTATATTTGTTTATAAATAATCTAACGTAAAGAATTAATAAATTTTTTTTTACAAACAAGATTAACTGATTCAATATTTTAATAAATAATTCCAACGAAAGAAAGCAACAAGTGATTGAAACTTATACCAATACAATGAAAAATGACAATAACAAACCGCCAACCATCTCAAAAAGCCATAAAGCAAATTCAAAGCAGAGAAACACAGCTAGACCTCTAAAAAGATAGAGATGGGATCAGGTGCCTAGGAAAAGTAAGCATCCTCTGTTGATCGATCGCACCCGCCGTGTGTTCTTTGTCACAATTGGGCATGTCATAATCGAGGTAAATAACAAAATCGTGAAAATGTCAAAATAGGGAACACACGAAACGTTGATGATTTGGTTTGTTTATGATGGTCAAAATACAAACCTTGAGCAAACACGGACCTCCATTACATTGGAGATGGTATCAGGTGCCTAGGAGGAGTAAGCATACCCTGCCGACCGGTCGCACCCGCCGTGTGCTCATTGTCAAGGTCATGAAAAACGGAAGAAACACATATGTAAAAAAAATAATAAACGATAATCTTGCTTGTTACTTGGTATTAGATTTTCAAATTTTGACAAAGTATTAACTATATCCATATATAGTTAAATACCATTCTTGATATTAAAAATGGAAAAATGATTGACAATTTAGAGCTCAAATCGTGTGTAGGTCCCCTTAATACTAAGAATTTGCATGTTTTGGTGATTTAATTTAGAAATTTTTTTTTTTACATTTTTTAGATGATTAGATGGCTGTGGTCATCTTTAGACTATAATAATCTCTTTTAAAAGACGAATGAATTCTGAATAGAATGTTCAAATTAAATTTTGATAAAATACTACAAAATAGTAAATAGGTTATTAATCATATTAAAAAATTTAAGGTAAATTTGACGGCTAATTTGTTGACCATTCAGCCTTCTTAATGACATTTTAACTTATTAACAAGCATATTTTCAATTGCAAGCCAACACGTTTAAGTGAATATTGTAACGACTCCAATGTATGCTAAAACAATCAAATCAATCAGTGTGATGCGCGACGCGTACACATTTAAGATAAACTTTAAAAGTATTGGATTACTTGTGGAAAAATTGAATAAATTTCATAGAAAATGCATTTTTTTTACATGTCTTCATCAATATTTAATGCATTAATAAATAAAAGTATAAAAATATGTTAATTTTTTTTTTTCATTTTAGAGGTAATCGTCATCTTTATGTTTTTAATCAAGTTACTGCGTCTAGAATGTTTGCTTTTCTTATGATATGGCAAAACACTTTGAATTCATTATTCACGTTTAAATGTAGTCTAGATGTAAAAGTATATAATTATCTTTTTATGAATATGAGTTAAACAAGGGGATGATGTTTAATTATAAGCAAAATACATGTATTCCACTGATGGAAAATGCAAATTAAATCATCTTTTGTATATCATAGATATAATCATCACTACTGTTATTATACTGCTGAAATATTATGGAAAAAAATATGAAAAACTTCCACTGTTTTCACACCTTTTTTTGTTGAAGCATGATGTTGTTAAAAGAACAAATATTAAGTGTTATGTTATCAATTCATTTCATAGATATTCAGTGTTGAGAACAACATCAACATTAATCACGACACTCAACCTCTCGAAACTCTCTGATATTTTTCATACAGAACTGTTTTCGGTATATATCCATTACTTAATGATTTATAAAAGACAACAGCTGAACACCAACTGGCGTTTTTGATCATGGCTTATTTATTGAAATTGAACATGCATTTTAACAACCGACCTGCCACCCAATTGGTGAGCAGGTATATGGCTGCACAATAAATCAATCAATCGATCAATCAACAATCATTTGTTCAATCAATAAATATAAATCAATCACATCAGCAATAGGATTGTTCAATAAATCAATCCATAAATCAATCAATCCATAAATAAATCAATCAAATTGTTTGATCAATCAATATAAATCAATTACATTAGCGATAGGATTATTAAATCTATCAATCAATATCAATCATCATTGTCAATTGATGAATTGAGTCAATAAACTGAGTGAAATTTCTACATCAAAGGAGTTTCTGTGCTTTGGTAAGTTAAAAATGGCAAAGTTCGTGGTATTTGTAGAAAATATGTACATGTAAATATTAAAAGTCTACGACATCGGTTTAGGTAAGCTAAACATTATTCAAATTAATATAAAAAACAATAGGGTAATAGCTTTGTAAAGTTTTCCTTGTTAAACTTGCCTATAAAGCGCTTACTATTCTGTTTTTAAATTGGAAACTATCTAATTCCAATCCCTTTTTGTGGTGGAAATCAAGTTCTTGTAAAATTAACTGTATGTGTTTGCAACAGAAAAGTATAACCGCTTGTGAACCGACACTTTCAAAAGCAATGAAATATACTTACACATAATCAAATTTATAGTTTTGTTTTTTGCAAAACAGGCATATGCAATTATACTTGTAAGTATAAGGACCTACCATCGTTTTACAACAATAGGGCTCAGTATCTATTGGAGAATTTAGTGAGTGTTTCTTTCCAAACACATAATTCGTATAGTAAACATTTCATACCAGCATAATTATCGAAAAAACATCTGACACTATTTACACACAAATTTACACACAAATTGGCTCAAGATACCATTGAAATAAATCTTTTTAATGGCAAGGTTCGGGAGGCTGAAAGTGTATTCTTAAAATAGCAAATTTGATATACTCAAAGGTGTCATCTGGTTACCTGTGAAAAAAAGAGAAAAGTACAGTATTCTCTCGGGGTTTTTTTTTAAGGATTAAGGAATCATTCTCTGGGTATTAAGAGGTGATCAAATACGGTCGGTGGTGATCAAATCCTATAAAGCCCGTAGGGTTTTTTGATAGATTTGATCACGCCCGACCGTATTTGATCACCTAATTATATTCAAATAATGATTCCTTATTACTAATATTGGGTTTGTCTTTTTACCCCCAATGAACCCCAATGAACGCCAATGATACCCCAATGAACCCCAATGCATTATCGGTATATCATTTGGTAATATAAGAAGACTAAATATATTCTTCAAAATGTTACTCAATATTTTATTAAGGGTTTCCATAGCAACAATGAAATTCCTTAGCAACAGACAAAATACTTGGTATTTCAAGTCCAATTTAACTAAGATTGTACTAGTGAATGAAGACACAACTATTACACAGCAATAAACAATGTAATATAATCATAAAATTATTTGTCTACATTTACATGAAGATTAATCGTTTTGTCTTTGCTATAAATTATCAATATATTTCATAGCAACCATGCCAATGCTATATAATCTTTAAATCAGCATTTTTAAAATATATTATCTATCTATTATCTACCCCATTTCAAAAGGTTCAACACCAATTAACAGTGTTTATGACTAGATGTATTATAAAACACCTTTATTTTTATGAAGAAAATCAATTTCTCAAAGGAAAAAAGCTTTAATGTTATCAAATAACCAGAATGCGAGAATACCAGTTTAAAATGCAAAGAACTTCAATGTCGGTGCATTTGCATAAAATACATGTGTTACTAATACAGAATTCTGTCTCAATGATTTACCAAATGAATTCTTAGAAACAACATTATAATTATCAAGATTGATATTTTTCAACGATATCTTTAAAGTCAGATGAGAATTATAATAAACAAAAGTACAGTTATCTTTAATACATAAATATATATGCACATCAGATAAAACCATTTGATCCCAACAGGAAAACTGTAATGATTATCAAATATATGCATGTATCTATGTTTCCATATATACAGGCAACCCTTAAACATTTTTTTGATACTTAATATCTTTAAAAAATGACAAATACAAAAAAATCAAAACGATTAGCTAGTATTAACTAGTAATCACCAAATTGTTATGAACAAGTTTAACGGCTACACTCTGTCCGAAAGGTCTGCTTCCACCACATTTTTCGTAATATCTCGATAATCATAAATACCCTTGCGCACAAACTACACCACTTTCGCTAGCCAATCGTTTCTGATCCGCACCGCTTTTCTAGAACCCTTGACATATCGTGCTATCAAATGTCGGTATTTTTTTCCTCACGTGATCTCCTAGCCTATTTATAAATCAGCCAAATGATGAAAGATGCCGTACTTTTAACATCACTAGCGCCTTGTGCGATATAAACAGAAAATTCGCCTACCCTAGGTGATATTATTACTTATTAGGTTTGTTACTGACTCACTACAGAAATATATGGGGTTGATCAATCTCATAGATGGCGAGGTGAAGCCGAGCCGTCTATGAGATTGATCAACCCCATATATTTCTGTAGAGAGTCAGTAACAAACTTAATAAGTGTTTTGTTTTCCCGAGGACTATCAAGTGACACATTTATTCACAAAAGCGGTGATCTACGCAAACCCATGTATACAAGTTGCCTAACATCTCGTCCAATTTAACTCATTTAAACTCTTCGAAATATTAATCTCACCTTTTAAATATTCTCTGATTTATTCACAAAAGCGATGATCTACGCAAACCCACGTATACAAGTTGCCTAACATCTCGTCCAATTTAACTCATTTAAACTCTTCAAGATATTAATCTCACTTTTTAAATACTCTTTAAAAATCTTCGATTCACAAATGTTTTCTTACAATGTTTTGTTGCTATTCAATTTTAAACAATTTTTCCCTTTCCTCTGCAGAGATTTGAGCAAATCTCGATGCTGCAATTTTGTTCTGCTCCAGACACAACAATGTGACGTCAATATTCAAAGGGTAACTACTTTAATTTTAAAGAATTTCAAAGGGCAACTACTCTAAATGTTTTAAGAACTTACGGAACACAGTTTCTGTGTTAAATAATATGAAATGTCGAGATGAGACAACATTAATATTGTAGTAACCTGGATAAAAAGATACAGATCTGAAACCCAAAATAATTGCTTAATTTTACTAAATAAAATAGTATTTTGCTTAAAATTGTATCTTACATTTCAAGGAAGTTCTTATGGTTATGTTGTTGAGCATTAACTCTGCATTCCTTGCTTCCTAATATGATTTGATCAACACCCCAAATGAATGATCCGAATAAAATTTTAATTGAAACTAATTAAAATCCTATGAGTGCCCATAATCAGATTAATCCAATGACACTAGGTTAACTGCAATGTTATCCCGATGAATAATTGTTTACTTAGTTTGGTCATAAATCACTGGTGGTCACTTTATGATAGCTGAACACTGAACTTTTGTTGATATATTAAAATGATATGTACTATCACACGTTTTACCATATATTTTTTTTATCTTTTCCGCATTGACACTGATTTTAATCCACTGTACTGTCTTCTGTTGTACAGACAAGTTTATTTTCGTATCAAAATTGTGGGAGGATATTTATGCTCCATTGCTCCATGTTATTGAAAAAACATTTGACTTCATAAGGGACAATTTTGGTTGACTACTAGTGTTTTATAGGTTCATAGATCAAATTTCATTAATCATTATGTAATTGATTTATCAGGGTAAATGGGTATTAAGGAAAACAACCAAAATTGAGCATTCATGAATACAAATGGTTCCATTTTTTATATATGATTGAATAATAACACTTTAAGAAAAATCATTTCTGCAATTTTATATAGCAGTCCCGTGATATTTTCACATATTATTCAACAATGACAAGGGTACTTTAAGTTTTCTGCAAATCAGGCTACGTCAAGCATTACACTTTTTAGTGCACATAAGTGATGCAAAAAGGTTGATATTTTTGCTGATGTTATAAAAATGTAATACATGAAATTAAAAGATACTAATCCACATTTTATAGTGTTCATAACTATTTTAATTCTCACAGTTTGTCACTTCTAAAGGTCTTACAATTAATATCTGAATTTGTCTTGTTTGCCAAGGTGATGCTCATTTGAGAATGTTTAATCTTCATCTGTTGAACATGCCGATTTCCTTTTGGACTTTTTTTAATTTAAAGAACAACCTGGTTCTCTCAGCACGGGGTCTGCTTCTTTGGTTTGGTTTCTTGGCTAATGTCTTTGTTTTTGGTATTGTGAAATTTGAATCAAATTTGGAAGACTCTAATTCTTTAGAGATGTTCACTTTCTTGGTCATTAAAACCTTATTGAATAAAAGTTGTTTTTTCCTTGTAGATTTTACTGCCCATGTTGATTGACTTATTCGAAATTTGGAAAATTGGGTGGTTAACTTGAAATTTCCATAACCATATAAATCTCCTCAAGTTCTATAACTGACTGTTATTAATCTCAAGGCATTCGATAAGGGCTGGCAGTTTTTTCGCTTTCCAATCACATTCCATCTTCATCCTGTTGTTTATTGATTCTGTGTTGTTATTTGTCCAGAGCTCTTGTATAATTTTATCGTTGATTGGCCTAATAACATGGTTGATGAGGTTTTCCTGTAAATGTTTGTCAAAGTAAGTTTGAAACGATGGATATTTTTGGAAATATGGTTTCAACTTATTGAATGTGGTTTCAGGAGACATCGAGTCATTGCAGTTTTTAACCAGGACTTGTGGTCCAAAAATTTCTTAAACAATATTTTCGCGATCTTCTTTTGAACACCCAATTTTGTCTTGTAAATTACGACGAATGTTATCTTTCAAATGTTTTGTACAAAGCAAATGGGTAACTGCAGGAAAAACATGGTGAATTGCTTTCGTTAAAACCTTTTCTTCATCACTTCTAATGATAAATGATTGGTCTCCTCTTTTTTGACGAATATGTGCCAAGAAGGTGGTGTTTGCCTCAAAATCACTTTCATAATGAAGCATTATTGGGCCAAGCATTATTGGGTTTCCCTTTGTCTCTCGTTGAATAACTGCTTTGTGATTGAAAGTCATGACAGTAACGTAACAGGATCCTAAGTTGAAGGTTCTGTCAATGCCGATTACACCACCATGCTTTCCTAAACAGTTTGCTCTCAGATCCTTAATTTGATTGTTTGAGTAAAGGATGATTATAGGTCTCTTCTTGTTGGTAAATACTAACTGCTGTATAAAGTCAGACGTTTGTACAGAGCACAACACTTGATACACTACATCCGCAACATTTGTTGGTTTAAGGGGTTCCTCTTTAATCGTTTCTCTGTACTTTTTGTTTCTAATCTGTTTGGAATTCTTTGGTGCCATAAATGAATTGTCTTCTCTCATAATGTTTATTATTTCTGTGGGTTTTTTGTCTTTGGTAAGCTGATTAGCCTGGTGCAATATTAAAGAATCCGTTCGAATATAATGGTCTTCTTTGTCGTGTAAAATTTCCATGAGGTCTGCTGATTTTTTCTTGTTGGCCACAATACTCAATAAAAGTTTGTCTTTGTTTCAAACTTGGATGGTAGTTTTTCAAATGTGGTCACCCTTTTCTTGAATGTGTGGTTTCCTTTTTGTTTTGTATAGTACCTATGAATTTTCACTAAATTTTGTTCGGTTGGTTGTGGATTAACTGTATCCCAAAGTTGTAAAGTTTTGCTGCCCTGCTTTGATCGTTTATCAGTGCAGAATGTTCCATCTTTCAGAAATATGGTCCTTAACCTGCCACGTTTCTCATCGGTTATAATTAGGTGAATGTTGACGGTATTTCCTATACTTGAATCCCAAACCCCAAAAAACAGTCATCTACAAAATCTGATCGAATGTTGTTACTGCGTTTCTCTTTGTTCAACCTATTGTCCACAATCACATAGGAGTTGGATTTATTTCCTGGGGGAACCTTTGTCGCCACATTTTCTGTTGATCTTAGAATTTCAAGTTGCTCCTCAGGTGAAAGGAATCTTCCAGGGTTGGGAAGGGGCATCAGACTGGAAGTAATCTGACTAAACTTGGACTCAACACTAGTGCTATCTTCCTCAGAATTAGAAGCGGACAAAGATGTGTCTTTCTGAACAAAGGTGTCTTGATGACTCTGTCTTGGGCTAGGAAGGCAACTATCTGGTTCATCTTGAATACTGGTGTCCATGAGATTCTCTCCAACTGAACGTGGCGGGCATTGTGGTTTTGCTCTTTTTCTCTTGTTGGTTTTCCTTCTCTTGGATGGTTACTGCTGTCCTGCTGACCCACTGTCACTGTCAGTGCTGGAACATGTACTCGAACATTGAAAATCAGGGTCATTACAGTCCTCACTATCACTAAGATTTTCAAAACGGTTGAAGCGATGGATGTCACTCTCCACAGTACGTTTTGGTGATAGTGGTTTGGACCTCTTTCTTTGTGTTCTCCATGGCCTGTCTCCTTGGGTTGGATGTTTTGGAATGAATATTACAGATGCAGCTTTATCTGCTGGTGTTGATGTCTTTGCTGATTTGCCTTTATGAAGAATCTTTGGGTCATCTATGAGAGGAACGAAGTGGTGGGGTCCAGGATTTCTTTGCTGACGGATTCCTAGGCAAGGTGTGTGTCCACATGATTTTCATTGGCTTTTCCTCTGTCAATCCTGAAGATGAAGTTATCATTGTATTCATTGTCCTTGCTGCCAGATCTTTATGTCCCTTTACCAGGGGATACAAGGTCTCAATGTTATGTTTTGTGACGATTTACATAATTTTCAGCAATCGCACGATTTAATGTTCAAATTGTCATTGATGAAATGTATTTGAATATACGTTCCAAAATAAATATTTTTTCAATCAGAATGTACAGTCATGGCTTAAACTTATGATATTTGCTAAACTAAACGAAAAATGTGTTTCTTAAAGCTGACATGAATTTATAAAAGCATTTGGTCGCCATATTAGTTTCGATCACTCCTCAACTGCACTGGAGTATATATACCAGTCGAGAAAGTTACGGTCGGTTGCTTTCCGATCGAGTTAAATGTTTGTAAACATGAATAAAGAAAACTACAATCAATAAAACACAGATATGTGTTTATTCTTTGACAGAATTTCCAAGGTATTTGTATTATTTTGCACATATAGTGCTGCTTTACTTCGCATGCACATCGAACACATCGTTCATACAGAGTGCATAACGTTCGCACTCTATTATAGACCCCGGCGGCACTACATCCAACACAGTAGATAAATGATAGTAAATCCAAGAAAGTAACAACGTATTATCGTTTTCATCGGTTTCTACAAAAAACACTCCGTTCCTAAGATCCATGCGGTTTTTGACATTGCTCGATCTGCCACAGAGTGGTTTTCGAATGTGCGATGTTATAACATACACAGGAACACTTTCTACAATGATCGAGGATTTTTGGAATATGTGTGCCTGGATTTCAGTATGTCTTGTTTCGTCGTTCATTGGATATTCCTTACCAGTGCAGTGGTTGTCATTATTATTATTATTTTTTCAAAACGCGTTTTTACAGGTCTTTTTGTCAAATGTAACATGTTCGGGTGAATGAAATACCTGAATGCGATGAAGCATGAATAGTGCTATCGGCTTTATATATGGGGTGTGTAGCGATGAACAGAACAATAGAAATCGGCAACTAATATGGCGGTAGTCGAAGATAAAAGGGAAATAATGCGTATTTATTAATTCATGTCAGCTTTAAGCATATAGTATTGTTAGCTGCAGGTCTGTAGCACTCGGTCTGAAAATTCGGATGGACGACCTGGGAGCTACAGATCCGTACGTGTTTAAAAAAATCCGCTATTTTGGACTGATTAATCGCGCTAATTTCGTGTTAATAATTAGTGCCATTGAATACTTCAGACAATTTACTACTGGTGTCGTTGCTTTACTTGCCTCAGAATCTCTCTTGAACAAGCTAACCGACCTCGGACAAATTAAGTATGTTAAATTCATGTGCAGATCGAGAACCGCCAAAAATTTGACATGTAAACAAACTACACTACTTCACTTTACGGGGCTGTTGATGTTGTTTAAAAGAATATCAGAGGGAAGTAAAATGATGATATATATCGTAAAATGTCCGAGTATCTTTTTGGAATCGAATATTTGTACAAAATGTATTCAGATATAAGATTAATCAGTCCAAAACTAGCGCAATTTTTGCGCCGTAAATTGCATGTTAAACACGTACGGACAGTAGCTCCCAGGTTCATCCAAATTGTGTTCAGACCGGAAGCTATAGACATGCAACTAATAGTATTGTTTTCTTCAATGTGGGTAATGCTTGAGGTGCAAAGGAAAAAATAAAACTTTACCAAACCTCAGATTTTCTGTGCTGGAGTTGAATCTCAATCATTTGAGATATGCACTGTGGATTTTTTTTTTTAATTGCATTGTCTCTACAAAAATGATTGTTAGATATTTAGCTATTGCGTTTCTTAATATTGCTGAAAGAAATTGGTCGACCCTAATCCTATGTGTTTTGCGGTCGTTTTATTTCCATTAATGTGTTGCGCAAAGCATTTGAAATTGTTACAACTGCAATTGTTTGAATTTGTTCATTTTGTTTATCAATCATTTAAAAGAGAATCAAAAATATACATATTTAAAATATTTTTTTTCTTTTTTCTTACTGAAACGTACGTGAAAAACATGTCTTTTTACACAAATACCAGTATTACATCGCAAACAATAAACCTGCTTAAGAGAACATTTATTGATTTGATCAACTCTTCAACCTTTAAATACCTAACATCCACAAAGTAATTGGCATTATAAAACCGTTCGTGAAATTGTAATGGCGATTAATATATATGGTTACTTAATGAACTTTTTCCCTGTGCTGTTGAACTGTATGGTCACAGATAGTCTTGAGGATGTTGATTACAAGGGCCATTTTGGTGAATTTCATCTAAACACGTTTACTGTTACTTATATTATTTTTCATATCCTAAAATTGAAAGATATTTTTCGACATTTTTATAGATTGATACATATTTTGATTCATATACATAGATATACAGTGACTAAATTTTTTTTCTTCCAAAATTGATTCAAACCATAGTGGACAATTAGTATTTTTTGCATTATCCAAAGCTTTTCTTACAATTGTTTCCGAAAATAATTGTGAAGTAGATATCTTATTATTGAGCTCGTCAGACGTTAATCGTTATGTTATTAAATTAACTAATCTGAATAGTTATTATTTAAATTCAAACTACAAATGCGTTTCCTTTTATTTTCGGTGGTTCGTGTAATCAATAAAAACGTTTATAAATGTTTGCACGCTGGAATCCTTTTCTAATTCCGAATAACACTTTCTAACAATTATTATTTATTGATATTTTAGATCGCCACCCTTTTCTCCTCAGTTTGGATGATGTTTTATAAGAAAATTAAAAATTTATTTTTCCTTTTCTACCTTTTGTTATGACCGTCAACAAGAGGGTTAATTATGCGTATAATATTATTGTTTATATTATAGTTTTATATAATAATGTTGAAGTGACCGTCAACAAGAGAGTTAATTATGCGTATAATATTATTGTTTATATTATAGTTTTATATAATAATGTTGAAGTGACTTGCATTATCTAAAATAATTGCTCGATTTTAGATTGAAAGAGAGATGATAGCACAAAAAGAAAAATGCTATCTTGAATGGTTATTACTGATCATAAAAGTGGTGATCATTGCATATAAAACTCTAGCTCCTTCTTACCCGTGTGAACCACCAAAGAAAACAGTTAATTGCTGAAATGACCGAGTGACTAATAATAAAACTGATAGTTAACGTCAAGTTGATGATCTTGTTAAAAATGGTTGTTATCAAATTGAGTGAAGTGAATGGAAAGTATTGAATATGCTTAGTAATTACTGCGAGGTGCAAACATGTACAACATCTCCTTTTATCAGTTTCTGATTTAGTCAGGTTTTAAGAATTGCAAAACAAGGCAAAGAATATCTGGTAAAGTTGGAAAAACTTTAAGAAATGAAATCAACGAAAAGATTTCAAACGGAAGTATATACAATATATTTTTGTCAACCTTACGATAATACAAAATGATACGCACTTTAGATGATTAAAAACATACTCAACTGGAAAGTTTTATAATTACAAAGAGTTTAAATACTGTAGAAAAAAAATTAGAATCGAACAAAGTTATCACACTGATTGGATACACGCTATTAAAAGTACAAATATTTTACTACATAGTAAACCAAGATCTAATTTTTGCTTTTTTGCGATCACTTAAACGTTGCAAAATATTCAATAGGCAGAAATTATATCCTTAATTATTGTTATAAGAAACTTTTTAAATCGCAAAAATGACTGACGCAAATAAAAAAAAGTTACACATTTTCCCCATTTTCGCAAATTGTGTAAACCGCAAAGAAACACCGCATATATAGGGTACTAGTTTTCAAATTCAAACGAGCCAAAACATAATTAATGTATCATTAAATAAAGAAATATTGAAAATATTCCTGACAAAAAATTCGATTTCAAGGAAGTCGGAATTCGGAATTTGTTTACATGAATTCTTCGATGGAGGATCAATCAGAAACAACAGGGAAAACAATGGTATTTATTCCTAAGCAATCAAAGCAATAGTTCTGTTCTACTGCTCTAATCAATACAAGTTCAATATTTGCAAAAGATGTTCGCATTAATGCCACACACCACCTACGGGAAAAGGACACCAAATAAAACACAAGAACTTAGCACATATCGTTTCCTTGTACTGAAAACATGACCGTTGTGATGAGGAACTTAATGCAATAATTCGATACTCGATGTTAAAGATATTCCCAACTGTCCATGATATAAGTACAGCAAAACTTGAATATAACGAACACGGATATAGCGAATTTACGACTATAACGAATTATTTTTTATGTCCCAGCAAATTTCTTATATAAACCTATAGAAAATTGATGTATATAACGAACACGGCTATAACGAATTTACGGCTATAACGAAGTAATTTTAAGATCCCAGCTGGCAAAATTTTAACGTATTTTATCATTTTTATAACGAATTTTTTTCCATTTCAAATTTCTTTGAAGGTACATGCAATTTTAGGATGCATATTTAAAATACTCAAATTCAAATAGTATACGGAATTTTTTTTAAAAATTGAAATGAAATGGTTATGTTGACATTTTTTGTAAATGACGGTAATACTAATTTTATAACTTACGATAGTGTGGAAAACTGTTAGCCAATTATTTTATAACGAATTCGCTATAATATTTTTTACGAATTCGTTGTAAACGTATAGCGAATTACGGCTATAACGAAGTTTTTTCTATGGTCCCTTGAAATTCGTTATAAACGAGTTTTGCTGTACAGCTGTTATTCCTGTTTGTAAAAGGCCAGTGCCAATTATACTGTTTTGCGCTCACTTTCCTTGTTATTTGATTATTTTCTTCTGAAGCATATCTAATAAAAATTGCTCCTGTCCAATACATTTGCCGTGCTTGGAACGAGAACATTTTAAGTATCATTTGGCAAGAGTTAAAATTTCAGTATACGTGTCTTTATAAATTAATAGCTAATGCATGACTATTTATGTCTTAAGGGGAATGCGAAATGCATGTATGTAGAACAATTAATGTATTAAGCAATGTAAAAAATAACTTTCAAGGTGCTATGATGTGGTTAAAAAACAACTTACTTTAGAATTTCTTTCTCAAAGAAACTTAACTAACTGCAGGACAACATTTACATGTGCAATGGTGATGTTCAGTAACGAAATAAGGCAAATTCGTTTCTTGAATGCGCGATTTTAATTTTAATATAAAGCTAGCGAAGCTGGCGAGAGAATGGAATAGAATTTTCCAGATCGGGGTAACCAAGAACCCGGTTTGACTAATTAACGTTATGGCGAAAAGTGTAGGAGGGGTTTATCATGTATCGCGGGCAGATATTCATACCTTGGATGGGGCATCTTTGGTTAATGCAAAAAAATAATTAATAAAATAGAACATTTTGATGCAATTTTAGCTTTGATCCAAAGAATTTATTTTCCACAACGGGGTGTCCAGAAACGACTGATTTTGACTAATTTACATCATGGCGGAAAGTGTAGGGCGAGTTAACCATCGGGCAGATACTTTGGATATGACAATTTTGGTTTTAAAAAATGCAAATTAATATGCATACACTAGCGTTTTTTAAATTTCATACTTTTTGTTTATACCACGACAGATTGGTAGAAAACCTTAGACATTAATTTGTTAACAAGGAATAGTTTGTGTTAAAAGTCTTTATGAATAAATGATGTATGAAGTTAAAATTGAGGGGGGGGGGGTGAGCACCCTCCCCAATTATTGTTTCTTAAATCAGTCCTTAATCTGAAATTCTCATTTCGGACAGTGATAAAAATTGTAGTGAAATTTGACTTAAAGAACACAATTTAGAGATATGAAGAATAGGGTAAGAAAACAGTTTTAAAAAATTCGCATATAGTATATACGAAAATGAAAAAAAATATATGGCTCAACATTTTAGCATTGTGTCATTAATTTATAAAGTGTTAATTTCCGCGCTTGAGCGGGATATCATCAAGTTTACTATTTCTATTACTATCAAAATCCACGTGGTACAAATAAACGATATAAGATTAATCCGGTTTGTACGACCCTTCAATTTCCGGAATATTTAGTATTTTTTCTCGAATAGTATATAGCTTAAATTATCAACTTTTAAAATTTAAGGTAAATCTGATGGCTACTTTCTTGATCATCAGATCTACCAACCAAACATTTTCAGCTATGATTTGTTTAGCTATAAACTATTTTAATATAGTATTAAGAAAAAAATCAATAAATGTTACATTTTAAATTTTGGTATTTAAAAGGATAACAATACAGTTTAAAAATGGCCACGACCATCGAGCCTTTTTTAATGAACACTTTCACTTATCAACAAGCATAATCATTCATTTTTATTTTCATTTAGCATGTAGAGTAGGCCAGCGCATATTTGAGCTAATATTGTACAAATGTAACTACTCAAATGTATTCTTAAACAAATTACATCTAATCAGTGTGATGCATGACGTTTTTCCATTAAAGATAACACGTAAAAACACTAGATAACTTGGGGTCATTTAATTCAATGACTAAATGAATATTTTAATATTTTACATGTCTTCCTTAATATTTGATGCATAAATAAATTTAAGTAAAAATATGTTCAAAAGAGAGTTTTCATTTCAAGGTTAGTGTTATGTCAAATGTCCTACATATAAGAGCAAAGGAGATAATTTGTAGCACACGTAGCTTTATGATAGATTTGATCACGCCTGGCCGTATTTGATCACCTCATAATATTCAAATAATGAGTCCTTATTGCTACTATTTATACAATTTTCAGCAATACTTTTGTACGATTTAATATTAAAGAAGTAATTGTATTTGACTATACGTTCCAAAGACACTGAAAATTTAAATATTATGGAAAAGAGATTTTAAGTTAACTTCAGTTGATATTTGTTTCTTAAGGGAATTGGATTGTTTCGGGTTGATATTTCCAAAAAAAATATTAAGCTTATCATGTGAGTATTCCATAAAGCAAATTTGCAAACAACCGCCCAAGACTTTATTTTGCTTCTTATGCTAATGGTAAACTGACGATAAATTATAAATAGGTAACCTGCCATGTTTATGATGGACAATGTGTATTAATTGAGCCCAAATTATATTAAGTGTAAATATAACTATATGGAAAACGAGAATGACAAAATTAATTATAATTTTCTATCATGATAAGGAAAATCTTCTTTAAGTCTTATAGAGTACATATCGTTGATGGAATAAATGTAAACATTACCACAATGTAATTGCAAAGTTTAGGGTTAAAGTATTATCAGTTGAGCTGACGTATGAATATGTGATGACTGAATGATTATATTTTGGCATAACATCGCATCGCGTATTTTTAAATTAGAATGTACAGGCATGGCTTTAAACTCATAATAATGCTTAATATGCTTAACTAAGCGAAACGTACGTTTCTTCACCATATCATATTGGGTTTTTTAAAGAGGGTGATGATTTGGGTGCAAAAAAAAAAGATAACTTTGCCAAACCTTAGATTTTCCCTTGCTAAAGTTGGCTTGCAATCATGTAATTTTACTGTCCCATTGTATTGTATCTACACAAGAACTGCAAGTCAGTATTTTGCTTTAAGAATTGCGTTTCTTAAAATTGCTGAAATAAAATGGTAAATACTAATCCTATGTGTTATTCGCTCGTTATACCCAAATCATGTGTTGCTTAAAGCATTTAATTTGAAATCGTTGCAATTGCAATCGTTTGAATTTGTTTATTTTGGATATTAATCTATTAAAAGAGCATTACAATTGTAAATATCAAAATAAATTTTCTTTTTTCTCGCCGATATGTACGTGAAGAACATGCCTTTTTTCAAAAATATTATATCATAAACAATAAACCTGCATTAAGAGAACATTTATTGATTTGTTTAACTCTCCAACACTTAAATACCTAACATCCACAAAATTAATTGGCATTATACAAACGTTCATGAAATGGTAATGGCGCTTAGTATTTATGGTTTCTTTTTACTTGTGCTGTTGAATTGTATGGCCATAAATAGTCTTGAAGATGTTAATTACCAGAGCCAGTTTGGTAAGTTTCAAATCAACACGTTTACTGTTACCTATAATATAATTCTCATCATTTAAAATACTGAAAAATATTTTTTGACATTTTAATAGATTGTTTTGTTTCAAAATGTACTGTTAAGAAGTTAAACCAAATTAACTATAACATGCTGTTATTATTTTTCCTTCAGTGAGTTCAAGTATATAACTTACGCAATTGTAAAATTGTAATATCATCCAAGGCTTTTCTTACTTTTGTTTCCCAAAATAATTGTGAAGTATATAATTATCATATCATTGAAGTTTGTTAGACGTTAATCGTTATGATATTAAATAGACTAATCTGAATAGTTGTTATTTGAATCCAAATTAAAAATGCGTTTCCGTTTATTTTCGGTGGTTCGTGTGATCAAGAAAAACCTTTTTAATATGTTTGGAATCCTTTTCTAATTCCAAATGAGATTTTCTGAAAAAAATAATTTTAGATATTCATCCTTTTCTCCTCACTCTGGATGATGTTTTATATGAAAATTAAAAATCAATCTGTCCTATTTTACTTTTTGTCTCCCATTAACTGCATTTGTTTTAGCCTGTTATTATGAATTATTCTAAAAAGAAAATCAGAGTCTTATGATCCTCAACAAGTGGGTTGATTATATAAATAATATTTTTAATACATGCTGAAGAAGTTACTTGCACTAAGTAAAATAAATGCTTGATTTAAGATTAAAGGAAAAGATAAAATACAACTAACTTTAAAATTCCTTTCAAAAAGGAAAGTTAACTAACTGCAGGACAACATTTAAAATTGTGATGTTCAGTATCACTGAGTTCACTTATCAATTCGTATTCAAACAAATGTTTGAAAATTTATTTTATTTTTCATCACAATTCTTATATTCTATTCATATTTAGAAATGTGTGACTTCTCAAAAGGTAGCTGTGGGTGGACAGGGCATGCGTCAGTAATCTATCAGAGCAGATATATGCTGATCTGTGGTATAAATGGCAAGCTTACCAATTGTATCTTAAAGACTCGTTTCCAAGACGGTGACACATGGACTCCAAGACAAATTAGATCCATTAACTATATCGGTAAAATATAACTACGTGAGCCTGAGCTTTTTTCTAATATTTAACAATAAAATGTTTATTTATTATATAACAATTTTATCAATTAACCGATATTGAATGAAGTTAGTCTTTTTGTGCTGGAAACTCAAATCAAATGCTACCTAGGTACGACCTTTTTAAAAAATTAATAGAAACGGCAATTATTATACCAATTGCAGAACATTATTATTTTTATTTTCTACAGATGTGGGATTTTCTGAGCACGTTAGCAGAATGATTCGTAAATATGAAGACATATACGTTCTGCCCACGACGTCATTGCCTCGTTCTAAGATACCACAGCAGGTCAGTGATATTGTTAGTGTGAAAATCCCACTTGCTCTGCATCATCGCTGTCTCTACTACAGCCATCTTGTACTAGGGGAAGCCACGCTAGTGGTCGCTTACATCACGGACTATTTTGAACCCTACGATCTACGCCATATACTCAAAGCACACTCATCGTCACCGGCGGTTAAATTTAGCAGATCTTCGTCCATTTTGCCATTGGGTGTCGAATTCAAGGTTCATTTTAAGAGTATATTTAAATAAATGAAAAATATCCTTTACTTTCTCTATCACAACAGTAAAACCACAATATTATGT
This sequence comes from Magallana hongkongensis, assembly GCA_016163765.1. Lineage (NCBI taxonomy): Eukaryota > Metazoa > Mollusca > Bivalvia > Ostreida > Ostreidae > Magallana > Magallana hongkongensis. Next base: position 24,769,572 of record WFKH01010211.1, read on the forward strand.
ATTAACAGAGAATTTTCGAACCATTTTTTTTCCCTTATACTTTCAAGATTGTTTTCCGAGCATTGTATGATGAATTCTCGACTGGTCAAACATTTGTCTACAACATTTCTATCAGTGACGGAGTCTGTGGTAAGCACTATAGCTGGTAAAAGTACAATAAGTAATGAAATTTATGTATGTTATGAAAGGGAATGTAAATGGCGGTATGTACGATTTAAAGACTTTAATGGAAGTAGTGTGGATAAAAAAAAACTATTTATGACAAAATATCTGCTTAACTGAAGAAAAATAAAGCTTAGGACTATATTAGGTTAATCGTTTGGTATGGCGACTATAATTAGCGAAATATGCGATTTAAGAACGCTATTGACGCAATAAACAGCATATTACCTCCGTTGACAGAATAAATATAATTACGAACCATAATTGATGGTATACTTGTGTGCTATATTTGATAATCTATAATTGGTGAAACACCTTGTTTTAGGACAATACGCCAAATATGTTAAGAAAAAATTAAACGATTATGCCGCAAGTATAAAGTGATCACGGAATATGAGATCAGATCCTTCTATTTATTCACGGAACATACATGTACGGTAATGACTACAGTGCATTCAGAATGACCTCCGTTAAATTTTCCTTCACTTAGACATGTAACTGTAACAATATCATTAAAAAATAAGAGCAATTGATAAATCATTGCTAATACCTTAATTGCGTAGGCATTGGAAATAGCGTAACTACATTATATATATATATATATATATATATATATATATATATATATATAT
>WFKH01010211.1:24770765-24782894 GCA_016163765.1 Magallana hongkongensis
ATATATATATATATATATATATATATATATATATATATATATATATAAAATGAGCTTAAGAAAATTTTGGTTCCTCCTAGATGAATGTGGAAGTGATGAGTTTCGCTGTGATAAAAATCGAGACGAGTGTATTCCGTTATACAAACTTTGCGACTTCAAGGCTGACTGTTTAGGTGGAGAGGATGAACAATTTTGTGGTAAACGTGGTTTTGTTTTTAGGAGGCTGTATTGTCAATAAATTACCCATGAGATTAATTTTCCTATAAAAAAAAAATTCTATTTTAAAAATATTTTTTATAACCTACGAATATTTAATAAGTGAAAGAAGAAATTCAAATATTTTAGATTTACAAATTTAATGTTTTTCTATATTTTATATAGAGTTTTTTATCTAAAAGAGAGATAATGGCCACGACCATACAGCCATCTTTAAAATTGTATTTTTGTATCAAAATGTCGTACAAAATAATAATACTGACATAATTTTTTACAGTATTTAATATTACATCAGTTCTCTGAATCCTTTTGAATAATTATATTTGTTTTTGTAATATTTCAGAGTTTACAGCAAAATCAACCCTTTGCAATAAAAACAGCAGTTCTACAAACACAGTTTCCGATAACATAATTGCAGATATGTATGAAAATGATGTAGAGAGAGGAACAGTTTATGTCCCTCGAATGAATCTCTGTGATGATGGGAAATATTGCGCATTGAACTCGTCAAACAAATGTTCAATCGTCTGTCCTGCTAGTTGCTCTTGTTCTGGGCTGTCTTTTAACTGTTCCTCTCACGATGCTCCGACTTATGCCACTTCAATAATCCTGCATGATTATCAAACGTCGCATGTCACGTTTGACAACGGTTTTTCAAATCTTAAACATCTTACGGTGAACAACTGTAAAATGATGACATTAACTATCAACCAAGCGGTGTTGATAGAAACTCTAGAAATTACGCAAAGTAATATTGAAACAGTGGTCATTGATGACACAAAAGATTATCTTCGATCGGTTCGTTTTATTCAAAGCACGTTTGCTGAAATTAAATTATCGTCCAAATCAGAGCATACGTTTGAACTTTACGTTGATTCAAGTTCGATTGCCTTTGCCATACCGGCAATTTTGTACAGTGTCAACGTCAAAATGTACAATACTTTCTCCTTCCCATACACGATCCATCTATTTGAATGCGTTGTTCTAAACTTCAGTTATTGTGGTCTGGATAAGCAGCCATCGTTCTATCACAATGCAATTACTTTGGATCTCAGTTATAACAAACTGACAAGTTGGCATGTTAATTCTTTCACTAAAATCTTGCATTTACAAAGTAATCAAATAAGTACAATGAATTTTTCATCCGATTTCAGCGCATCCGATAGTCAATTGCAATACTTGGATCTTTCCGATAATAACATTTGTTGCATTGACGAAAATGATCTTGTTGATCTTCCTTATATTTTATATCTGAAACTTCGAAATAACAGGATACACTTTATATATGAAAAGGCATTCTCTGTTCTATTAAAACTGGTATATCTTGACCTATCAGACAACAAACTTGAGGACTTAAGTCGCAACCATTTTCTTCGTCTAACAAATCTCAAATATCTTTACCTTCATAATAATAATTTAAAAGTAGTAGAAGGCATGTTCGATGGTCTCATAAATATAGAGTATCTCCAGGTAGATTCTTACACATTTTGTTGTGCTCAACCAAAAGCTGTCAGCAAGATTCAATGCTCCGCTCCAGTAAACGAAATCTCTTCTTGTCAAAATTTGATTGACACCCCTATTCTCAGTATTATCATCTGGTACATTGCATTTTTAGCGGTGTTTGGTAATGTAATAGGACCGTTCTATAGATTTTTGGTGTTAAAACCAAAAGTAGTAACGTCTTTTGCTATCTATTCTTTGAATTTGGGACTCGCAGATTTTCTGATGGGAGTGTATTTGTATATCATAGCTGGTGCCAATCTAACCTTCAATGGTCGTTACGGAATTGAGGACGAATCGTGGAGACACAGTGCTGCCTGTACTTTTGCAGGCGTTTTGGCTACTATCTCCAGTGAGGCTTCTGCCCTCTTTGTACTCTGTATAACGGTTGACAGAATTTTCATAATCCGTTTCCCTTTCTCAGAATTCAAAACCAACACATGTATAGCCAGACTTGTTTCCATCTTGGTGTGGTTCGTTTCTCTTCTACTGGCTTTGACACCGTTGTTTGGAAACGATTACTTCGATGGTTACTATTCTAGTTCTGGAATATGTATCTCATTACCATTGTCCGTTCTCCGCAAACCCGGTTGGGAATATTCTATGATTATATTTATTGGAGCCAATTTTGTATTTTTTATTGGTATTCTACTGGGACAGTTTGTCATATTTGCTGATGTTGTTCGAATGGGGAAAGAAGTTAACTCACATCACAAAACACAGAATAGCAGAGAAATTAATCTTGCAAAGACCCTTATCGCAGTCGCTGTAACAGACATGTTCTGCTGGATTCCAATAGGAGTGATCGGTGAGGCAACATTATAATACATACATTATTTGGGGAAGGGGGTTACAAGACTATAAGATGATAAATCATTTCACACAAGGATTTATATCACCATCCAAAACTGATGAGAAATATGCGATGACCCATTAAGGTGGTATGGGACACTTCCATGTTGTGATGTATTGTTTATCGAAATAAACAATAAAATAAAGTGTAATTATATAAGCAGTTTATTTCCCAATCTGGTCATCTAACAGCGTAGCGCAGTGGGTTAGAGGGTTTACTATGAACCTGTAAGTCATGAGTTCGAATCCCGCTGAGAGGGTTTGAAGTTTTTACCTTTTAAAATATTTTTAAAAGCTTCTTTTTTTTTTGGTTAAATATTGTAAAATTTGAAAATTCTAAACCGGTGAAAGTATTTCAATTATAAAGTACTTTAATCCACATTAATATCGACAGATGTCCCATACCACCTTAATTCGTATGCCATCGAAAAAAATATCTATAATTCTCCCTTTATTAATTTCTAAAGATGTCTTGTATTTCACAAACAATTAATTTCTTCGAATGTGTTAAATTAAATTGCTTGGACTTTATTCAGGTTTCCTGACATTTATGGGCATTGACGTCACGTCCAAGGTTTATGCCTGGGTGATCGTTGTTGTCCTTCCCATTAACTCGGCGCTGAACCCCATCATCTACACATTCTCCGCCATGCTGCGACGAAGGCGACGAAATGTGACTTTTTATAAATACATGCTCTAGTTTTATGAGATTATAAATGTGTCATATTTCATTAAATAATTTTGTAATGTACCATACACTAGTAAAGATATTTTAATATTACATCTATCTGACACCATGAATCTTTTGCAGAGCTTATCCAATAGACTCAGCTATTTCAATACAAAAGAGGAAAAAAGATCAGGGGAGATTAATCGGGTATAAAAAATTTCAATTGCAATGCGTTATTAATTTTACCTTTTAACTTTTTTCATAACCATAATTCATAAACACAAAAACAGTTATTTCCCATAAAAGGTAATTCAAAATTGTTTTGAAAATAATTCTTAAAATAATTTTTTTATATTTATTTTTCATCACAGTCGTCTATATCGGCCACCGGACAGCAGTCAGTTCAGTCCATTCAAACCGTAATGAAGTAAATCCATCGCGATTTTATTTGTTTTTATATAAATTGGCATGGTAATTTAAAGATTGAATAAAACTCCTAACACTTTAGTTGTATATTATGTGTTCAAATGTCCGGCGAGCTATTACACAATTTCATCAACCATAAACAGAATCAAATATCGTGTAACAAACATATTTCTTCTTAAGTAACTTTTTATTATGTAAATGTACATGTACAGATGTTACTAGTCTTTGTTTTATACGATTTTCATCTGAACATTATCGGATAATTTTATTCCCATGAATATGGAATGGAAAATTCTCTGAACTCTCCATCATAAAATGCCCATCACATTGACTTTAAAAGTATTTATAAACAATTTTTTGAGGGGGTGCAGTTCATAATAGGCTCAGGTAAGTATATACTCCAACACAAACATAAGACATTTCTTTTGTATTCCTTTTTTTATTCACTTCCAACAAGCGCACATTTCATTAATCACATTTTATACTAGTATATATATAATGGAAAACAAAAATAAATTAAAAAAAAATAATTAAATAACTTTTTCCCCAAGAATAATTGAAAATCGACTTATTAATGGTAATATTATCTATTTGTTGGTTTTTCGCGTTATAGAAATTTTCAAAGGAAGGCAAAAATTTTTGCGAAGTTATAAGAAATCGGCCACGATTCCTTTCATACGTACAAATACCAGAAAACTGGTGTATCAAGTATTCAATCATTAAGAAATAAAGTTTTGAAATGAACTTCATAAAAGATCGTTGACAATAGTACATGTATACAGAAACAAGCAACAGGTAATGAAATTAATCTAGTTGCAACAAAAGAAATTCATTCGGGCTTATCAAAAGAATGATTTTTTTCCCAATCATAATAAATCATTAAAATACTGATAATAAATTAAATAATATTTTACAGCATTTTGGTATAATTTCCAGTATATTGAGTATAAAAAGACCGGAATGTTTGGTTGAATACAGAAATAAATGTATGTTAGCATGCTGTTGTATGACAATACCATTAACCATTTTTTTAATATTCAAAATAAAAATGAAATTTAATTAATATAATAAAAACTGCCTGTTCAATCTTTAAAATAGAAATACATGTAAAAATATCATATTGATTTAAAGCATATTACATTTTACAAAAATAGCAAAGAACGTTTACAATTATTATATTATTTTTATATTGTAATAATATTTTGTGCCTACAGTGTTTGTCAGAGAATAAATTTCTAAAAACAAAATGGATTTGTTTTGGGTTGTTTCTTTCTTGCTGGAATAATTGACTAAAATATGGTCTGAAAGCATCAAAGACAGAGAGAAATTGCAAAACAAGCATTCAATACACATCATAGTTTTTTCATGAATTTATTACATGTAATTAATATCTAATTGCTTCCAGGTTGAAGTTCTTTCAAATGTATTTTGATCACAATCATTAACAAATTCACTTACTGTGTTCTCATTTAAATCAAAAGGCACAATAAATAATCAAATTATATCTACAATTACATTAACAATTGACACGAAATCAAAATTTCAACTTAAAAATAACAAATGTGCAAAGGCACCATACAAGTCCAAACATTATACATTCATGAATATGTAGTAATTACGATATATCACAGTCATGCATTTTAAATAGCACAGATGATTTTAAAACAAACAGCACTTTTTCAAATTCTGAAGCTGTTTCACAGAAGAGATAGCATCACAGATAAGCAGGGGGAATATATTCAAGATAAAATATCGAAATGAGTGCAAACATTCTTTAGATATTTCTGTGCAATATTGACCATTTCTGTATTATTCAAATATGATATGATATGCTGGGTAGGCCTGGCTGTCATGAAATATCACAAACATCACAGGGTTGGAAGGGTTGTCCGACGCCGAGTCGTATGTCACGTGACCGCCAGCCCCTGGTTTCGGCGGCAAGACAAGCATACTTCCATTATTCGACAAGCATCTCCGGTGGCTACTTGGACTGAGAACATGTGCTTATGTCCTCTGGAATCTGCCCTGCAATAACCGAGTGAATAGGACGCATTCACAGCAAAATAGACACCAGCTCCACAAGACGTCCCTAAGAAAGGAAAATGAGTAATTTAAAATATGTGTTTGTATAATGAGTGAGTTTGGTCATGAAAGCAACTATGCCAGGAATAAATCTACTCAAAAATTTTAAATATCTTGTTTTGATCTATCAAATACATGTAAATGCCATTCACAAAGAAATTATTATGCAAATGGAAAATTCCGATCATGAAAACAGTATTCCCTGTGGAATATGCAGCCTTGGTTTGATTTGAAAAACATACTAGTAAGCATGATAGAATGGATGATTTCAAAATTGACTTGCTCAGTTTTTTTCAGTACATACAGGTTAATAAATACTTTTAAATATTTTAGGAAACAGTGACCTTAGCAAGCTCCAAGAAATAATTAACTCTACTAAAAGGGGTTACCTCCCAAAAATCATCACATCAATACTTCCTGCAAATATGCACATATATATACTTTTATCTTTTACAAAATTCAATGTTAAAAAGGACCCCCCCCCCAAAAAAAAAAAAAAAAAAAAACAAAAAACAAAAAAAAACAAACAAAAAAAACAAGAGGCCCATGTGCCCGTCGCTCACCTGAACAATAGTTCTTGTATCTGTTTAAATATGAAACTTTTTTTAAGTATTCAAATCTCTTATATTCCAAGATTTGACAATATATTAAACAACATATAAAAAGAAGCCTCCTTTTTTGGACATCATATCTAAGATATCTAAAATTGTAAAATGAACTATACATAATTATAAAAAGTGAAAGAAGGTCACTGTGACCTTGATGTGAGGATTTGAAGATATGAGGATGCTAATACATAGTTAAATACCGTAACTAAACGTAACATTGTATTTCTTGAGGAGAAGATTTTCAAACATATTTCCTATATAATTCTATGTTGAAATTCAATTGAACCCATCTTTGGGCCCAAGTATTGGTCTGGGGGTCACAGTTTTGACAAATGAAATTAGAATCTATTAGTACACTATCTCAGATTGCTTGTATAATAATCTCACAAATTGTATTAAAACAATTTCTATATACCAGTATATTTGAATTTTGAAATTTGAACATCTATTGGGTTGCCAGTATTACATGTAATATAATCATTTAATTACTTGAGGATGCTTGCGTAGTAATCTCACAAATTGTAGCATTGTAGTTCTTGAGAAGATTTTTAAACATTTTCCTTATATATTTCTATGTTAAACTTTGAACCACTCTTGGGGCCCCAGTATTGGTCCAAGGATCTCCATTTTAACAACTTAAAATATACACTATTTGAGGATGTTTGCATAGTAATCTCACTAATTGTAGCATTGTAGTTCTTGGGAAAAAGATTTTTAAACATTTTCCCTATATATTTCTATGTTAAACTTTGAACCACTCTTGGGGCCCCAGTATTGGTCCGGGGGCCATTGTTTTAACATTTAAGAATCTATACTATCTTAGGATGCTTGCATAGTAATCTCACACATTTTTAGCATTGTAGTTCTTGAGAAGAACATTTTTAAACATTTTCCCTATATATTTCTATGTTAAACTTTGAACCACTCTTGGGGCCCCAGTAATGGTCCGAGGATCACAATTTTAACAATTTAGAATCTTCACTATATATACAAGCTATGGTGTAAATATTGGCATTTCTGGTGCAGTGGTTCTTGAGAAGAAGATTTTTAAAGACACCCACCCTATTTTCACTGTTTCATAATTATCTCCCTTTCAAAAAGGGTCAAGCCCTTTATTTTAACAATTTAAAATCCCCTTTCCATAAGGATGCTTTGTACCAAGTGTGGTTAAATTTGGCCCAGTGGTTCAAGAGAAGAAGTCAAAAATGTGAAAAGTTTACAGACAGACGGACGGACGGACAGACGGACGGACGGACGGACGACGGACAACAGGCGATCAGAAAAGCTCACTTGAACCTTCGGTTCAGATGAGCTAAAAAATGATAAATAAATGTAATCAAGATTTCCTGGTGATGTGCACATCTACATATTGTGTCCTAAATACAAAGATTTATGTAGTTCTACTCAAAAGGGTTTTACTGTTTAAGCTATTCAGTGTATAATGAGCGAAATTTGGTACAGATTTTTACTTTACATTTTCATAATAAGTATGCATTAGTTTACTATTTTAAAAGAATCATGAACATTTAACACATGATTTAATAAATATATACTAGTACATCAAATATTTATCTTAGGAAGAGTTGTGCTGAAAAATTGTTTCACTACTTTATGCAATACTGATCAGACCTTTTGGTTTAAAAGGACTATAAAAGGACTATTTTCAATATATTTGAACAAAATCCCCACAAAATAATGAATTCAAAATTTACTGGTAATATGCACATTGACACATTTGAGTTCTATATAGCTACAAACTTCCATGAAATCTATTTAGGGGTTTAAGAACAAGAGACCCAATGGGTCACATTGCTCACCTGAGCAACAATAGCTAACAAAAGTTTTAGACTGTATTTTGATTATCAAATACAAAATACCTACACAACTTAATATAGTATATCTTGATTTTCAGAGATTTTCAATTTTTTCTCCAACATATTATTAAGTTAAAAATTGAGCTCCTTTTGTTATTTCAGTTTTTTAGAAAAAGGTTTTTAAAGATTGTTCTCTATTTATTCCAATGAGGCCCCACTCTACCCCTTGGGATCATGATTTGCACAACCTTGAGTCTACAGTACCTAATGATGCTTCTACACAGATTACAGCTTTTCTGGCCAAAATTTTTTTGAGAAGACTTTTCTCTATTCAATCCTATGTAAAAACTTGATTCCCATTGTGAACCCACCTTACTTCTAGGAAACATGATTTTAACAAACTTTAAGGTTAAATCTTTGGCTATGTCATAATAATACATAGAGCACAAATTACCATGTTTGCCACAGTAACTTCTGTTGAATCCATTGTATATAATCTTATCCACTGTGTCAGGGTATGTTCCATGCCACAGCCATTGCTCTGGGTCATTTTTATTCCTGATACTAATTTCTTTCCTTTTGACAGCATATTGTTGATACAGGGATGGATTCTGAACTCTTCTTATCTAATTTACAGTACACCGCATCAGAGAGATATCGAATAAGGATTATAATTATTAAGAACTAATAATTAATAATTCAAAACCAATATTTTCAAATACATGTACTGTTATAAAAATTCATGATAAAGTTAAATTGTTCATTCTTGTACATCTAACCATCTATAATCTCGAGTAAAAGATGAATTTTAGCAATTGATGAAAGGAAAAACTGTTAATGGATTTCAGATGCAAAATTAATAATCCAAATCATATCCTTCATTAACCAGCACATATGATCTTGCATAAAGTTTTAAGTCTCAGGTCATGACAATTTTTTTTTTCAAATTCTACATAATAATCTAATGGTTTGAAAACAACTTTGACCATAAGAAGTCACATTTAGAAATTTAAGTTCAGTACAGTTCATATCAAATGATTATTTTAATTTTAACACAGATTGCTAGCATTGAGAAAAATGCATTCCCTGTAAGGTGATTTTTATGATTAATATTCATTTCCTTCTCATTCATAGGGCATGCACTTAGCATGCTGATTTAACATGTTATGAAAGCCGAGGAGGTCAAATTAAGTGTTGAAAACAAATATTACATTATATAAAGTCATTACTACGGTATTACAGCTTTGGAAGTTGTCATTTCACCATTAATATTTATATGTCAATTGCAAGATAATTACAATTTATTTATTAATAATGACTTTTTAAAATGTTTCTAATTCCAGTTAGTAAAGTAACATTTTCAGATAAAAATGACATTTAAACGTCATACACTTACTTCTTTTTATACCATAATATCATAATATTTACTTTTATCTCTTTAGATGTTTTATCTTGCAGTAAGGAATGTAATGATGTTTTCATCTTATCCTTATAACTTTTTATCTTTAATGATTTCTTTAAATAATATCAACAGTTTTAATAAGACCTCAATTAAAACTTTGAATTCGTAATCTGTAAATGAAATCAAACCTCCGAGCTATTTTCAACATTGTAATAAATTTCTTTATTTTTTTTTTCAAAATAAATTAAATAACCTGGTATAAATCTTTATAAATTTTACAAATAATTTGGATTATTTTGATCTCACTGACACCAGTGTGTACTGGTTTTATATTTTAATGGCTAGGGCATTTCTTTAAAAAAAATTCTCCATAGAGCTTTGAATTGCAACTAAAAACCACAAGTATCACACAAACAAAGTGAAGGCATCTCATGTGTTTTGGTAGTAAATAGGATACACTGAAATTGCTTTTAATAAATGCCAATTGCAGTTTATTTGTCAAATGAAATTAAATCTTAACTTTATAAAGCCATATCATAAGAAGAAACACTCATTTTAAAGTTAATATTAGAACGTCTGGAAGATGTGTATGAGAATTTGTCTTCTAACCACAATGTTCAGTTGAGGTAATATCTGTTTTGTATATCTCTGTATACCTTTATTTAGGTACACGAAAAATACTCTGTAGGCACAAAAACGTTTGCCTAGATGTACCATTTTTAGTAGTATGTGTTTTATAATGGAGAGATTGGGTTTTATGCAAGTCTCCCACAACACATGGGAGAGTTAGCAAGTATGTAAATGTAACTTTAAACAATAGGCCAATGGTTTACACTGCTCATTTGTGTAAAAAAATAATTAAATATAATAGTTAGTTATGCATGTACTTTACATCCCTTCTTCGACAACCCCATGCCCCCTGATGTTTGGGTCAATTTTCTTTCATGGTTGTTTCAGGGATATTAAAAAACAAAATACGGTCAACTGCACAATTGTGCTACAGTAACTTATATGTCTTACATGTTGTACACTATGGTAGCCATTGAAGGAATATTCATGTATCTTTTACCTCTGATATGGAAAAAGAACCACCATTGGTGGCATTGAACCGAGCTAGTACAACCTTGTTTTCTCTGTCATGTGGTGACAGCTTGATTTCCACCATTGTCTGGTCACTCTTCATGTCGGCCCATTTGACAGGCAAACCAACAGATGTCCCACCTGTACATAATAGCATAATCTACATACCAGTAAGTCATAACACTGAATTTGAAGAGTACTGTTATTGTAATAAAAAATTTATTTTATAAAGTTCAGCATTACACATATTTATGCACTTTACTGTCCAATCTCTCTCATTGACCTAAAACGATCATTATCTGAGGAATATCGTTCAATAAACAATACCTGATCATCGCATTTGAATTATCTTCCCAAGTCAAGGGTTTCTGATCCGCTCCACTCTACATAAACCCTTGACTGAACAGACAAAACATATGCGGGTTAAAGATTGCGTCATCTAGTGAGAGCCCCACTTCCATTGGCTGAAGATGGGTCGGTTGAAAAACTAGCATCTTGTCTGTGAAAATTGACCCAATTTATTCAATAAATGTATTAACATGGGTATGACTTGCAGATATTCAGTGAAGGGAATTATCAGGCTACGACATGAGGTCACCGTTTTTACCAGTAAATGTAGTTTGATAGTACATTTCAACGAATATTCATCGGCAGTACCTCTCGTCTGGCAAATGAAGTTAGCAACCTTGTTGTATTATATCATACATTTTAACCTCACCTCCAGTGGTGAAAAATAGGGAGATTTAGAACCAAAAAGCAGTAGCATTGCGTGCAGCAATTGTTATATATTACACATATGTAGTAAGGGTTTCTAATTAGACTTTTGAAATTTAATAATATTAACACATGCAATAAAAAGGTGTGCATACATTTACCATCAAATTGATAAAGCTATTATTTTGTTTTTGGAGAAAAAAAAATCTTTGAGTGCAGAGACTTTAAGAATTGCCTTTGTTCAGTACAAATAGGTTAAGTTGCCAAAATTTAACATATAAGAGAATTTAGAACAAGTAGGAAATAGTATATCATTTTTCAATATACCAAAAACGATGTTTACATGTTTATCACAAATCATGCTGTGTTGCAATAAACTGCAAGTCAAGTTTACTGTTATGGCCAAGTTAAAAGATATATTCAGTCATCGTTAAATCCAAGTGTGGAATTGCAAAGCTTCTTTTTCCTTTACGAAGAAAATATCGACATGTCTAGTAACTAATGTAATCACTGAAAGTGCTCGTTGCATGCTCCCTGCACGCTCGCTAAACGGTTAACAAGAAACGATGAACGATTTACACGAAACGCTTCACGATTTGCCCGAAACGCTAAACGGTTTGCAGGAAACGCTGAACGGTTAACACGAAACGAGTACTCTCGGATTTGATCTCTGATTGTAAGGATTGTTTTAAAAATGTACGATATAATAGAAATACTAATATTTGATATATATATATATATATATATATATATATATATATATAT
>WFKH01010211.1:24782994-24814490 GCA_016163765.1 Magallana hongkongensis
ATATATATATATATATATATATATATATATATATATATATACATAGTGTTAACAACTATATGTATATATGAATGAAGTGTTTCTAAAACGGGAAAGTTGAATTCGGGGGGGGGGGGGGGGTTGTTGACAGTCTTTTATCTGAAATTTTTATTTGGGACAATGATAAAAATTATAATTTGACCTAAAAGATATACGACACACTAAACACCCACTCCCTGGTTTGAAATAAAATAAAAAAAGTTTGTAATTTTTCCAGTCAGCTGCAACAAAAAGAATTAAGGCCATGTACATTTGAATGTATATATAATTTCAGTTTAGATTTTCATCCCTGTCCGCTCCTCTAAATATCCAGATATGCAGTTGCTTTTTTATTTTATTTTATAGAATATGTTTAGAAAAACAGTTAAGAAAAATTTCGGTCACAGTAAATACAAATATGAACGAAAAAATCTGGTTCAACATATTAAGCAATGTATTATAATAATGTGAATTATTGTTGATCCCCGCGCTTGCCCTGTATATCATCTAGTTAAACACTTATATTAATCCGTTTCTTTTGATATACTATACAAATTTTAAACTATTGATGTGCCCAGGTTGAAATGTCTATGTAAGCACGTTTTTGAAAAATTAAACGCTGAACTAACAATGTGAATTTAAAAATTGCTTTATGAAAAAATAAGATGCAAGCTGAGTAAAATAACAGAAAGAATGTGAATGTTTGATAAATTGCTATGTTTGGAAGAGTTTTTATGCTGAAATAAATTTGTGAAATGCTTTAAAAGTTGTTTTATTCTTTGCTAAAGGAAGAATAAAGTAAAATATTGACGTCAGTATTTGTTTTGGGTGTACCGCATGTGCAGTGTTGATTGTTTGCAATGTTCCGAGAGAAGCGGTGATGTTTTAAAGTGCTGCATTTAAGTGTAAGTCTTGTATGTAGAATTTGTTCTCTGCGATGACCGAAGTAATAGTAATTAGGAATAATATTTTTGCTCTGCAGTATGCGCTTTTAGTTTAAAAGGGAAGGATTTTGTGTCGTGGCAGAAGAGGGTCGCTACATCTCGGCGAAAATTATGATAGGGATTGGATCTGTACAATTAATGTTAAAAAGACAATAGAGTAAAAACTTTGTAAAGTGTTCCTTGTAAAACTTTGCTATAAGCGCTTGTTCTACTTTTAAATTGGAAATTATTTTTAATTTCCATCCCCTTTAGTGGTGGAAATCAAATGCATGATTGTGTAAATACAAGCTTGTAAACCGATACTTTCAAAAGCAATTAAACATAACTACACATGTTAACATTATAGCTTTTTACATTTGCATTTATTTTCTATGGTTCGTTTGATAAAAAAAACTTTTTAAAAATGTGTCCACGTTGTGATCCTTTTTAAATCTGAATAACATTTTTGACAACTAACTTTAGATCTTAACCTATTACTCCTTAGTTTGGATGATGTTTTAAAAGAAAATTAAAAATCAAAATCAAATTTTCCCTTGTTTACCTTTTTGTTTCTAAACAACAGCTTTTTCTTTTGCTTGTGCTACGGAAGAGTTATTCTAAACATTAATATCAGAGTGTTATAAGCAACAAGAGGATTAATACGTGTGTAATATTAATATTGAAAATAGTTTAAAGAAGTTTCAAGCATTAAGAAAAACTAATGCCCAATTTATGATTGAGGGAGAGATGATAACTGACTTTAAAAAATGTTATCTCGAGTGGTTACTACTGAATATAAAAGCGGTAATCATCTAGCTCTTTCTTACCCGCATCAACCACCAACGAAAGCAATTTATTGCTGAAATGACCGAGTGACTGAGAATGAAACTAACAGGTAACGTCAGGTTGATTATCTTATTAAAATGGTTGTTATCAAATTGAATGGAAAGTATTGAAAATGAATAGTACTTACAGCGAAGTACAAACATGTGTAAACCTTTTTTTTCTCTTTATCTTGACCGATTTTCTAATGTTCAGTCAGGTTTGATCTTTATTTCAATTAAAGGAACTAATTTAATGCTAAAAATCTTGACAAAATTTGACAAGAGCGAGTGACAGAACAGCTAGTATTATTTTTATGGTACATTTCAGTTTTCTGATTTTTTGGTCTGGTTTTAAGAGTTGCAAAAACAAGGAAAAGAATAAGTTGTAAAATATTTAAGTAATGAAATCGACTAAGGAATAACCTAACAGAAATCATGAAAATATGTTTTTGTCAACCTTACGATAACACAAAATGATATCACTTAAGATGATCAAATCATACGCAACTACAATGTAGAAAGTTTAAAAACAGAGAATTTAAATATTGTAGGAAAAAAATAAAATTGAAAAAGTTATCATACTGATTAAATACAAGCTGTTAAAAGTACATATATTTCACAACATAGTTAACTAAGTATTGTGTAAAAGTCAGTTTTTTGAAATGAAGAAAATACTAGTGTTCAAATCCAAACGAGCCTGAACATTATCAATGTATTATTAAAGAAAGAAATATTGAAAATATTTTTGACTGAAAGGAAGTCGGAAGATGGTATTTGTTTACATGAACTTTTCGATGGAGAATCAATCAGAAACAACCAGGAAAATTCCTAAACAAACAATACAATATTTCTGTTCTACTGCTCAAAGTCAGTACGACATTTGCCAACAATGTTTGCCTTAAAGCTAAGCACCATCTGCGGGAAAAGGACACCACATAAAAAACAAGAACTTAGCCCATGTCGTTTCCTTGTACTGAAAACATGACCGGGTGATGAGGAACTTAATGCAATAACTCGATACTTGATGTTAAAGATATCCCCACCTGGCGATGATTAACACTTTACACATTAAAATGATACAATGCTTAATAAGTAGAACCATATATATTTTTTTATTTTTGTATATACTGTGTCAATTTTTTTCTTAACCTATTATTTAAAATTGAAATAAAAAACCAACTGCATGGTTGGATGTTTAGAGGAGCGGGCAGGGACGAAAAATCTAAACTGAAAAGTATGATATATATACATGTACGTGGCCTTAATTCTTTTTGTTGCAGCTTACTGGAAAAAAAATAGCAAACTTTTAAATTTAATTTTAAAACAGAGTCGGTATTTAGTGCGTCGTATCTCTAAATTTTGTTCTTTATGTCAAATTTCACGATAATTTTTGTCACTGTTCCAAATAAGAATTTCAGATAAAAGACCGTTTTGAAGAAAACAATCCCCCACCCCCATTCAACTTCTCCGTTTTATGCATACATCATTTATTAATATAGACGTAGAACACAATATGTTCATTGTTTACAATTTGATTGTAAAGATTAACAAAACTAATAAGATTTACTACCAATCCGTCGTGTTAAAATATGTATGAAATTTAAAAAAAAAAAAAAAAAAAACGCTAGTGTATGCATATTTATTTGAATTTTCTAAACCAATTAAAGTTGTCAGATATAAAGTATCTGCCCAATGGTTAACTTGCCCTTCACTTTCCGCCATGACGTTAATTAGTCTAACCGCGTTCCTCGGCACCCTTTCTGGAAAGTTCTTTCCATCAAAGCTAAAATGGTATCAAATCTATTAAGTTTTTTTTAAATTAACCATAGATTGCCGATCCTAGGTATCAGTCTACGATGCATGACGAACTCATATCCTGCCAACCCGCGTCCTTGGTTACCCCGTTCTGGAAAGTTCTATCTTCGCAAGCGTCTATTCATCAAAACTAAAATCTCGCATTCAAGAAAGGAATTGACTAATTTTATTTATTCAACATTTGTCAAATTTTAATTTCTATGTATGCCCTAAATAAGTTACCAGTAAATACATTCACTCTTTACGTAATCATTTAATATTATTTCATGGCAAGCATATATTTTAATGCAAACTCCCACTGACTTGGATCCGCCAAAGCGTGTCCACCACCTTACTCTCATTTTTGCTATTTCGGGCTGGTTTATCGAAAATGAAAGTAAGTTTTTCATTTATTTCTAAATAATTATTTATCAGGTAAAATTCAATTGTAGCTTACGGACATCATATCACACGTGATAAAATATCAAAGGTATAACCAGTTAGTCTGGTGCAGGCGTTTCGTAGTTTATTGTCTTAATTTATAAGTATAGATATATGCCGTTTTTAACGGCAATTCTGCGGTTTTGAAAACCAGATCCAAATTTTGTCAGCATGACTAGATATATGAAAAAGAAGTTTATAGAAAATTTTGCAATTTTCTGATAAATATTAACGAGGTACTAGTCATAATTTGAAAATGAATAACAGCGATTTACCTATTAATACATGTATTAACGTTTGAGAAGGAATTGCGCATGTGGGCGGGAATAGTAATTCAGAAAAGCAGCATGCAGAACGAGGTAATACGACAGGTTTGTTTACAGTTGTCTGCATTCATATAAACAGGTTTGTGTGCTGTTAACAGAAAAAAATATCAGATACAATCGATTTCAAACAGGTGTAAAAATTCTCTTCTGGATGAAAAGTTTTACGCCTGTCATTGAACAATAGCATTACAAAAGGTAACGCCCACCGTTCGCGAAGAAGGGAAAACGATTGAATTTGTTAACCCACTGGAACGTATAATGACGTCTTACAGTCCACTCAGTGTATAAAATTGGGAGGAAGCCGGAGTACCCGGAGAAAACCCAATATTTCGAGCGGGCGACCACCATACCCTCTCATGTACAACCACTGCCGAGCACGGGGATCGAACTCGGGTCTCAGTGGTGAGATGCGATTGGGCTACCCGGACATTATAACTTTGTCCATACGGTCATTTTTAAATCAGTGTGTAATTGCGCTTTTCTGCTTTTTTGTTGGTAAATGGATATGTCTCATTCAATATTGCGAAAAAAAGAACTAAAATAACAACAAACCACCTCAAATTAATTGTAAAATTAAAAGTCGTACATTTTATTAAGTAACGCATTTTGGACAGAGCAAATATTTTTTTATTTGATTAAAATAAGTGATTAACGCAAATATTGCAATTGATCAATTCATTGTAACCATTACGAGAGAGAGAGAGAGAGAGAGAGAGAGAGAGAGAGAGAGAGAGAGAGTTTCAAAATTCTGCCATACTCAAATATAATAAAATTAATTCAACGGATTTTACTTTTATTCCCATTTTACATGTATTGTATTAACATTTTAAAAGAACACCGAATAAAACAAAATATGTATAATATATACATACCTACCAGTTAGTTTATTATTTAACTAAACGTTTTTATTAATAGGGAAAGACTCCGTGCTTTATTACAATTTTGTCGATAGTCTTCAAATATGTATACATATTTAATTTTTGGAGAGAAGCGGTTCAGAGTCAAAATGAGTATGGCAGAGCAGTTCTCATTCCAGGACGTTTTCGTCGATAGAAAGAGTTCTTCATCAGTATTTCGGAATGCAGGGTGTGCATTACGGATTTTTACCTGTGTATTCAACTGATTTTAACCCATGCAGCTGAAAATTGTTTTCTAAAACTAAAAAGAATTTTGTCGCTAGAAAAAACTTTCCATATTTACACGCGAGTCTAAAATTTGCCATAGCGCAAGCTTTGAAGGAATTTCATCGAATGATATCAGACATTGTTACCGACAAACATGATATCTCAATGTATGAAAATGCAATTTGAACGTGTAATTCGTAAATTCTCTTACATGTACAGGTATGCCGGTATATCAATATCTTTATTCAAGTGCACTAAAATTAAAAAACAAATGAAACATTAGAATTGTTTATTTACTTGTCATTATCAATTAATTTATTAATTTCGAAAACTTGCACTTGTTCATGTTATGAGAATGGTCTCTAACATACTAATATAAGTGTGAAAATGTGTTACAGGAGTCTGTGTATTGAACACGTTCCAGTGGGTCAATCGTTTTCCTTTCTTCGGGAACGGTGGGCGTTACCTTTTCCAATGCTATTGTTCAATGACAGGCGTAAAATTTCATTCAGAAGAGAAATTTTACCACTGTTTCAAATCGATTGTATTGACATCTGCATTCTATGAGGATGGTTGCGTATCGGTGTCGATGACAATCGATGAGAGCTCTTTTGTAGTTGACCATTATTTTCATACGTTTGACAACATATATAATTATAAAATAGAACGTCAAATTTATCCCTTCTGGGGCCCCTCGACTCAAAACATATACAATTTATAGATTTTAAGTATTCGAGTGATAGCTATACAAGTTTGATCATATTCAGACAATGAATATCGTACCATACACATAAGCGTCTTTTCCTTTATGAGTAAATATCTTATTAAACAAAGAAAACACACCGCTGTGTGACACACCTGTCTCTAGCAAGAAGACGGCAAGCTCATAGTTAAACATGAAGTTTCTAACACGTATCCACTGCTCAAAGTGGTCTCCAATATAGATTCTCATTTTACAACGTTCTCTGTCAAACTGTTTCTTTCTTTCTTTTCTCTCCGAACGCTTTATTTCACTGCAACGGACCGACCACGTTTTCGCGTCGACATCTTATGTACATTCTAAAATTAGCTTGTCACATCACGTGCTTAAGAATATTTCAAAGTTGGGCGTTTACTGACCGACCCGGTCAGTAAATAAATTATTTAGGATTTATATTTAATACTTTAAAATGTGTTTGATTTAAACTGTATAATTTGCAGAAAGTGTATAACTTTTGTAGCTTAATGGAAAAACGCAAACATTTCTTTCTTTTAAAATTTTCATTTCAAACGGCATATATACATGTACCTTTAAATTTACATATAAAAAATTGAAGTACGATAGAGTTGGCCCTCCCACTTTTATGGGACCGTGTAATAATGGAAGTAAAAATAATGAATTCAACAGTGAAATTGAAGTAACAAGAAATACTACGCACCCCCCCCCCCCCCCACCCCCCGCGGATTAAGATTTTCATGATTTTCAAAAACGATGATACGTGCCTGTAATGTGTTTTATAAACAAATTACTTTCTCAAAGGAAATTTAACTTCGCTTTATTGTCCACAGATATTCTTATATCCTATTCTCATTTACAAATGTGTGACTTCACAAAAGGTAGCTGTGGGCGGACAGGGCATGCGTCAGTAATCTATCTGAGCAGATATATGCTGATCTGTGGTAGAAACATCTTCACAACGTCAAGGTTTTGTGATAACGGAACCCCGTGTGGAGTTCCGTTATCACAAAACCTTGACGTTGTGAAGATGCATTCTATCAGTGACGGAGTATGTGGTAAGCACTATAGTTGGTAAAAGGACAATAAGTGATGAAATATATGTATGTAATGAAAGGGAATGTAAATGGCGGTATGTACGGTTTAAAGACTTTAATGGAAGTAGTGTGGATAAAAAAAACTATTTATGACAAAATAGCTGCTTAACTGAAGAAAAATAAAGCTTAGGACTATATTAGGTGAATCGTTTGGTATAGCGACTATAATTAGTAAATATGCGATTTAAGAACGCTATTGACGCAATAAACAGCATATTACCTCCGTTGACAGAATAAATATAATTACGAATCATAATTGATGGTATACTTGTGTGCTATATTTGATAATCTATAATTGGTGAAACACCTTGTTTTAGGACAATATGCCGAATATGTTAAGAAAAAATTAAACGATTATGCCGCAAGTATAAAGTGATCACAGAATATGAGATCAGATACTACTATTTATTTACGGAACATATATGTACGGTAATGACTACAGTGCATTCAGAATGACCTCCGTTAAATTTTCCTTCACTTAGACATGTAACTGTAACAATATCATTAAAAAATAAGAGCAACTGATAAATCAATGCTAATACCTTAATTGCGTCTCTTTAATTTTTGATCCGAGTTAATTACAAAGTCATTTGAAATAGCATAACTACTATATATATATATATATATATATATATATATATATATATATATATATAAAATGAGCTTAAGAAAATTTTGGTTCCTCCTAGATGAATGTGGAAGTGATGAGTTTCGCTGTGATAAAAATCGAGACGAGTGTATTCCGTTATACAAACTTTGCGACTTCAAAGCTGACTGTTTAGGTGGAGGGAATGAACAATTTTGTGGTAAACGCGGTTTTGTTTTAAGGAGGCTGAATTGTCAATAAATTACCCATGAGATTAATTTTCCTATAAAAAAAATTCTATTTTAAAAATATTTTTTATAATCTACGAATATTTAATAAGTGAAAGAAGAAATTCAAATATTTTAGATTAATTTACAAATTTAATGTTTTTCTATATTTCATACAGAGTTTTTTATCTGAAAGAGAGATAATGGTCATGACCATACAGCCATCTTTAAAATTTTATTTTTGTATCAAAATGTCGTACAAAATAATAATAATGACATAATTTTATACAGTATTTAATATTACACCATTCCTTGAATCGTTTTGAATAATTATATTTGTTTTTGTTAAATTTCAGAGTTTACAGCAAAATCAACCCTTTGCAATCAAACCAGCAGTTCTACAAACACAGTTTCCGATAACATAATTGCAGATATGTATGAAAGTGATGTAGAGGGAGGAACAGTTTATGTCCCTCGAATGAATCTCTGTGATGATGGGAAATATTGCGCATTGAACTAGTCAAACAAATGTTCAATCGTCTGTCCTGCTAGTTGCTCTTGTTCTGGGCTGTCTTTTACCTGTTCCTCTCACGATGCTCCGACTTATGCCACTTCAATAATCCTGCATGATTATCAAACGTCGCATGTCACGTTTGACAACGGTTTTTCAAATCTTAAACATCTTACGGTGAACAACTGTAAAATGATGAAATTAACTATCAACCAAGCGGTGTTGATAGAAACTCTAGAAATTACGCAAAGTAATATTGAAACAGTGGTCATTGATGACACAAAAGATTATCTTCGATCGGTTCGTTTTATTCAAAGCACGTTTGCTAAAATTAAATTATCGTCCAAATCAGAGCATACGTTTGAACTTTACGTTGATTCAAGTTCGATTGCCTTTGCCATACCGGCAATTTTGTACAGTGTCAACGTCAAAATGTACAATACTTTCTCCTTCCCATACACGATCCATCTATTTGAATGCGTTGTTCTAAACTTCAGTTATTGTGATCTGGATAAGCAGCCATCGTTCTATCAAAATGCAATTACTTTGGATCTCAGTTATAACAAACTGACAAGTTGGCATTTTAATTCTTTCACTAAAATCTTGCATTTACAAAGTAATCAAATAAGTACAATGAATTTTTCATCCGATTTCAGCGCATCCGATAGTCAATTGCAATACTTGGATCTTTCCGATAATAACATTTGTTGCATTGACGAAAATGATCTTGTTGATCTTCCTTATATTTTATATCTGAAACTTCGAAATAACGGTATACACTTTATACATGAAAAGGCATTCTCTGTTCTATTAAAACTGATATATCTTGACCTATCAGACAACAAACTTGAGGACTTAAGTCGCAACCATTTTCTTCGTCTAACAAATCTCAAATATCTTTACCTTCATAATAATAATAATAAAAGTAGTAGAAGGCATGTTCGATGGTCTCATAAATATAGAGTATCTCCAGGTAGATTCTTACACATTTTGTTGTGCTCAACCAAAAGCTGTCAGCAAGATTCAATGCTTCGCTCCAGTAAACGAAATCTCTTCTTGTCAAAATTTGATTGACACCCATATTCTCAGTATTATCATCTGGTACATTGCATTTTTAGCGGTGTTTGGTAATGTAATAGGGCCGTTCTATAGATTTTTGGTGTTAAAACCAAAAGAAGTAACGTCTTTTGCTATCTATTCTTTGAATTTGGGACTCGCAGATTTTCTGATGGGAGTGTATTTGTATATCATAGCTGGTGCCAATCTAACCTTCAATGGTCGTTACGGAATTGAGGACGAATCGTGGAGACACAGTGCTGCCTGTACTTTTGCAGGCGTTTTGGCTACTATCTCCAGTGAGGCTTCTGCCCTCTTTGTACTCTGTATAACGGTTGACAGAATTTTCATAATCCGTTTCCCTTTCTCAGAATTCAAAACCAACACATGTATAGCCAGACTTGTTTCCATCTTGGTATGGTTCGTTTCTCTTCTACTGGCTTTGACACCGTTGTTTGGAAACGATTACTTCGATGGTTACTATTCTAGTTCTGGAATATGTATCTCATTACCATTGTCCGTTCTCCGCAAACCCGGTTGGGAATATTCTATGATTATATTTATTGGAGCCAATTTTGTATTTTTCATTGGTATTCTACTGGGACAGTTTGTCATATTTGCTGATGTTGTTCGAATGGGGAAAGAAGTTAACTCACATCACAAAACACAGAATAGCAGAGAAATTAATCTTGCAAAGACCCTTATCGCAGTCGCTGTAACAGACATGTTCTGCTGGATTCCAATAGGAGTGATCGGTGAGGAAACATTATAATACATACATTATTTGAGGAAGGGGGATACAAGACTATAAGATGATAAATCATTTCACACAAGGATTAATATCACCATCCAAAACCGATGAGAAATATGCGATAACCCATTAATTCGTATGCCATCGAAAAAAATATCGATAATTCTGCCTTTAATTATTTCTAAAGATGTCTTGTATTTCACAAACATTTTCTTCGAATGTGTTAAATTAAATTGCTTGGACTTTATTCAGGTTTCCTGACATTTATGGGCATTGACGTCACGTCCAAGGTTTATGCTTGGGTGATCGTCGTTGTCCTTCCCATTAACTCGGCGCTGAACCCCATCATCTACACATTCTCCGCCATGCTGCGACGAAGGCGACGAAATGTGACTATTTATAAATACATGTTCTAGTTTTATGAGATTATAAATGTGTCATTTTTCATTGAATAATTTTGTAATGTACCATACACTAGTAAAGATATTTTAATATTACATCTATCTGACACCATGAATCTTTTGCAGAGCTTATCCAATAGACTCAGCTATTTCAATACAAAAGAGGAAAAAAGATCAGGGGAGATTAATCAGGTATAAAAATTTTCAATTGCAATGCGTTATTAATTTAACCTTTTAACTTTTTTCATAATCATAATTCATAAACACAAAAAACAGTTATTTCCATAAAAGGTAATTAAAAATTGTTTTGAAAATAATTCTATAATAATTTTTTTATATTTATTTTTCACCACAGTTGTCTATATCGGCCACCGGACAGCAGTCAGTTCAGTCCATTCAAACCGTAATGAAGTAAATCCATCGAGATTTTATTATTTTTTATATAAATTGGCTGGTAATTTAAAGATTGAATAAAGCTCCTAACACTTTAGTTGTATATTATGTGTTCAAATGTTCAGTGAGCTATTACACTATTTCATCAACCATAAACAGAATCAAATATCGTGTAACAAACATATTTCTTCTTAAGTAACTTTTTATTATGTAAATGTACATGTACAGATGTTACTAGTCTTTGTTTTATACGATTTTCATCTGAACATTATCGGATAATTTTATTCCCATGAATATGGAATGGAAAATTCCCTGAACTCTCCATCATAAAATGCCCATCACATTGACTATAGAAGTATTTATAAACAATTTTGAGGGGGTGCAGTTCATAATAGGCTCAGGTAAGTATATAATCCAACACAAACATAAGACATTTCTTTTGTATTCCTTTTTTTGTTCACTTCCAACAAGCGCACATTTCATTAATCACATTTTATACTAGTATATATATAATGGAAAACAAAAATAAATTTAAAAAAAAATAATTAAATAACTTTTTTTCCCAATCGACTTTGAAAATCGACTTATTAATGGTAATATTATCCATTTGTTGGTTTTTCGCGTTATAGAAATTTTCAAAGGTAGGCAAAATTTTTTGCGAAGTTATAAGAAATCGGCCACAATTCTTTTCATACATACAAATACCAGAAAACTGTTATCTGGTGTATCAAGTATTCAATTATTAGGAAATAAAGTTTTGAAATGAACTTCATAAAAGATCGTTGACAATAGTACATGTATACAGAAACAAGCAACAGGTAATGAAATTAATCTAGTTGCAATAAAAGAAATTCATTAAGGCTTATCAAAAGAATGATTTTTTTCCAATCATAATAAATCAATAAAATACTGATGATAAATTAAATAATATTTTACAGCATATTGGTATAATTTACAGTATATTGAGTATAAAAAGACCAGAATGTTTGGTTTTCAAACGGATGAATACAGAAATAAATGTATGTTAGCATGCTGTTGTATGACAATACCATTAACCATTTTTTTAATATTCAAAATCAAAATGAAATTTAATTAATATAATAAAAACTGCCTGTTCAATCTTCAAAATAGAAATACATGTAAAAATATATTGATTTAAAGCATATTACATTTTACAAAAATAGCAAAGAACGTTTACAATTATTATATTATTTTTATATTGTAATAATATTTTGTGCCGACAGTTTTTGTCAGAGAATAAATTTCTAAAAACAAAATGGATTTGTTTTGGGTTTTTTCTTGCAAATCAAGCATTCAATACACATCATAGTTTTTTCATGAATCTATTACATGTAATTAATATCTAATTGCTTCCAGGTTGAAGTTCTTTCAAATGTATTTCATCACAATCATTAACAAATTCACTTACTGTGTTTTCATTTAAATCAAAAGGCACAATAAATAATCAAATTATATCTACAATTACATTAACAATTGACACGAAATCAAAATTTCACCTTAAAAATAAAAAATGTGCAAAGGCACCATACAAGTCCAAACATTAAACATTCATGAATATGTAGTAATTACGATATATCACAGTCATGCATTTTAAATAGCACAGATGATTTTAAAACAAACAGCACTTTTTCAAATTCTGAAGCTGTTTCACATAAGAGATAGCATCACAGGTAAGCAGGGGGAATATATTCAAGATAAAATATCGACATGAGTGCATACGTTCTTTAGATATTTCTGTGCAATATTGACAATTTCTGTATCA
This sequence comes from Magallana hongkongensis, assembly GCA_016163765.1. NCBI lineage: Eukaryota > Metazoa > Mollusca > Bivalvia > Ostreida > Ostreidae > Magallana > Magallana hongkongensis. The sequence continues at coordinate 24,795,965 of WFKH01010211.1, forward strand.
TTTAAATATGATATGATATGCTGGATAGGCCTGGCTGTCATGAAATATCACAAACATCACAGGGTTGGAAGGGTTGTCAAACGCCGAGTCGTATGTCACGTGACCGCCAGCCCCTGGTTTCGGCGGCAAGACAAGCATACTTCCATTACCCTGACAAGCATCTCCGGTGGCTACTTGGACTGAGAACATGTGCTTATGTCCTCTGGAATCTGCCCTGCAATAACCGAGTGAATAGGACGCATTCACAGCAAAATAGACACCAGCTCCACAAGACGTCCCTAAGAAAGGAAAATGAGTAATTTAAAATATGTGTTTGTATAATGAGTGAGTTTGGTCAAGAGAGCAACTATGCCAGGAATAAATCTACTCAAAAATTTTAAATATCTTGTTTTGATCTATCAAATACATGTAAATGTCATCCACAAAGAAATTATTATGCAAATAGAATATATCGTTAATGACAACAGCATTCACTGTTAAACATGCAACCTGGGTTTGATTTGAAAAATATAAGCATTAGTATAGATGATTTCAATATTGACTTGCTCATTTTTTTCAAGAAATAATTCATTTTATTAAAAGGGGATATCTCCCAAAAATCATCACATCAATACTTCCTGCAAATATGCACATCTATACTTTTATCTTTTACAAAATTCTATGTTAAAAAGGACCACCCCCCCCCTCCAAAAAAAAATAAATAAATGGAATCAAGATTTCCTGGTAACGTGCACATCTACATATTGTGTCCTAAATACAAAGCTTTATGTAGTTCTATTCAGAAGGGTTTTACCGTTTAAGCTATTCAGTGTATAATGAGCAAAATTTGGTACAGATTTTTACTTTTCATTTTCATAATAAGTATGTATTAGTTTACTCTTTTAAAAGATTTCATGAACATTTAACACATGGTTTACTAAATATACTGAACAAAAAAAGAAAGGTATAGCATAAATAATTTGTTGTCAATTTATTTACAATCAAAGGATCAGAACAGTGTTTGGTTATGATAACAAGGCACCAATGTTTGACAATATTCTTTTGTAAAAAGTCACTTTTAGAAACACACGGGCTTAGAACACTCTTCTGATCTACCCTGGGGTCAGAATGGAATTTCACAAGTCAGTACCGTGTGTGGCCACCACCTGCATTCAATACTGCGACACACCTTCTACGCATAGAGGATACATATCGTTGAATTACATGCCCCTGGATATTATTCCATTCCTCCTCTAGTGCTGTTGCCAGTTGCAAGAGATTCTGAGGCTGGGGTCTGCGCATCCTTACTCTCCTACCTAACTCGTCCCAAACGTGTTCGATTGGCGAGAGATCCGGAGATTTTGAGGGCCAGTCTAGCATGTCAACGTTGTTCTGGTTTAGGAATTCTCTTGTTGCTCGAGCCGTGTGAGCTGTTGCGTTGTCCTGTTGGAACGTTAGACCAGGGCCATTGGTGCGCAGATATTGCAGTACAACGGGGGAGAGAACTTCATCTCTATATCTTTGGGATGTTCAGGTACCGTTCAATACAACGTCTTGTTCGGTGTCCACCACAAATTCCTCCCCAAACCATTACACTACCACCACCAAATCTGTCTACTTCTGTCACACAGCAACCAGCAAAACGCTCTCCACGTCTCCTCCAGACACGGGTTTTTCCATCGGAAAACTTCAAACTAAAAAGAGACTCGTCACTAAAGAGAACTCTGGACCAGTCTTGCACCCGAACGCGCAAATGGTGCCGCGCCCAGTTCCGTCGGGAGGTCTTGTGTCGATCTGTCAGCTCTATTCCTTTGTACGGTCTACGGGCTCTCAAACCGCAACGCTTCAGTCTGTTTCGTACTGTCTGAGAGCTAATCCTCCTCCCTTAAGCAATTTGAGCTGAATATACCGCCGTTAAAAATCTGTTTCTCAGATGAAGCAACCGGATTTGACGGTCCTCCCTAGTGGTGGTTACTCTAGGTCTTCCAATGCGGGGCCGGTCATCGGTAGATCCAGTGGTCTGGAAACGTCTCCAAAGAAGGCTTATCGTCTTCTGAGACGTTCCGACTGTAGCTGCTACAGCGTTTTGGGACATGCCTGCTTGGAGCATCCCAACGCAGCGTTCACGGTTTTCTTTAGACAATCGGGGCATTTCAAAAATCGCATTTACTGAACTAAATTTTTGATTTTTTTTTTTTTGACAGACAGCAAAGATTTTCTTTGCAAAGAATTTTGCGGATACACGTGGTCAAACTGCGTAGCACGGGCTTCTACCCATTGTACTCACCGTCAGTTAAAGGACGTTACGGTTGAATAATCAGGATTTTTTCATCACAATAGAATGTAGTTTAACTCTGTTATATAGAACATTTATTGTCAAAAAATTTGTTCGAACGAAAGTAAAACAAAATTGTACACTTGCATATATACCTTTCTTTTTTTGTTCAGTATATATACATCAAATATATACCTTAAGAGGAGTTGCGCTGAAAAAGTTGCTTCACTACTTTATGCAATACTGGTCAGACCTTTTGGTTTAAAAGGACTACTTTCAATAAAATGGACCAAAATCCCCACAAAAATAATGAATTCAAAATTTCCTGGAAATGTGCACATCAACACATTGTGTCCTAAATAGCTACAAACTTCCATGAAATCTATTCAGGGTTTAAGAACAAGAGGTCAAAGGGCCACATCGCTCACCTGAGCAACAATAGCTAACAAAAGCTTTAGACTGTATTTGGATTTAATTTATCAAATACAGAATATCTAAACAACTTAGTAAAGTATATCTTGATTTTCAGAGATTTTCAATTTTTCTCCAAGATATTCTTATGTTAAACATTGAGCTCCTTTTTTCATTTCGGTTTTTGAGAAAAACGGTTTTAAAGATTATTCTCTATTTATTCCAAAGTTAAAATTCAATTCCTTCCATTGAGGCCCCACCCTACCCCGGGGGATCATGATTTGTACAACCTTGAGTCTACACTACCTAAGGATGCTACTACACAGTTTACAGCTTTTAAATGCTTTTGAGAAGAAGATCTGTAAAGAGTATTCTCTATATATTCCTGTGTAAAAATTTGATTCCCATTGTGAACCCACCTTACTCCCAGGGAGTAGATTTTAACAAACTTAAAGGTTAAATCTTTGGATACATCATAATAGTACATAGAGCACAAATTACCATGTTTTCCACAGTAACTTCGGTTGAATCCATTGTTTATAATCTTATCCACTGTTTCCGGGTATGTTCCATGCCACAGCCATTGCTCGGGGTCCCTTTTATTCCTGATGCTAATTTCTTTCCTTTTGGCAGCATATTGTTGATACAGGAATGGATTCTGAACTCTTTTTATCTAATTTACAGTACACCGCATCAGAATGATATCAAATAAGGATTATAATCATTAAAAATTAATAATTGAAAAAGCATTATTTTCCCCATAGTGTACCAGATTGTCCTATATATTTTCAAATACATGTACTGTTAAAAAAGTTCATGATTAAGTTAAATTGTTCATTCTTGTACATCTTGTCATCTCTAATCTCGAGTAAGAGATGAATTTAGAATTTGATTAATGGAAAATTGTTAATGGATTTTAGATGCAAAATTGATAATCCAAATTGTATCCTTCATTAACCAGCACATATGATCTTGCATAAAGTTTTTGGTCTCAAGTCATAACAAAATTTTTAAAAACTCTACATAATAATCTAATGGTTTGAAAACAACTTTGACTGCGAGAAGTCACATTTAGAAATTTCAGTTCAGTACAGTACATATCAAATGTTCATGTTAATATCAACACAGATTGCTAGCATTAAGAAAAATGCATTCCCTGCAAGGTGATTTTGTTGGTTAATATTCATTTCCTTCTCATTCATAGGGCATGCACTTAGCATGCTGATTTTATATGTTATGAAAGCCCAGGAGGTCAAATTAAGTGTTGAAAAAAAAAATATTTCGATATATAAAGTCATTATTACGGTATTACAGCTTTTGAAGTTGTCATTTTGCCATTAATATTTATTTATCAATTGCGAGATAATTACAATTTATTAACCAATAATAATTTTTTATCTTTCTTATTCCAGTTAGTAAAGTAACAATTTCAGATAAAAATGACAACATTCAAAAGTCATACAATAACTTCTTTTCATATCATAATATCATAATATTTACTTTTTATCTCTTGATGATTTATCTTGCAGTAAGGAATGTGATGATGTTTTCATCTTGTCCTAACTTTTTATCTCTAATGATTTCTTTAAATAATATCTTCAACAGTTTTAATTAGACCTCAATTAAGACTTTAAATTCGTAATCTGTAAATGAAACCAAACCTCTACAATTTTTTTCACCTCATAAGAGGCAGACATCTGTGTCTTTAGCTTCCGAGCTATTTTCTACATTGTAATAAATTAGTTCATTTATTTTTTCAAAACTAATATTTGATTAAGTGTGCGCCAACATGCCCGCTGCAAAAATATTGGTTTAAATTCACATTGGATGATTTAACCCAGAGATATTTGGTCATTGAAAGGCGTTTTAACTTTAAATTGTACTTCAACACAATGTACAAATGTACATTGGTTGATATTAAAGCTATACATGCCGTATTCAATTAATGTTTCTAAAGAAAGAAATTTTTATGTGTTTCATCAAGCTACATAAGTTATTATAAACTTTCTGCAAATTATACAATTAATTCAAACACATTTTGAAGTACTCAATATAATATTTCCTATTAATTCAATACATTCCGGTCCGGACTGTAAATGCCCCAGTTTGAAATATAATATTCAATTTCATGTGATGTCACAAGCTTTTTAGTATATAAACAAGAAGTTGATGCGGAAGCATGGTGGTAGTGGGCTAACACGTTCGGAGACAAAGGAAAGAAAACAACAAACATGAGAAATGTTTGAGTCAAGGAGCCCCCAAAATGATTATATTGACGTTCTATTCTATTTATTCTCTGATCAGGTGTGGAAATGGTGGTGTATATGTTTATTGATATTGATTTCATTTATTCTTTTGTATTGAAAGTTATGAAGGAATAATAATTTACCAATGTCAGAAAAGTATTGTCATACTAATTAAATTTTATAAATAAGCTTGCTGTCATACCTCTTCCCCAACGCTGTTTTTCTTGATTACTTTTCCCGTGCACATGTGCAAATGTACATACATGTATGTGAATTGTTTATAAATATGCATAAGAAATTATCCATAGCCTTAGTTCTCAAATATTACAAATGAATAACCTGTCGCATCTGCCACAATGTTTTCTTTTAATATGCAGTATCATACTGACAAACTTTGGGTCTGGTTTTCAACATAGCAAAAAAGCATTAAAAACGACCCATATAGATTTAAATCACTATGAAAATGGATCAGTTGTGATGAACAATCTGTGTTCTTCGATATATGTTATGAGTTCATTTTAATCAATTTTATGCAAGGCTGTTTTCAGAACACCATAAAATACTACATTTAAAGATGACATTGTTTTGCTGATGGGGTATTTTATTGCAGGTGCTAGACCCTTAAAAGAAGCTTGTATAAAATGTTTAACTATCCAAATCTTTTTGAATTTTACTACATGTAATACTTCTGAGCAAAAAGGATAATTTTGTCCTCACTGACACCAGTGTGTACTGATTTTCTTACTTTAAAAGTTTATCCCCAGAGTTTTAAATTGCTACTAAAAACCACAGTATCAGACAAACAAAGTGAAGGCATGTCATACTTCGGTAGTAAATAAGATATACTTAATTTGCGTTTAATAAATGCCAATTGCAGTTTATTGGACAGAATTAAAAACTAAACTTTATAAAGCAATATCATGAGAAGAAACACTCATTTCAATGTTAATGTCAGCATGCCTGGAAGTTGTGCATGAGAATTTGTCTTCTAACCACAATGTACAGTTGAGATAATGTCTTTTTTGTATATACGTCTATTTATAGGTACACTAGAGATACTCTGTAGGCACAGAAAAGTCTCCCTAGTTGTACCCCTTTTTAGTAAGGAGAGATTGGGCTTTTTGCAAGTCTCCCACAACATATGGGAGAGTTAGCAAGTATGTAAATGTAACCTTAAACAATAGGCCCATGGTTTACACTGCTCGTTTGTGTAAAAAAAATTCAAGACTTTCCTCATATATAATCGTTAGTTATGCATGTACTTTGCATCCCTTCTTGGACAACCCCCTGCCCCCTGGTGTTTGGGTCAATTTTCTTTCATAGTTGTTAACAGGGATATTAAAAAACAAAATATGGTTGACTGCACAATTGTGCTACAGTTATATATATGTCTTACATGTTGTATTATACTATGCATAGCCATTGAAGGAATATTCATGTATCTTTTACCTCTGATATGGAAACAGAACCACCACTGGTGGCATTGAACCGAGCTAGTACATCCTTGTATTCTCTGTCATGTGGTGACAGCTTGATTTCCACCATTGTCTGGTCACTCTTCATGTGGGCCCATTTGACAGGCAAACCAACAGATGTGCCACCTATACATAATAGTATAATTTACATACCAGTTAGTCGTAATGCTGAATTTGATGAGTTAGACTTTTTAAGTCCAGTAATTACATACCCATCCTTTTTACTGTCCAATCTCTCTCATTGACCATACAACTATCATTATCTGAGGAATATCTTTCAATAAACATGGCATGATCATCACATTTGAACATACATGTGTCCAAACAAGGGAATGCTTACCTGCCTTGTCCATTCTTCTTATCTTGTATTTCTTCCTAAAGTTACTTTTCTCATATTCCTCCATTTTTTTAAAATCAATGACATATTCTGTGCCTGTTCTATCTTTGACAACACAACTACCAGTATTTTTTGTTTCCCTGTAAGCCGTTTCTATCTCCATGTTGATTTCATCTCTAAAAGTAATCCATTTTTCAGGTGAAACTTCATACTGCCATTTGACATACATTTGGATTGCCTGGGCTTTTTCCTTGTCTTTCACTTCATGCAGGTATTTAAGAATGTCCACAGTGGCATCACCGACTTCCTTTGCAGGCCCCATTAACAGAATTTTACTTTCTGTGAAAAGGCAATCGATTCCTTTTGCAATCCTTTTAATCGCATCTACCTGCAAAACCAAATTCTCACTCAGTCATTATTAGCTCATTGTGTGCTTAATATATATTCACAATTAGTGCAAAAAATATGGTAAATGTTTTACTCTTTTTAAAATATGGTAAATGTTTCACTCTTTTCAAAATAAAATTAAAATGTACCCTTCTGTAAAGATCATGTGAAACCATAGCAATTGAGGATATTATGGGGGGCCATGGTTTACACCAAGTATATTAATTAATAGTTACGGCATTGTGAATTATCAGACCTTCATATATAAAATATTTGATTGTTTATAATAAGATCAAATTTTAGCCCATTTTAATGAATTTTCTTTTAAAAAATGTTTATAAGAGAGGCATATTTATTGAAAGCCTACAGCATAGTTAAAAATAAAAAAAGATGTACATGTACTAATCAATTCAATCTCACCTGTCTGTCATTCAATTTTTGCTTTGGAACATCAATGTCTGAGCACTTGTACACCTCATCCAGACTCTTTTCAGCTTTTCTGATGTTTTCTTCTGAGTTGGACAGAATCAGGAATGTGACAATTTCCTCCACTGGTTGTTGCATGTGACCCCTGCTACCACGGTTACCACTATGATGTCGCTGGTATTGAGGTCGTTCTCTGCTGGTATCATCATCATCGCCATGAACTACATCTAACGTTAATAAAAATCCACAAACTTTAACATTGGCAAACATCATAATTTTACACATTTGACATCATTTAATTGAATTTTTAAAATTTTACTTATTACATGTACTCAAATGATCACATTTAAGCACAGGTGCTTGTCATGATTTTTTGTCTTCTAATCTTTTGGCAATCCCTGAATTTGTGTTTATACTTAATATTTGAACATAATAAATAAATTAGACATAATTTTATCATTTTTATATCATTACACAAGTATGCCATACACATAGTCAATACTGTAAAGCAATATTTTTGTGACAATCCAATTTTGTCCTTTTTCTCAATAACTTTGACATCACAAAAAATACAAAATGCGATAATTTTGCCTGGTATTGTAAGTTATTTAAGATTTTTAAATCGCAAAAAATGACTTAATTTTGCAAATACTTGAAAGGTTACAGATTTAAACTATATCAACAAATTTTGTGATACGTTAATGAAAGAATGGATATACTGTATGTCACCTAGTTGAAAATGAGCTGAGATGCTGATCTCCATGCAATGCTGGTATCACAAAAGTGTTGATGCATGGATGTCTTAACGAAAATTCAATCAGAAGAGCATTTTTTTAATCGCTTATGAGACATTAAAGGAGACAGACATTTCTTTCACACATTGAATCTGTATTCAAGGAACTTTACCATTGAACTTTCCTTTAATGAAGTCCTTAGCTTGAGTGAAGATCCCCTGAGGAATCGACTTTAAGGTAGAGAGAAAAATGGAGACCATGTCTTTCTGGAATATGATCACTCTCACTGTCTCAAGACTGATTGGCTGAAATTTCCTCATGGCTGTAAACATGGCCTTTGCAATTTCTGCAGAATCAGTGTTTCTCATTCCTACAAGTACCGGTAAACACCATACTGATATGAGCAAAATAATAGTATGATTATAGTGTTATTTCTCTCTCTGTCTCTTTGTCTGTCTGTCTCTGTCTTTCTGTCTGTCTGTCTGTCTCTCTCTATCTCTCTCTCTCTCTCTCTCTCTCTCTCTCTCTCTCTCTCTCTCTCTACCTGTTCCTAGAGCTGGGAAGGATATAGATCGACTCCCTATCTTGTCAGCATGAGCCAGAGCTTTGTTCACCATGCTCTCCCACCCATCGGCTGATTTCTGAGCCTTTACATGAATGATGTGTTTACATGACATTCTTCCTCCTGATGTTACAATATAGCCATCTGCTGTCAAGGACATTCCTACAACAGACACAGGAATCTTTGGCTTATGCTTCTCATTCAGTCATGAAGAAGGTGCATGGGTATAATTTATTTCAAAAAGGAAGAGATAAATAGAGTCCAACTCATTTTGAAAAGGGAGGGTTAAACAAACAAAGATTTATTTTGATTACGGTGTATGCATAGCTGCAAATCTTTAGCTTTATGGGATCGAAAGGCCATAGAGCTACAGATCAATGTTCAGTTTAACTTGAGATTAATTATGTTGGTCTAAAATCTTTTCTTTTTCCATGTTAACGATACTGGGATAATAATCTTGATAAATAATAATTATGAATTTAGTAAATCATGCATGTGGAACTGATATCTTTTTTTTTAAGTTTGGTAGTTTAAATATAGAACTTGCCTCCTCTTCTACACTCAGTCTGAATATTGTCTCCTGCTGCTTTTAGAATAGCCTTAGAGGCTGCACCTGGAATTGAAAATATGATTAAGCTCACTGAATGATACCCTAAAACAAAAGAAACAGCAATCGTGATAAAAGCTACAGTGTATACATAGGTCATTATCAATGAATAAAATTCATACCTTTAGATAAGTCCAAACTCTCTGTGACACTGTTGACTACAACATCAGATCTCTCCTGGGTTATGTCCCCTTGACGAATCTCAACATTAAGTTTATTTAGTTTAAAACTCTTGTCTCGGTGACCATAATCTGAAAGCAACAGCTAGAAATAACAATGCTCTATATGACAGGTCATAATCAGGAAAGATCTTCTTCTTTATTTTATTTAAATCTAGTTTAAGAAGGTGATTAAGTGTGGTTAACCCACCCATACTTCGCCTCTGTGGGTAACTGGACCTTGATGTTTCTGTTCCTCTACTCTCATCCCCTGAACTCAGTATAGATTGAAATGTCTACATGTATAGAGAATGACATTATTATGTAATAAAATGTAACTACAGAAAAGCACAGTTACAGCACCCACACATTTAATGGATTCACATTTACAGCTAAGTCAGTTTTATTCCTGGTATAGTCTTAAAACATATTATATATTTAACAACTAATAATAATTCCCTTGAACTTTGTTATTAGCATGTTTTAATGTAGTACACAGTTTGAAATAACATGAATTACCTGGAAAGTTTCTTTATCTTCATGATAGACAACAAAAATAATCTCTTTCAATGTAGTTGAACTATTCTGACGTAGGAAATCTCTACAACATTTGAGCATTGTCTTTGCAGCCAGATCAGGGGGATAACCCAGTCTTCCTGTCCCTAGAGCTGGAAACGCCATGGAACTCATCCAATTCTTGTCCGCCATTTGCAGGCAATTATCAACAAATTCAGTGAACCTCTATATGGTTGAAAAAAGTAGAAAATAGATATATGTTTATGAAAATGGTATAGTTATATTGTATATTCTGGTCACACAGGTTTTTCTGAGGGTCACGGATTTTGCAAAGTGGGATAAATATGCAACCTCATCTGTTTGCATACTGTAAGTCTTTGTTTTAGGATTATTAAAATTTAAATTTGCCAAAAATAGTGGACATAATTTCTGTGATGTGAAAGTGACTGTGATAAAAGCAAATATAAAATCATCGCAAAAATAAATGAATTTACATTATCTATGAAATTAAAATAACTCTCTTAATGCATGAGTAACTGTCAGACTGTTATTCAAATTTTATAATGCAGCTGTTTTGGAGACATGCACTGGTTTAACTTGTATTGATAATACTTCAAATTCTAATTCAAAGAGTAATTCTAGATTTTGTGCAAAGTTTTCCAATTATTCAAAAACATGTTTTTAAAGTCATCTCTTGCTACATCAATGCAATGGATATACCCTCGCCCACCCGCATGCACTACCTATGTCACTATACTCACACTGAGTGCATCTCCTCTGTTGTGATCCCACTTCTTTACTGCTCCGTGATACACTTGCCTACAGTGGAGATTACCTCCCTTGGTCATGGCTACTTCTCCTGGTTGAACCCCATTTTTGTACTTCATTGTACATTCTTCTTGCAGAGACTCACCCCCTGCCCTGAGCAGACTCTTGGACGTAGCACCAAGAGTGAGGTTTAATGATTTGTCAGTGGAGCTAACAATTACATCAACCTGTTAATGAAACAACTTTTCAGAGTGCATTAAAGCATTGCCAAATGCTCTGAGTTTTTCAATGCAGAGCTTAAAGGTTGGGGTATACAATATACTGCTTTTGCTAAATCTCTTTCTGTGTCAGTCTTTCTATCATTATTTCTGTTTGACTCTCTGTCAGAACATAGTTTATCTTTAGTCACAATAGGTCAGTTACTGTCATTATTCCTGACATAGTGTGTACACACAAATACATCCCTTTTTTCAAGGCATTGAATTGGTAAAATATTGAATCAAAGATAAAAACAAGTATCATGAGGCATTTCCCTGAGCTCAGGTATCACCTAAAGGAATATGCTTAGTGACACCAAAATAATGATGTTTTCCAAGCACACTCAAAAACATAGTATTACCCTCATTTTTGCCAGTTCGCCACTGATAACCTTGATCTCACAGTTGCCATTATTAGACCTAGGCCTGCTTCTTCTGGGTCTCTCTTCTTCTGAATCAAAATCTGCATTCTGAGCTGGTGATTCTTGTACTAAAATGAATCATGCCTTGAAATCTTAATATTTATGATACTAATTTAATCTGTCATTTCATATCATGAATGTAAATAATATAAATAAAGGACACATGCAACATTCCTCAGTTTTACATAATTTTCCTTAATAGATTATTTCTTCTTTATTTGCATTTAAACCTGTTAATGCCCAAAAACTCAGGGTGTATTACCAGGCTATTTTTGGAGTTAGAATATTCTTTTAAAAGCATGCAAAATGCAATTCAATGCTTATTAATTAAGTCATAGTATAAATTTTCAATTGAAACTATACATTCAAATAGAAAATTATCATGTAACATGAAAATATAATATTGGAATTACGTAGTGGAATTCTTCTCATTGCGGAGATGGGAACATAATAAAAATAATGGAAGATAGGTCGCATCTGACCTTAAATTCGATTTTGCAAAGAAATCATTTGGGGTAAAATTTGGTGCAGCTCGCAAGATTATCACTAAACAACAAACCCTGTTCATCCCCATTTAACTCCTTCACTTCCAGTCCAAAATTTTTCTTAAGACATTTGACAAATTCCTCGACAATGGTATCATCCACATCACAAAAGTAGACTTCTCTGATCGAAGATGTTTTAGTCTTAATGTATGATTGGATAGCACCCAAAATGGTCTCCACCGATTCTGCCACTGGATATCCAAAAATACCAGCACTTAAAGCAGGGATAGCTATGGAAGAATGCTTATATTTGTCTGTCAATTCCAAGCATTTAAATATGGCTTTTTTTAGCAAATGTTCCTCGTCGTGACTTCCACCACGCCATTTTGGCCCCACAGCATGGAGCAGCCGTTTACAGGGGAGTTCACCTGGTTGAGCAGGCACTGCTTCACCATCTGGAACAGTGCCATTGTTCTTAATGTATGTCTTACTTTCCTCTTGAATAGATTTTCCTCCTATAAAAAGATTAAACTCTTCATTATCTGTGCACTCATGACAGATTTACTTAGGTCATACAAATAAACATACATTCAAATACAAAAATTAAATTATTCTTTTACTAAACAAAAATACATGCCCAAAAGAAATTTGAATGATTAAGTCACACAAATGTAAATAATTAATTTTTTCTGACCTGCTCTAGATATTGCCAAGGCCAAACCTCCACAATGATCTAAGTCTCCATTTGCAGCATTCACAAGTACGTCAACTTTCAATTTTGTAACATCACCCTTCATTACAATGAACTTTTTATCACAAAACTGCAACTCACATTCAGCAATTTTTATGGGTAAACTATAGGATGTTCTTCTATGGCCTCTAAATGATCCACTGTCCTTATTCTCTTTCATGTGCCTTATTCCTTCTTTATTTAAAATGATGCAGGATGTGTCTTTACCAGCTTTTTTCATGGCTTCTCGACCTTTACTTGAGTTAAAGAACGCCTTAGCTCCATGTTTTTTTATGCTGCAAGAATCTTCACAAAGGTGTTTAATAAATCTCATTAAATTTTCAAAGACTTTTTTTACATCTTCATCATTGCCTGTAATTTCTATTGAACAGTCAGATTGATTTTGTTTTATTTCTAACTCTTTTGAAGTACATGCATTTGTGATTTGTCCAATTTTATTTTGTCCAAAATATTTTATGTAGCTGAATTGTTGCTGAGACAAATTCACAACTTTGCGATCAATGCGGCATTTCTCAGAACAGATTTTCAAAACGTGTTCTATCTGCTTGCATGCATTCTCAAAAATATCTCTAGTAGCAGTAACACAAACTTCAGAGCTTGAAGAAGAAATGTTCAGCTTCTCATCATGTTTGTCTCTAAGTTCCTTTACACAAGCTTGCCAGTCATGCATAGTCAAAATTTTAACATGGTCTTTCATTTGAATTCTTTTCTCTGGAATAAACTCCTTGAAGATCTCCAAGGCTTCATCAGCCATTTTCGAATTTGATGATGTCATTTCAACTTTGTCTTCTGTCACATTCCAAACTGCCTTGTTGCCTTTAGCTTTCATTTCTGCAGTAAAACTTTCTTTCACTTCTTTCTTCATAAAAATTTCATAACGTCCTTTTGAAATGTTCAAAGACTTTGACTTTGTATTCATCAGATACTCGTGCATCTTGATGAGAGCCTCATTGACTTCTGTTGGCTTTCCAGTCAAATTCACCTCTTTTTTTTTTATTTCAACTTGAAAATCAAGATCTGGAAAATCATTCGCCAATTTCTTTCCATAATGGGTTTTCCAAAGTTGCTGGCATTTATGAAAATCTAAGGGTACGTTTTTCATTATTTTCTCTGTTTGATTTTGAATTTTGGATTCCTCTGTCTTGATAAGATCTAGAATTATCCGGGTAAGGGCTTCAGTATTTTCCTCATAGCCAGCTACTATAACCGTGTGATTTTTCTTTTCCAAAAGGACAGCCACTCTGTCTGGTTGATCAATTGTCAATGTTTTCAACTGAGCCAGAAATGCTGGCCATGCCTCCGGTACTGTAGAATGTTTTTGACACACATACTTCTTCATATGTCTATCCATCTCGCCCTCTGCTTCTTCTTTCCAGCTTTTCAGAACTTCCTTTGCATTCTCAACATCTTTGGTAACTGTACATTGCAACTTGACAGTGAAATCTGACTTTGATTTTGGCCATTCTACCTTGACAAACTTTTTTTGTAAAGCCTCTTCAATCTGGCTACATTCTTCTTGGCAGTTTTTGACAAACTTGACAATATATTCATTGCTTTCATAAGAGACACAGGGCATGTCTTCCCAATTCATTGGTTGTTCTGGCAAGCCCAGGCAAGGGAAATACATCTGTGTTTGTATCTCTCTATCATTAATAGTAAACTTTTCTTTTGCTGCAGCATTTTTTGCATCTGAAAAAAAAATGACTGGTATTCGTGCTGCTATAATTAAAGGTATATATGCCATTTTTAATGCTGTTTTTGGTATTTTGTAAACCTGACGTAAACTTTCAGTCAGTGTGATGACCTATGTAAGTTAGAAACTTTCTGCAATCTATACAATTTAGCTCAAAAGCATTTAAAAGTATTGAATATAATTTTCAATAAATTTATTTACTGACTGATCCGGTCAGTAAATGCCTAAGCTTTAAATATTCATTATCACCTGATCACATGATGTCGCAAGCCTATTCAGTATGTAAACAAAAGTCAACGCAAAAGCGTGGTCGGCATGCTGGTAGCAGGCTAACACAATCGTAGACAATAGAAAGAAAAAGAGACACTAATGTTTTGAGTCAAGGGGCCCCTGAAAGTGGTAATACTGACGTTCTGTTTTATCTATTTTCTGATCAGGTATGAACTAAAATGGTGGTCTATAGGTTTTTTGATAACAGTCATTCTTTTGTAGCGAAAATTTTGAAGGAATAAGTTTTTTTCAATGACAAAAAAGTATTTCACTATTTAATGTTGTAAACAATCTTGCTGTCATTCCTCTTCCCCCACGCTGTTCCTCTCCCTATTTACTTTTCTTGCGGTCATGCGCAGATTTACACTTACGTGAATCGTTTATAAATATGCATAAGGACATTTTAATTTCTCCTTACATGAAATAACCAGATTATTCAATTAATTCCCATGAATAACCTTGTGCATTCATCACAGTGTTTTTTTTTAATACAGATTATCACACTGATAAAGTTTAGGTTTGGTTTCCAACATATCAAAAACAGCGTTAAAAACGGCATATACACCTTTAAAATTCACAATGTATGCTTGTATATGTACAGTAATTTGCTTTCAAGGAACTCAGTCATAAAGAACTTGTGGTTATAAGGAAGTTATCTTTTGACCATCCCTTATACACACTTGTAAAACACTCTGTTTTTAGAACACGACTTGAAAAATATTCATAGTTTAAAGAAGTAAAACTTTATTGTTTCCAAGATTTCCTCATAAACAAGCTTTGTGTCAAATATATTTTTTTCGTTATCATAATGATAACAATATCAATAACTTTTATGCATGTACAGAAAGATGTTCTACATTGAGCACAAACTCAAATATCAGGGGCTACAGTATGTATTTTACATATTATGAGTAGCCCATATTTTTCTTTAATTACTCTTGCCTAAAAGAATTTGAATTTTTTGAGTACATAATGTGACTTCTTCCATTCTTGCAAATGGAATGTAAAAATATGCCAAGCCTGCTGCCCCCTTCAAATACCCTTGAGGTTTCTCATACTGAACGAAAAGGGGATAACAGATGAATAAACACATAATAACCTTACCAGAAGGATTTTCAAAGTAGACAATACAGTAACCATCTTCTGGATGGTAATCCACCTTCTCTACATCTCCACCTCCACTTTTCCTCTTGTTACAGAAAAAATTCTCTACTAGGTCATAGGTAATGCTCTTGTCAATCCCCTTGACATAAATAGTTTGACATTTCTCCACCATCTGTACAAATAAGGTGTTGCCTTCTAGTTTTTTCTCCTTGCACCTTTTGGACATTTTTGCAAAATCTAACAACAAAAAGGAAAAATTCAAACAAATCTACTAGTACTTATCTAGAAATGCCTGGATCTTCAAGTACTTTTCAAATTATTCATACAAACAACATTATATATGGCAATGCATCAAACTCTATTCTTGCATAAAATAGTAAGGGCCAAAATCAAAACCAAGATAAAAGTTTTTCTCTTTTTTCATTTGGTTTTGATGCAATGCCCAATGGTTGTAACTTTAAAGATGAACACTGTTCGTAAATAGGCACCATCACCAAGACCAGGTACTGGTATATAAACCCTTCGATTTTGTTACACCAGATTGCACACCTGAAACTCGTGGCCGACATGTAGTACTGGTGTCATATAATATTGATACCGCGAAATATTGAACCCGGGTTCAATATATTATGCGATATTATGAACCCGGGTTCAATATATCGCTGCGAAATATTGAACCCCCCTATAAAATATTGAACCCCGGGTTCAATATATTATGGCTGCGATATTTTGAACCCCCATTCTAAATTTTATTGCTACTGGAGAGGGGGTTCAAAATATTATGGCTGCGATATTTTGAACCCCCCTCTAATTTTCAATGCTATTGGAGAGGGGGTTCAATATATTATGGCTGCGATATTTTGAACCCCCCTCTCCTATTTCCAATTCCCATTGGAGAGGGGTTCAAAATATTATGGCCGCTATATTTTGAACCCCCCTCTAATTTACATTGCTTTTGGAGAGGGGGTTCAAAATATTATGGCCGCGATATATTGAACCCCCCTCCAATTTTCAAATTCCCATTGGAGAGGGGGTTCAAAATATTATGGCTGCGATATTTTGAACCCCCCTCCTATTTCCAATTCCCATTGGTATTCCTTTCGTGGTCTTTGGATTTTATGCATTTATTTCTTATTTATGTGCATATTCCTTTTGTAAATAATGCACTGACCTCTTTATTTGATGTTAGTATTCTCCTAGCTTGAAAAAAGTGTGAAACAAGTGAAAAGCTGTCAATGTGACAGCAAACCGGGTTTTCTTTTATGTGAACTGTATCCATAATCCATGTCAACCCTGAATTGATAAACACTACCTACCATATCCAAAGAAATGGAGTACCCATATGCAATATTTTTCCCAAAAAAAGACTAAGTTCAAAAGCTGGTATTTTTTTCATAAATTACCAGAAATCAATATCCTAGCAATATGCACACCTCTGATATATATGTACAATTGATCTGCAAAAGAACAACTTCCTATCTTGAAAACTGTAGGAGGAGTTATCCGTACAATAAGGGTACCCTATATGCAATATTTTGTCGAAAAATGACTAAGTTCAAAAGCTGGTATTTTTTTCATAAATTATCAGAAATCAAAATCCTAGCAATATGCACACCTCTGATATATGTACAATTGATCTGCAAAAGAACAACTTCATATCTTGAAAACTGTAGGAGGAGTTATCCGTACAATAAGGGTACCCTTTTGGCAGCCGCCCGCCCGCCCACCCGCCCAACCGCCATTTTCACCATTTCAATAACCGGATTTTTTCATTGGAAAACCCGGTTAAAAATTGATAATTTCATTGCGACCAAGTAACACAGCAAGGCAAGATGTACGTCCACACAGGTGAGACCTCTACAGCGATATACTTCTTAAGAGGTCTGTGGCTTATATAGGGGTTGTAGGAATAGTCCTGGTGATTAAAGAGAAATATGGCAGACAGTGCTTATTTACGAGCGGTGTTCAGCTTTAAGCTATAATTCCTTCTTACAGTACCTGGTTTTTCTGCAAACACCACTATGGCTGCATCTTCTTGTGCCCCTCTCACCAGATTTAAAAGTTCCACACCAGCCGCAGGCTCCAGAAAATTCACTAGTGTGTCCTCTGTGGTTACCGGGTTCATACCTGTAACTAGAGCCTTGTCCATTTCCCACAGACTTGGATCATTTTGGTCATACTTCTGAACATTTAGGGTCTTTTTATCTATTATGTGTTGTTGTTGAAGACAATTCATGGCATCTGTGAAGAGAAAATGAAGTAAAATGTGGATATTTAAGCCATAAAGAGATAAAATGATATATTCATCAAACATCATCATGATCATTGCATTGACCATCTTTATTGATTAGTAAGAAAAAAATTCAATGGCAATTGGCTCACAATTCAATCATAAGGTTATATGTATCTAGAGTATTCCAATTTTAAATATTGTAAAATTCAAAATTCTCAAGAATTACATGTATCTATGGTGATATTTTAATTGTCATTAACATCATGCATGCAGTTTTGGTTCATGGTATAGATTTGAAAGGCATTTGGTTACAGACAGGATAATTAAAACATAGTACATGTATATAGATATATACATGTATATATATATATATATATATATATATATGAAAAAAGAAAAAAAAGCAACACTAATTGTAAAACGTTAGCGC
>WFKH01010211.1:24814890-24832496 GCA_016163765.1 Magallana hongkongensis
GCGCTAACGTTTTACAATTAGTGTTGCTTTTTTTTCTTTTTTCATATTTATTACCGGACACTGTGAAAATAGTTTTGTGTTCTGGATATATATATATATATATATATATAGAGAGAGAGAGAGAGAGAGAGAGAGAGAGAGAGAGAGAGAGAGCAAATTCACAATAAGGCCAAAGGAAAAAAAAGTTTAGCTTTTCAAACACCACCACATCAAGTCAAATGATCCCACATTGGGTAATTCTATTGTAAGTATTAAAAAGAGGAATACCCCCTGTAACTCAACAACAAAGAAAATTGGGTTCACAGTGTAGGAATGGAAGTGTACAGTTTTGGGTAGCGCTGTTCGTCGAAGCGAGTAAACAATTTGAACACGTAGCTCTGTGTACAGTCGAAGACAGTTTCAGTGTAATTTTAATCAAATGAATTGATCAATGGATTTAAAAAGCTTCTGGAACAATTCAATACATTACGGTAATAAACTGGCAAAAGTATAAAAAGTGGTATATATTCTTTATGCAATACGATTTTCAAGTAAACATTTTAATAATCAATATCCAGGGTCACACTTCAAGATTGAAATCATTATTATGTACAAAGTACAATCATTACAACTGAATTGAGGACATGTAAAGGTAGAATATCTCAAGAGAAAAACTTGACCTTGCTTCTGATGCTATTGCAAATAAAAGTAGAAAAAATCACCAGAATATCACGAGCTGTGATTATTTCATACTGTTCACGTAGCGCAAAAGCATTGTAATTTTACCGTACGGGTAGTGCTGTTAAAAGCATTGTGAAGTTTGTTTTGGAGAAGTTTAGTTTCGGATGGTAAGTTAACTAAACAGAATGACAATTGCACTACAGTATTGAATTTCACAATATATAGTTTGTGTATGTGTTTTAAAATTACCACCACAAAATGGTTAAGCATACAGTAATTATTCATGTTACCTCGTATTATTACGGATGTTGGGGGAATCAGGATCTCCTCATCTAACTGAGAGAATTAGATTACCTCAGAATTATGCACTCGTCTTTCATGGATTTGAGTTGAGAACTGAGTTGAGTAATTTCAAAATGTTGGTGACGTAGGGGCCATTTAACTTACATGTTGTTTTTTTTAATCTATTATTTTCAACACCCGTCGCAGGCAGAATCGACCTTCGTTTCAAGGGTGAATTCGGAAATGATTTTCCTCAGCTACATGTATATGTATTGGGGTGAATCTTTAGGGAAATTATGTTTGATATCCTTACGCCTTGCAGGTTAAGATACTGATGCAAATAGTATATTCTGAGCATGGGAGTTTAGTTATTGATCATTATTATACGGTATTTTAGATAATGGATAATGAAGAAATATAATTTACATGTATTTTCAATGTTACGAAAAGCAAGTTATTAATGGATAATATTCATTATGCAATAATTCTTTGAAAGGGGGAGCGTTTCTTCATGAAATCAAGTAAAACTAGTTTTTTGTCACAGATACGTTGCATTGTTTTCAAAGATTGGGGGGGGGGAAAGACAGGAGAATTGCAAGGAGAACTCCGAAGGCATATTTTTACAAAGATGAATATAAGAAAGAACTTTCACATACTGAATCGTTTTATGTGTGTAATGTTGTTAAGGTAAGCGAAATGACCTTAGAGTATGACCCACAAACATCAGGGTTTCTGTGAATTAAATATTATTTCATTAAGTAAACATAAACTTTTCTTTCAATTTTTTGGCAACACAACAATATGTCTTACTCTGCGACGTCCACGCAAACAAGTGTTTATTGCAGATAAACTGCTGAAATGTACAGTATTGTGCCCCAGACAAAAATTTCTAGGCATATAGCACACGCACCTGACTACATATATTTTTCTGATAATAAACGATAAAAACCGTCTACCTAGTAATACACAATGTACATATCACCACCATCTTTTATTTATGTAAATCTGTCGCATCACCTGGAAGTTTCACTTGAAGCTCATCGGTAAAATTATTTTGCGATCCTCTCCGTCTCCCGATCAGTCCATCAACTCATGTTGTGAAGCTTACAACCAATTCAACCAATACGGCGCATTACAACTGTCATTAATAAAAATCATCCTTCAATCTGCATCATGCGCCTGTGGCATATAAAAATCAAAATGCAATCTTCATTCATCATTACAATCATTGTCTTAATCGTAGAGTGATCGTAGTAATCATATCAAATCTCAAAGGATCTTGAGGTCTGTCGTGGCAATCAGGACTGTTGAGATTTGTCAATATGGTCATTCAGGCTATATACATGTAGATATGGCCATCGGGGTCCAATCATAACTCAAATCCTGGTCATCTTCCATCTTGATCGTGAAAAGAATCGCTATAATTATCATGCCCTATTGCAACAGAGGACATCAGTTCGTACATGAACTTATATGCACGTACACAAATCGGGGACTCATGTTGTGATGTTCGGATCAGATCAAGGTCACATAGGAAATTATATGTGAGCAATTTTATCGAAATGTATTTTATCGTATCTAAACAGGCAATGAGATCGTGACAAACTGCATCATCTGGAATATATCTATTTGGACCTTACTGTTTCAAAGCTCAATAAATCACATAAGGATGTATCGACTCGCATCACCCCGTACCTAAAGTCTAAATTATACAAAAGTTCCACGATTAGTTTCGATTTGTCAATTGTAGTGTTAATTATCGAATGACAGTGGGAACCTACATGTAGAATAGCTCATTGTAATGTTTGGAGCTACGCGTACAGTTGTTAAACTGCGAATCAGAGCTACCCGTACAGACAAGTAAGAGCTACGCGTACAGTAAACAATATCGAGGTATGGTCAGAAAAACTTTAGTTTCGAAGAATTTATTGCTTTCTTCATACATGTAACTTTTTTGTCTCATAGTTAACACATTAGGAAAATATTTTTACAACAAGAAACATTATATAAATAGTGCCTGTTTGGGAGGGTAACAGTTAAAATTGACAACCCGAGAAAACCATTGTCAACCGACGCGAAGCGGAGGTTGACAATGGTTTTCGAGGCTGTTACCATCCCAAACAGGCACTATTTATTTTATTATACTGAATGTCTTAATTTTAGAGAAAATTTTACTGCTTTTATATAGATATGACATGAATTCTATGGCGAACCGTACGCACATAATTTACGCGCATGTAACAATTCGTTATGTTACCCGTTGCCAAGTGTGTTGCTAACGTTGAGGGTAATAGAACGGATTATCAACTGCATCTAAACCAATCAGATTTCAGTATTTAACATGAAAGTATAATAATATTTTTTGTCAAAGAAAATGAGAAACACTTCTCTAGATATTGTGATTCAATTTCTTTTGAAATTTTTTGCACTGTTTTGATTCAATAAGATTTTTTCCAAAGAGAAACTTTATGATTTAAAGATGGAAATGATAAGTATAAACTTATTCTAGTTTACTACCGTATAAAAATCGAGACACTGTCCGTCCAGATATTAGTTATTTACGTATTTTCAAACTACGATGAAAATACTGTACGCAGAGCTACTTGTTCTCTCGCTTCAACGAACAGCGCTACCCAAAACTGTGCACTTCCATTCCTACACTGTGGGGTTCATCTTTGCTAGCCAAGAGTTTTCGGTCCACTTCGCTCCCCATAAACCCTTGGCGGATTTCATTACGAAAACTGGGTGATGTGGTGGCACTTTCTAGCGAACAACTTGAGTTGCGCCCCTTGCATAATTACAATTTAATCAAATTAAACAACGGGTTATATACACACTATGGCATTAATACAACTTGAAAACATGTTGATCGGAATATAATTAACGATGCTATTAAGTACGAATTAAGTTATAACCTAGGGAAAGCCGGAATGTTTTATTCATAGTGTTTTGTAAGGACCTGTACCGGGAGTGAAAAAGTCGCGCCGATTTATATGAAAGCTTTCATGCCATAAAACCAGGTATCGTTGTTGTGAATATTGCGGACCAAAGAAATTAAATAAAACACAGCTCATTGAACTTTTAAAAGTAATAACCATAAGCAAGAACGTATATACTAACGAGATAGGCAACTTCTACATTCGCCATGTTTACTCCCCATGCTATCACACGAGCCGTGACAAGTTTGTAGAACTATGTTCAATCCCAGTAAAATATATAGGTTTTTAAAGCGATCTGGTTAGACAATCGTTGGGGAGGCACTGTACTCGAGAACTTGTGTCTCAACTTGTTAAACAAGCACCGAATGTTCAAAGATCACACGTGTTTTCTTTTAAAGTTTATATTTACAAGCACTGCGATTGGATCAGCTACTTGCAGCTGCAGCCAATCATAAAACGGAGCTTGTCACCAAGTTTTCGTAATGAAATCCGCCAAGGGTTTATGGGGAGCGAAGTGGACCGAAAACCCTTGGCTAGCGAAGATGTGTGGGGTTAGTCCCCTTTCCATATCTACATTGATATTTAAAATACCTGTATGTTGCTTTTATACATATGGGGCTCTATGTAGGGGTTAAATGTTTCTTATTTACTTTCTTATTCCTCAAAGTTGTCACAAATATTTCTGCATGGTAATCCTTAAATTACATTAAAATTAAACCAAGATATAATGTCCATGTATATACCTTTAGACTCTGAAAATGTGATGAGAACTTCTTCAACTTCCATTTCTGTTCCTTTGATGATTGTTAAGGAATCAATATCTCCTCCCCCTGACTTCCTTGTGTTCTCAAAGTAGTTTTCCAAAGTGTCTTGTGTCAATGGTTGTTTCAGCCTTACTCTGATAGTGTCAAATGTTCCCTCTGACCCTGTGGGTTTATCTGTATACAAACAGGCTCCAAAGTAATAAATATTTTTACTTGGTCCACTCCAATAAACTCACCAAAAAACACAAAACTTATAAATTTTCACGCCTCATTTTGACTTTTTTAATTCACACAAATGAGCTTAGATTAGATTTCTACACAGCATATAAATATTATTTGATTTTCTTGTGAGATAAAAAAAATAGAATGTTACGAATATTGTTTCACAATGAAAAGAAAGAATGGAGCTTCATAATTAAATCATAAAATTAAACTTCAATGAAATGAACCAAAATCAGAGAATCATGAAATTCTAGTCATAAAAACTGACAGCATCTTACCATCAATCTGATCTTCCTGTTTAGGCGTCACACTTTGTGTCTTCTTTCTTTTTTGTGGTGATGCTGACTGATTTGTATTCTTGGTTTCAGATTCCACCTCCTCTGTTTTAGCCACTGGGATTTCCCCCTCAGCCACTTGAGGAACTACAGGAAATTGTGGTTCAGGCATAGGAATTCTTTCTGTAAAACAAGTGTATTTAATTTTTGAGACCAAATTTCTTGTGAATATATAGACTTCTTTGAAAGTTTATTTTAGTCTATGGATACCAAATAAATGAGATTGAATTACATGTAATCTTGTAAAAATACCTCCTGTTTGTAGAATATTATTTCCCTGATTTGGCAGTTGGGCAAACGGGAAAAACTGCACAGGCATAGGATATGGTGTCCCTGGAAAACCTTGAATGTTTGGCTGTTGTTGATGCCTTTGATCCATGAAATTAGGCATTGCATTTTGCTGATTTTGCTGATTGAGAGGAGCCATCATAAAATTTGGATAAAATGGTGGTAGCGGTCCATTCCGGGGCATTTCCACCAACTTAGCCTCAGGCTGGTCAACAAAATTGCCTGGTAATGGTGTTGCTCCACTGAAGTCAGGTCTATTTTGTCCAGTTTCTGGGACAGAAGGAGAGGGATCAGGTCTTTTGATCATCTCATGGTTCTGATACTGTGCATCAACATCTTTCCCTACACTTCCAAGATGTGCATTTCCTCTTGTAACCTTTGGTATGGCTCCTTGACTCCTGTAGGCTTGGTTAACCAATGTCTGAGGTATTTTATTGAAATCCTCACCAAGATCAGGATAAAGCTTTGCAGTGTTTGCAGTATTTTGACATCCTGTGTTAGAATTTTCTTCTGAAGAAGTGGGAACCTTCATATTGAAACCAATAGATGCATTTTCGTAAGGTTGAAAATGGTTTTCTTTATGGGGTTTTGATGGTAAACTTGATGCCTGCTTATCACTTTCGTTGGCACTGGAATTCCTTTTTAAAGGCTCAATGTATGTTGAAGCATTTACTTCTGCATTTGGATTGCTCAGTATCTGAGACTGATCATGTTTAAGTTTGTCAGGATGGTCATCCCCATTCCAGGGACTGTTACTTTGATATTCATCTGAAGCACTTTCTGTTTCCTTAACACCATTTTTACTCATAGAAACTGGTTCCAAGTAAGTTGAAGAAAACTTATCCTTACTTTCAGTTTTGCCTGGCCGTTCAGGCAAAGATGGGGGCGTGTCATGATCTTCTATGAATGATTTCAAATTCACATCATCAATAGTCGCATAAGGGTCTTCATCATCACCATTTTTCCTACTTAAAACATTTTCCATCGTTGGAACTTTCTCTGGATCTGAGTCAAAATTTTCTGACTTCGTAGCACCAGGGTTGGAATCATCATTAGCCTCACCCTTGTCTTCAGAAAGCTGTGACTTGATACTGGAGTATGGACGGGAATCGTTAGGGTCTGCCATGAAATTCTGACCACTGTATGGCGAGGAAATAGCAGGAATGACAAACTTCGGGACATATGTGTCCTGGTTTTCTTCCTCTTCTTCCACTTTCTCACAAATATCTAAAAAAAAAAATTGACTATAAATATACAAATTGAGTTTTAGGAGTACCGGTATTATAATAGTCTAAAAATAAACACACTATGACAAACAGACGTGTCACCATGCATCTAGCTCGACTAGCAGATAACAAGGAAGCATTGGAAAGATGTTGTAGTAGCCAGGAATTAAAAGACCATTTTCATTAGACATAATAACTGATCAATTTCAGACAAAGATACTGCAGCAATACAGTACAGTCCCATTCATTAAAATATAAATTATCATTTTTCAGTAATGTCTTCAGGAAGAAAGTTATTTTTATAAAAGTTGCTAACACTTTTGTGATAAAGGCACTTAAAATCTAGTTTGAGAATTAAATTAATAAGATATGAGACAAAAGGCGTATATGTGCCTATAATTCTTGCATTAGGAATACATATCAAGTTCCAGCAAAAGTAGTTTAAAAAGAATGAATTTTCAATATCAATTATTTACAATATTAAATGTATGTGAAAAGTGTACATTGGAACAAACATATGTAAAATAAGTCAATTTCTTAACTACCCTACATTCCCTGAAATTCTTTTCCGTCTTTTGACAACACTGAACTTGAACATAAAAAGGTCGTTCAGATTATAATACAATGGCACACTAATTTCCTTATCATATTTGCACCATCTTGTACTTAGAGAATGTATTCGATATAGAAATCTCTTCACAAAATATCATTCCTATATTGTAACATAACAGCATCATATTTTGGAATTTCTGACTAAAAATTAGTCAGAAAATTCATTCAAAGATTAAAATACCAGTAAAAACATACAGAAAGTAAACCATTCTATCCTAGATAATACTGAGGAGCACAAAATGCATATACACAGTAACTGACCTGTTTTTGGAGCATTATTTTCTTGTTCTCTCTGCCTTATACTTTCCATTCCTATGCTGTCCATCATCTAGTCATCGAAAAAATGAAGAGAAAAAACCTTAATGTATTACACTATATCCTATAGTTAAATACAAACTTTTGTATCTTGAACATCAATCTATACCTCAAATACCATGGATATGTCCAAGGGAATATGAAGTCCCAACCACTGTTTCTTTTTGTTTTTTATCAGTCCCATTTAAAGACTAAGCTAACAAGGTTAGACTACATGTATATGCAAATACATTTTTGAACAAATGAATACCGTAGATTCCTAATTAAACGCGAGGAATTATTATCCGCGTAAAATTACTAGAAGCACAACTAGCAGATTTTAAAATCTTGCTTTTATTTTTCAGACAGATGTAAACTAAATGAAACTATGATAAAAATTTGGCGGTCGCGGTTGTATCTTCTCGCGGTTTGATGCAATATGTTTGAGTCAGAAATATCCGTTTAAATATATATTACCGTTTAAGTGAAAAATATTCTCCAGCCTTGACATATAGTTTGTCTGCTAGCCGCAACATTTTGACTTCAGCTTGATGCTCAAGGCTGTGAACAGGGAAGCATTCTAATTTCTAATGTAACATATAACCTGTTTCATCCACTGTTGATTCTTTGATTCAAGACAATGAGCTAAAGAACAATGGCTTCCTGTTCTTGATGATTTGAAGCCAGTCAAGGAAGGAACTTGAAACCACTTGGTTAATGGGCTTTAGTTTCATGCCTTATTGTTGTATACAAGGGTTGTTCAGAAATTATTGAGACAACACGAATATCTCCCTTTCTAAGTGACGAATTTTGGTGTGAATTGGCATAAACATTGAAGAAACACCAACAAATAATTAAACAAAGTAATATTAAAAACTAATTAATATTTTGTTTACAACGGTAGATAAACATGTCTGTGGTCAGGGTACCCGCGCAGGCATAAACTCGGAGATTACAAAAAGTTAACATCTACTTTCTAAGTGTCCTTAGACTTACAGTTTATGATAAAAGAAATCAAATTATAAATGTTCATTTTGCTATTAATTGTAACTAACTTCTGTTCAAGTTCCACTAGTGTTCAAATTAAAATACAGATATAGTATAATAAATTTACCAAGCAATAGAAATCTGACAAAGACGGTATATTGAATTTGACGTCTAGGCGGCGCAGCAAATATACATCAAATTGGTGGAAATCTCAAAAGAAGACCTATTCAGGCCACGCAATTGCTTAAACAAAAACTATACATGGAAAGGGATACAGAGTTTCAGTTTATTGTCTTTTTTTTCACTGACTGTTCAACTATAATTAAGACAAAGGGACTAAATATAAGTACTTTTTATGCACTAACTGATGTCAACAGTTCTAAAATATGTACAGAATGACTGTAGGAGACGTTTCACAGTAATCTTAGACTTCCAGGTAGAAATAACTCGAATTTTTTCACAAAAAAAATAAGAATGGAGAGAATATGTAAATGTTGACATTTTGAAATGAAAACAAAAGATGTGAAAATGAAGAATAATTCTAATTTCCGTTCGTTTGTAAGGTGCTTAAAACATAGGAGCAATAAGAAGCGTTAAAGTGACGCGATAAGTTTGCGGTTGCTCCGGGTCACTGTAGGAAGGCAAGTTGGTCAGCTTGCCAGGAATGATTCAATCATGCCATAGACTAGAAATTTTTCATATTGATAAACTCTATCCTGGTGTACGTATTGGTGAAATTTCAAGGGTTTATCTTTTTTCCCAAGGGAATAAGAGTAAATGTCTCAATAATTTCCAAACAGCCCTCGTACATATTATCTGCATTATTGATTTTTCAAGAGGAATCATCAAACAGTAGCAACAGAATATGTGCATGTTTTTTAAATTTTAATTTATAAATTTATTACCTTTCTAGAGTAAGGCCCAAAAAATTAACCTTTCATTTCAAAGGGCAAAAATTTCAAAATATTTGCAACAGACAGGTACTTTCTCTTTTTATAATTTCATTGCAAGATTTGCAACAGGGATTATGTCAATTTTCGTATTTTAACTAAAATTTAAAAACTGAGTTATTCCCTATTTAGTATTTCGATAAAATGAATAAATTAATGCAGTAGCATTTTTCCTATTGAAGCAGTGAGACAAAACCTTAATTATGTCCTTTGGCCTACTTAGTAATCCATATTTACATCTCATGACCAAGCAGGGTAATGATATCCACTTACGTCGATACTTATTCTGTCTGGGGTCAAAGTTTCCACCCAATCATCAGGAATTATGCATTCTGGACAAGGCCCAACACGGACATTACATTCTGTTCCACCGCAACTCAACACAGGGACCTGGCAATCTCCGATTAATTTTTCTGCAGCTAAAATAGAAATACATGTACAATGAAGCATCAAAAGGGTGAATGTCTAGATTGTATAGGAGAAAAAAACTATTTTTGAATAATATGAAAAGCCCACAGAGAGACAAACTTGTGGAGCATTACAACATCATTTCAACAATGATTCAACTTTGGTTTTGGGTGCAGGCAACATTAATAAAAAATTTCAACATTTCATCAATATGATTTAGCTCTGTTGAAACAATGCAAATGAATTTGCATTATTTAGTCAAAAGAAGAACAAGGCAATGACACATAGTTTAATATGTGTTTCTCTAATTACATATGCCCTAAAGTTTGGAAACAGTAGTGACCGTTATACTTTTGCAAAAGAAAACAGATTTTAATGGAACTTTTTTTAAACCAGCTTAAAGCTAAATATGCAAAATTCAATGAATGTTTTTAAAGAAAGAAATGTTTGTGTTTTTTCATCAAGCTGCATAAGTTATAAACTTTAATTTTTTTTTTTTACATTTCGATCCAGACTGTAAACGACCCAGTTTGAAATATTCTTTATCAGTTTATCATATGATGTCAAAGCTTTTTTAGTATGTAAACAAGAAGTCGACGCATGTTGGTAGTAGGTTAATGCATTGGGAGATAAAGGAAAAAGAGTCGGACATGTTTTGAGTTGATGGGCCCATGAAAGGGATAATATTGATGTGTAAAGAAGGTGGTCTATATGTTTGTTGATATTGTTAACATTTATTCTTCTGTAATGAGGGTAATGAAAGAATAAATTATTTTGCCAATTTAATAAAAGTATTTTATATTCATACTGTTGAATTTCGTAAATAACTTGCTGCTATGCCTCTTCCACAATGCTGTTTCACTTGATTACTTTTCCCGCACACATGCACAATTCTACACATATGTGAATTGTTTATAAATATGCATTATAAAGATAATATTCATTTAACCTTACATTAAATAAACTAAGTACTCAGTTAATATAAATGAATAATCTGTCACATTTGTAACAATGTTTTCTTTTATGAAGTCCGATCATCATACTGGCATTGAAACTTGGGTTTGGGGTTTTCAATAGCAAAAATAGTGTTAGAAACAGCATATATAGATACTTAAATTTCACCAAAAAACTTCTATCACTCTTCTATCACTCTTTTTAAGGATGCTATTTCTGATATTGTATACATGTCAATTTGAATACCCAAATTGAATGTAATTTCTACACGTACGTGCCGTGTGAGGCTTTTGAATAGTCATACTTTTAACTCTTATAGCCATGCAATAATAAACAGACTACAGTCAAACTTTGTTATCTTGAACTGGATGGGACTCTTTAAAAGCTTCAAGATATCCGAGTATTCGAAATATCAAGGGTAAAATACTTAAAAAATTTGTGATATTCAGACAGGTTCAATTGCTAGTGCCAGATAGCTCAGTTGGTAAAGCACCTTACTAGAGATTTCGGGGGCCTGGGTTACAGTCCCAGTCTGGTCTGTCATTATTTCTCCCACTCCATTACATTTGGTACCCTGCCAACCCCTGAAACTGACAGAACTGGGGATGTTGAATTTCTAAGGGGAAGATCATAAATGCGACGGTCAGACCAGTTCAAATGCTATATAGCGTTAGATAACTCAGTTGGTAGAGCACCTGACTGTATATTCAGAGGCCTGGGTTGGAATCCTAGTCTGGTCTAGCTGTTACACATTATTTGGAGAGAAAAAATATGTATACAAAATTTCAATGTAGCTGTGCAACTCATAAGTTTACACATTGATGTGCCTGTTGTGGAGGCCACCCCCACCCCCCCCCTCCAACCCAACAAAAATAAAATGAAGAATGAGTGAGTGTCATACATAACAAACACAAATGCTCAAGGTGTTATCGAACTTTAAAAGTGTCTGATGTGAATTATTTGATGTGTCATTTAAATGATATACACGCTGCTGGTTGTTTTTTTTTTTTGGGGGGGGGGGGGGGGTTTACACGTACACTGCACGAGTATTTTTTTTATTATGAGAAAAATATATGACGTCAGGTGCCTGTGGTACACTGATACACTTAAGGAATATACGTTACAAAATCGATTCGTAGTACATGTATTATCACAGACAAAAACACAGGAAAATGTATATATATATATAGCGTAAAATAAATGGCACAAACATTTACTCATTTCTGGTCAATGGCATTAACTTACATTCAATGTTTGCCAGTAGAACGACCCATCTTACTTCACAGGGTTCAAGACTGAATTCATTATATCGATGGGACTTCTCTACTCCAGAGATCCGCCTGCATATACATTTTTCATCGATGTCGTCTGGCACTTGTTTGAGAAGAATACATCGTCTTGACAAAGATTCTCGGGTGCTCATTTTCATCTACCATATGATGCCGGTAATAAATGTATTTTTATCAAAAGCATGATGATACAAAATGCCTGAAAGTTTTCCTCCTTGTTTCGTTATTCTACTTGGAAATTTCCTCGATTCTACTTTCGATTTTCCTCGATCCAACATCATTTCACTGGCGGATCTAGTCTTATACACGGGGTACACAAACGTTTACATCAGATAAAATCAATGGGCCTATGATATGTTTTGTTTATGAAAAGATTATGCTATAGCAATTTGATAAGATATGAATGATAAATATTAGCGGATCCAATTTTAGGGAGGATATAAAGGAAATAAAGGGGCGAGGGCGGTGTCACATGCTCCATTCACCAGATGACCTGTTCAGGTGACATGTTTTATAATGGGTGACATGCTGTAAAGTCGAGATAATTAAAAAAATATTAAGTTATGTGTCATTTATTCAATGTAGTATTTTTTAAAACGATTTTTTTTACATATAAATTGAATTAATTTAAAAAAAATATCTGAAAAGAAATAGTCATTTCTTGTTTTAAAGTCAGTTTAGTAGATTTTACCAAATACACAAAATATGTATATAAGATACATGTGTCATTATAAAGAAATTTCAAGAGATCATGCCATTCACATAATCTTTGCTGTCATATCAGCTTTTTATTGATCCATCGATGTGTCCATGCTTTAAAAAAAAAAGTCTATTTGGAAATGGACCAGGTTTGGGTTAAAAGTTGCGTTCTTTTTCTACATAATCAAATATTTGCAAATTTGTAGTTTACTTCCAATTATTGTGCAATTATTTGCCAAACTGACATTTATGATATTCTGATAAATCAATGTTTCATTGGAAATAGCATTGATTTTATTTCGCAAAAAATTGAAGATATTAGTACTCTTTAAAAATATAATTTCAATTCGCCTCTTTATTGCTTAATACATGTACTCATATGGGTCAACTCGAGCAAAATACCTTTGAATATATATAGCCCGAATATGAAAAAATCATGCATTTATGGTAATATATGCTGTACATATTCAAAAGGCGCAAATAATTTATTTCCAATGTTACACCGACATGGATCCTTGATTTATAAATTCTTGTGATCAACTGAATGATTCTAAATGCTCGTCACGTTTAATCAAGTTGTGAAGTTCTTTAATAGATATATAAGAGAGATGGGTTGTAATATAATTGATTGAGAGAAATTCATTAGTGTTATAAGAGAGAGAGAGAGAGGTAATTAATTTTTCCGCGCCATGCGTCATCAATTAATTACGCGCATCACACGTACATTTTTACCACTTGCATTCAAAGAAATCCCTTCAAAAATCGTAAAAATTTAAAATATCTATGTTGTTTTTTTATAAATCATGCACTTACGATAAGTACTTATATGTTCAGATTCTATTTTAGTAACAACCACGTGCTGGGGGGGGGGGGGCAGTAGAGAGGATATCTATCTATATTAATTATGTTCTGACTAAGTACATCTACGATTTTAAACATTTAGAAACACGAAACACATAAAATATCTATACTCTTTTTCTACTTTGTTTGCATAATTAGAAGCGAACAAAACTATTGCAAAGGAAAGAAAATATAGCCACCCCTAACCACCCCTGCGAATGTTATTGTCATTTAAATTTTAGACCACGTGGTTTTATTTGACCCTTTCAGTTTCGCAGTAAAAATCGTGCCTCGTGTTTATAGTCTATTTCATAGAATCTGGGTACTTTTAATCAAATATAAAATCTAGACGTTTATTGATTTTAAACTTTATCTTCATTAATTGGTGGATAAAATGAGCTCTAGAAATAAATGTGACAAAAGAAAAAAAAGGGTTTTTTTCTGCTGTTGCAACAATTAACATGTTTAGTAGCGATCCCCCTAAGGATTAATTTTCGATCCGCGCCTGACCTAGTAATAGCTTCAATAGTGAAACAGACTATACTATTTTATGCAGAATGTTCCTTGAAAATGGCACGATATACTTAATTTTTATACAAAACAGACACCCACTCTTTTTTTAAAGCATGGTATTGCACATCACACGCATCAAACATGGTTATGATTTTATTAAGCAACCCAATGTTTATATTTTCAACCACGTGTAGAGTGGTTGAGCACGAACGATAACTCTGTTCTGAATATCATCGTTTAATTTAAATAACCGCTAGATGATGAAATAAGACATACATCTTAATAGATTTTCGTGTTTTAACATAAATCAAAGTAGGATATGATATGAAAAACGACAAGTACTTACGTATTTTTGAGAATATTATCCGAACACATACTTCCGCTCTAAATTTCACAGGAACTGAACAAATCTCGGGGAAGTCTCGTGAACTTTCATTCGAACACCTCTGGATTTATTGCATACTTAGCAACGATAAAGAAAACATTCCGAACACATTCGCAGGGGTGTAAAATTCCTTGACATTAAAAAATTCTGAGGGGTTACCCTAAGGGAGGTGTGCAGTGCTCCTTAAAAGTTTCACAAGCAATCATGACATAAAGTTCAGATTTTCAGAATTATTCCAATTATACATTTATCACATGTATATATAATCTGTTACTGTCAAATCCCTAATTGAATAAAAAGTTTATTTATACACACATAACAGTTAAACTCTCTGGGCCCCCTAAGGTCTAAAAAGTATTCGTAAGCTTATTTCACCCAACCAATCGTAAGACGGCGCCAACAAGGGTAGAAGCTATATAAACCAAGAGCGGGTGAGTCCGTGCTACCCCAGAAGACAGTGCTGAGCAGAACGACAGAATGGAGTGTCTGAAGTTCCTCGTGGTGTTACTTGCAGTTTTTCATGGTAAGTCTGAAAGATTTAATGATGAAACGACAATTCTAACTTGAGTCTTGAATTATTAGTACTTCATTCGAACACGTTTACAGTATTCAAGGTATAACTTGTTCCAATTTAATTTGTATTACAACTCTCACAGTGCCTTTGAACATTGTCTGTTAAGGTTCGCTCTCAATGCCTCAAGATGAAGATGAGCTTCGTGCTATTGTCGGGGATTTGAGGAGACTTGTTGAGAGAAAAATGAAAGACATGGGGGGTAGACCATCACCACCAGGCCCCAGCGGAACTAAACGCCCGCCTGGACCCCGTAGGCCAAACAAAATGCTCCTGACGTTTATAAATAACTACTATGGAGACTTTCCTGCTGGAAACTACTCGTGTAGGTATTGGATTCATGGATGAAAAAAAGGTTTGCATGAAATTTGGTATTTGAGTAACAGACATTCATTTCACTATTGTAGGGGACACGCCAATGGATATGAACAGCTTAGCCGATATCTACACCTGGTTTAAAAATGCTAACATCTCGAGCACACCTATGTTCCAAAGTCCTGAATTCTCGAAAATGGCCACAAAATTCTTGGATTCTTATTTCCGATGTGCCGCAATGAAGATTAACCAGATGGTTTTCTGTAAGCGTTTCAGTTATTATATTTTTCATAAAACTCGTGTAGTCAATTAAGAAATGGCTTGTTTAATTTGCATTCATTTTCAGATATTTTACAAGAACAAGAGACTGCCATGGCCGCTGAAAAAAATAACACAATGTATACTGAAATACGACGCATTCTTGACGGCCATGTTACTGACCCTTCAGCTCTCACCATGGAAATCGTAAGGAAGAGCTTTGCGCACACCTACGATACCATGATGCTCAAGGTCAAACAGTTCCAGCTGAGAGGTATTGTTGTACGGGGTTTTAGAATTGATGTATTGATTTATTAATAAGTGTTAACTAAAAAGATTTAACGTTCATATTTGCTGAATTTCAGGAATGGGTAAATTCTTTCATAAAATGAGAATGTTCATGAAGAAAGCAGTGAAAAAAGGTTGGACCGTCGAGGAGTTAAAATCAATCTTCCTAAAATTGACGGAGACAGCAGACATGTACAAATGCCCAGGTGTAGACGACTTACGGGAGTTCCATAAAAAGATTTCAGTTTATTTCCAAAGAAGGTGAGCTTATATAAAAACCAGTCCATCATTAAACCATTTTTTTAACTCTATAATGCAAAATGTAAATCATTTCCGAAATATTGACAGGTTTTCTAAAAGAAAACCCTTCGCCGAGGCAGAAGCTTGGCTGAACAATTTCCTCCGTGATCACATGAAAGACCCTGCCACTGTCGTCCAGGGAATCCTTGGGGTGTACCGTGGTTACGTCACTGCAGCTGTGGGGGTGTTCCAAAAAGTAGAGAAACATATGATCACCGGGGATGCGGAAGATATCTTAAACTTTGTGTCGCAGTTCCTCAGTGAGTATAATTAGTTAATTTAATCTGAACTATGTCATACATGTTTATTAAAAGTATTATTTCATTAAAAATGCATTTTAAAAAAATTCTATTCTTTTTTTTTTCTAGCCAACGACCAGCTGTCATACTTGAAAGCCATTTTCCGAGAGTTAGGCGGTTCCGATGAAAACGACGATGATGACTTCGAAGGCTCAGGTTCCCCTGATGATGATGATGATTCATTCCCAGGAGGCACGGGTTCCCCCGATGATTTAAATCCAGGAGGCACAGGTTCCCCCGACGATTTATATCCAGGAGGCACGGGTTCCCCCGATGATTTATATCCAGGAGGAACTGGTTCCCCCGACGATTTATATCCAGGAGGCACGGGTTCCCCCGATGATTTATATCCAGGAGGCACGGGTTCCCCCGATGATTTATATCCAGGAGGAACTGGTTCCCCCGACGATTTAACGAAACGACTAATTTTGAAGAAATCGTATGGGGACAATGAGGATGAAGACGATGCTGATTTCGGTGAAGACGATGAGTTTAGCGAAGATGCTGATGAGGAAAGTGAAGATGAAATGCGAAATTGATCATGTGAATTAAGTAAACGCCAAACGCATCAACTTGTTTCCGTTATATTTCATTGTTATAAATAGTGGTTATAATTATGTTTGAAAATAAACTATGAAAAACTGAAGCTCGTTTTATTTGACTGGCATAGGTTGTGAGATGTACAATTGTGCATTAAAAATATGTATGGGAACATTTTCGAAGAAAATGGCAATTTGTTTTGTAAAGGTAAATTAAATAGAAAGATGTATAAAAGATTATTCCGTCCATATAGTAACAAATGGTGTCGGACCAAGGCCACAATTTGCAATATTGAAACCTTAACATATTGTCTATTTCCAAATTTTGTTAATGTTGTGTGATTGGTACAATACTGCTTGTGTCGCCAAAAATTGGCAAAATTACATAT
>WFKH01010211.1:24837457-24961025 GCA_016163765.1 Magallana hongkongensis
GTGTGTGTGTGTGTGTGTGTGTGTGTGTGTGTGTGTGTGTGTGTGTGTGTGTGTGTGTGTGTGTGTGTGTGTGTGTGTGTGTGTGTGTGTGCGTGCGTGCGTGCGTGCGTGCGTGCGTGCGTGCGTGCGTGCGTGCGTGCGGGCGTGCGGGCGTGCGTGCGTGCGTGCGTGTGTGTGTGTGTGTGTGTGTACAGTGTACGTGTGTGAAATTCCTGCTTGTGCTGTTTAGAACAGGGGGAAATGTGCGTATCTTGTATTGTAATAATTGACGTTCGATACAAAGTTTAGAACTTTCCATTCAAGGGAAAACTTTTACCACTTCGATGCGCTTCATTGTATAACCACGAGGCAGGACTTTTACTGCGAAACTGAAAGTATCAAATAAAACCACGTGGTATAAGTTTAAATAATAATACGGATGTTTTCTTCTTGGTTCTTATTCTAAATATTTAAAGTGCATAGTGGATTTGTAAATATGATGATGCGAACACTCGTTGGTACATCTATCAAAATTTTACAAACTATCTTAAATATTAAACAATTTGTTAGGGTCATACCGATAAATGAACATAGAGACTGGGTGGTCAACAAATTACCCATCATATCTACCTTACTGTTTTAGATACATCTTTCGCTATAAATTTAGTGAAGAATAATTTATTATATCTAAGCATTAAAATTCGAATATTTTTCAATATCTTTATACAGAGCTCTTCTTATAAAGGAGATAAATAGATTATTTTAAATGGCGATGACCATACAGTCTTTTTTAAATGAAACAAATTTAAAATTTTTCATAGTTTATTTCCCAACATAACCACTATAACAATAAAATATAACGAAAACAGGTACATGTATAAGTTAATGCGATACGTGTTTACTAGAATCAATATCGGATGTCGTCTTCATTATCCTTTTAAGCACTTTTTGTAGAATTATCACTTTTACTAGAATCGTCATGTCATACGATTTCTTCAAAATTCAGTTTCATTACTTTCACAGGATGAATTTCACATCCAATCGTCATTTTCCTGATAGGCACCTTCGCTAGACTCGTCGTCTTCATCCTCTTCGTCACCATCTTCCTCATACGAATTTTTCAAAATTCCTCGTTTCGTTGCATCATTTTCGTCTTGTTCATATCCAGTGATTGTATTTCCCGAATCATCATCGGCGGAACCTGTACCTCCTGGATATAAATCGTCATCGCGGGACCCTGTACCTTCCGGAGTTGAATCATCATCGGGAGAACCTGTATCGTCCGTGTCATCATCTCCGTCATTTTCATCGGAATCGTTCAAATCTCGCAAGATGGATTCCAAGTACGAGAGTTGCTCTTTGCCTGTTAGAAATGGAAAAGGTTACACTTAAATAATTCATACCAAGATTTTTCAAATGTTAATTTTTGAACGCATCTAATCTTGTAATCTGTGACATAGATGAATTATTCAAATACATATACTCACTTAGGAAACGTGAAACAAACTGTAAAATATCATCCGTATTTCCTGAGGTCATGTGCTTCTCTACTTGTTGGAAAACCCCTACAGCCCCGGTGACGTAACCTCGGTACACCCCAAGGATTCCCTGGACCACAGTGGCAGGGTCTTTCACGTGACCACGGAGGAAATTGGTCAACCAAGCTTCTGCCTCGGCGAAGGGTGTGGTTATGGAAAACCTGTCATAACAATATTACGGAAATGATTTTTTTAAAAAAATTTTTGCAAAATTGAGTTCAAAAACATGTCTTTATAGATAGAACCATTTAAAGTAGGTTGGATGGTCAACAAATCAACCATCAGATTTGCCTTAAATTTTAAAATATTTTTGACTAGAAACTATTATTTAAAAGAAAAAATCCAAATATTTTAGCTTTGAAATTTGAACATTTTTCGATTTCTTTATACATAGCTCTTCGTCTAACGGAGATAAATATAGCCTAAAAATGTTCCCGACCATCCAGCCTTCTTAAATAAGCTAACCTTCTTTGGAAATAAACTGAAATCTTTTTGTGGAACTCCCATAAGTCATCTACATCAGGACATTTGTAGATGTCGGCGGTCTCCATCAATTTTTGGATTAACTCATCGACAGTCCAGCCTTTTCTTACTGCTTTCATCATGGACATTCTCATATTCAGCAAGAATTTAGCCATCTCTGAAATTCAGCAAGATGAATCGTTCAACATTTTTACTTTGCACCCTTTTATACTAGTAAAATTGTAATGAGCTATTGTTAAAATACAATAACAATACCGTTCAGCTGGAACTGTTTGATCTTGTTCATAATGATGTCATAGATGTGCGCGTGACTCTTAGTTACAATTTCCTTAGTGATGACTGAAGCTGAAGGGTCAGTCAACTGGCCATCAAGAATGCGTCGAATTTCAGTATACATTGTGTTATCTTTTTCAGCGGTCATTGCAGTCTCTTGTTCTTTTAAGACATCTGAAAATGAATGGAACTGAAATAGGCAATTTCTTTGTTGACTAGACGGGAATTATGAAAGATATAACAAGATAACTGAAACACTTACAGAAAACCATCTGGTTAATCTTCATTGCGGCACATCGAAAATAAGAATCCAAGAATTTTGTGGCCATTATAGAGAATACAGGACTTTGGAACATAGGTGTGCTCGAGATGTTAGCATTTTTAAACCAGGTGTAGAAATCGACCAATCTGTTCGTGTCCATTGGCGTGTCCCCTACAATAGTGAAATGAATATAAGGCACTCAGTTAAAAACTTCCAGGTAAACCTTTTTCACACACAAATCTAATACTTACAAGAGTAGTTTCCAGCAGGAAAGTCCCCATAGTAGTTATCTATAAGTGACAGTAGCATTTTGTTGGACATAAGGGGTCCAGGTGGGCGTATGGTTCCACTGGGGCCGGGTGGTGATGGTGTATCCCCCATGTCTTTCATTTTTCTCTCAACAAGTCTCCTGAGATCCTCGACAACAGCACGAAACTCATCATCTCGAGGTCTTGAGAGCGAACCTGAACAGACAATGTTCACAGGCGCCGTGAGAGTTGTAATAAAAATATAACAGGTTTTAGCTTGAAAATTGTAAACGTGTTCGAATGAAGCACTAATAATTCAAGACTCAAGTTAAAATTGTCGTTTGAGCATAAAAATCTTTCAGACTTACCATGAAAAACTGCAAGTAAAACCACGACGAACTTTAGACACTCCATTTTGACGTTCTATTAAGCACAGCCTTCTCGAATTCCACGGACTTAACCGCTCTTGGTTTAAGTACCTTCTACCCTTATCGGTGCTCTGTTGCAATTGGTTGGTTGAAATAAGCTGACTATGATAGTTTCATTTCACTATCAGCGTGTCAATTCGCCGGGCGTGGTATTATTTCATACATTGATTACCATTTTACTCATCGATTGGTTATTCGATTTCGATTAGATGAATGCAGTTTTGCATATCAAATACAGAACTTTTTATAGCCGCTGACAGTACTGACCAATCGGAATGCTTGCTGCGTGTTCGATCGAACACGTGTCACTGATTGCCACTAATGACGTAGTACTCGTAAACAACCATTTGATAGCGACTGGTCAGAACAACCAGTGACATTGTTTGGTTCAAATGTGTTATGCAAAATAGTGTTCATTTGATTGACATCGATCAGCCAATCGCAGAATAACTTGGATATCCTAATACGCTCAATCGAACATAGCGATACACGCGGTATAGTGGAATGATAGTATATCATATCCACCCCTGCGAATGTGTTCGGAATGTTTTCTTTATCGTTGATAAGTATGCAATAAATCCAAAGGTGCTCGAATGAAAGTTCACGAGACTTCCCCGAGATTTGTTCAGTTCCTGTGAAATTTCGAGCGGAAGTACAAGTGTTCGGATAATATTCTCAAAATATGTAAGTACTGGTCGTTTTTCATATCATATCCTACTTTGATTTATGTTAAAACACGAAAATCTTTTTAGATGTATGTCTTATTTCATCATCTAGCAGTTATTCAAATTAAACGATGATATTCAGAACAGAGTTATCGTTCGTGTTCAAGCACTCTACACGTGGTTGAAAATATAAACACTGGGTTGCTTAATAAAATCATAGCCATGTTTGATGCTTGTGGTGTGCAATACCATGCTTTTTAAAAAAAAGAATGGATGTCTGTTTTGTATAAAAACTTAGTATATCGAGCCATTTTCAAGGACCATTCTGCATAAAATAGTATAGTCTGTTTCACTATTGATGCTATTACTAGGTCAGGCGCGGATCGAAAATTAATCCTTAGGGGGGATCGCCACTAAACATGTTAATTGTTGCAACAGCAGAAAAAAACTTACTTTTTTTCTATTGTCACATTTATTTCTAGAACTCATTTTATCCACCAATTAATAAAGATAAAGTTTAAAATCAATAAACGTTTAGATCGATTTATATTTGATTACAAGTACCTAGATTCAATGAAATAGACTATAAACACGAGGCACGATTTTTACTGTGAAACTGAAAGGGTCAAATGAAACCACGTGGTATAAAATTTAAATGACAATAACATTCGCAGGGGTGATATCGAAAGTATGATGAAAGAATTCAATAAACGATGTAAACCATTTTTAGCCGGGCTTTGCGAAAGCAAAGATTTGAATGTAGGAATGCAAATCGCCAATGTAACTATAAATAGCGCACCTGAAAAAACTTATGAAGGTGTATCGTAATGCACTTTTTAAAAATTCATATTTGATCTAGAAAATTCGAAATTCAGTTAAATAAAAGGTGTTTTTTTTCTAGTCAATTTTAAAGTTTTAATAAATAAACCTTGGTCCCGACTGGAATAATAGAAAATTGAAATATATAACATTTTCGTAAGAATAATTACTCGGTTATTTTGTATAGTTTGTACATTAATCAAAGTCATATTGATTTCTTGGTGGTCACTGCAGTTATTTTTGGTTTTTAAGTTGTTGATAATCTGGATCGGGATCAGTTTGCTATCATGATGCATAAATCAAAATTTTAGATAATCGAAACATATCCGACCGAGTTAAAATGGCCAAAATGCAAGAAGTTACAGGTATCTTGTTAATTTTGGGGATGAAGATATTTCATACACTGAATCAGATTAGAATGAGTATTATCAAAAGAAGTATATATAGCACCCTTTCTGTTCATATACTTCAGCTTTTAAACGGGTATTAATCTTTTTTAAAAATTGATATATCCGGCGTACTATTGTGCACAGGCACTTGTTTCAATAAAAAGTCCAAATATGGACCACCTGATATTGCAATTAACATGATGCATGCATCTTCTTTTTTTCAAATCATACCAATTTAATAACATGTATATACTTTAATTAATTTTTCACTATTGATACATTTTACTTTTTGTTAGTTTTTTTGAAATTATATTTTGCCAAATTTGACTATGCACTGCATGCATGTAATAACATTTACAGTAAACCTACAGAATGCATGTAGTATGGGTTTATCAAAATACCGTACATCGAACACAAAGTCTCGTGGATTTCGTTGTTAAATCGATCCACGAAATCAAATGTTTATCGAAGAAGGTTTCAGCTTCCTATAAGAAGGCACAGCAGCTGGTGTAGAATATCAATAAATATTTCGTCAAGGAATTTATTTTATGCATAAATAAAATTGTATTCTAATGAGAATGCACCTAATAATTAAAAAAAAAATATTTGTAAAATATATCGACTTTCTTACTTCATGTCCCAAATTTGTTTGTTCAACGACAAAAATCTTGGTACATGAGAGAGAGAGAGAGAGAGAGAGAGAGAGAGAGAGAGAGAGAGAGAGAGAGAGAGAGAGAGAACTAACATACTATTACCTTTTAAAGAGAGACTATAGGTGCATGGTAGGGGCCAAGAAATGATTTTAAAATGTGAATAAAAGAAGGGGACTTTGATGAGTCATTATGAAATTAGCTTCATTGAAAAGATGTACAAGACATTTACAATTTTTTATATTTCTTTATTAAGATATATTTTAGTTAGAATTATTAACACGGCTGTCAAAAATCAATTGCGTGCAGAGATAGAAAAAAATAATCGAAAAGAACTTTAAATGTATCAGTAATACCTCCTTGACAATGCCCCAACAATACACGTGCAATTGAAATTTATTTCAATCAACCAATCGTAAAACAGCATCAACAAGGGTAGAAGGTATATAAACCAAGAGCGGGTAAGTCCGTGCTACTTAAGAAGACGGTGCAAACTAGTATACCAGAATGGACTCTCTGAAATTTATAGTAGTTTTACTGGCAGTTTTTCAAGGTGTGTATGATTGTGATAATTCGAATTATTGTAAATATGGAAGTTTATTAGAAAGAAGTTTAAAAAATGACTTGCAATTCGAACACGTACAAGATTTTGGCCTTGTGTATGGCGGGTTTTTTTCCTATGTTGGTAGAATTTACATATTTTATCTATTGGTTTTTTTGTGAAAACGTTTATCAAATCTAACTTAAACGTCAAGTGGCAGTATTGGCCACATGTTTAAATAATGCTATAATCTACCTATTAAGAATGTTTCTCTGTATCTATGATTTAAAAATATCTTATTGCGAGAAAAAGGAATTGTAGCTTCATTTTCTTTATTCTCGCAAATGTCTCGTTCGACAGTGTCCTTTTCCCTACCAGCAAGATCGGACATTTCTGGGGAGTTGGAGATGCCCACCAAAGGGAAACTCTTCCACATTTTTGACAAAATGATAGAACCATACTATACTGGCTTTCCAAGCGGAGACTTCACAAGTAAGATGAAGAAACAGAAACCTTGTGTTTGGTTTAGGTGGAAAGTTGAATATGAAGGGTTTTAATAACTTATGGATGTAAAATGGTATTTATTTTAATTGTTTTGTTACAGTGAATATGCCATTGACACAAGCTGAACTTATAACACAGTTGAATGCATGGTATACAAGCAGAACCTCGGATCCCATGGCTTTCAGGGAACGGGCCTTTGTCAACACAACTGGCGAGATCCTAAAGGCCAACTTCAAGTGTGCCACAGCGAAACTCAACCAGATCATCTTTTGTAAGTGTATAAAACAAAGTGGATGCATTTACAAGTAGTCATATTGAAGATTAATACATGTATGTTCCGCAGACAGGACATTAGTATTAGCAAAAATACAATGTTCAATTATGTATAACAGACGCGCTCGATGTTAAAAATATTTCTTTTAATGATACAATTATCCCCTGTACTATAATAGTATCATAGTACAGGGGATAATTGTATCATTAAAAGAAATATTTTTAACATTATTATTACGGTACATGGGATAATTTTATTATTAAAAGAAATATTTTTAACGTCAGGCGCCTGTGTTATGTATATATTGATTTCGTTATCTTTTGCTTTTCAGATATTTTAAATAACTACGACCAGAGAATGACTACTGAGGATCAAATGATGCTTACCGGGTTAAGACAGATTTTGAAAGACCACATTTCCCCCTCCGACCTCGACTCATTCGCCAACATGGTTGTGAAGATTGGCCACGATCGGTTGTTCCGCGTTATGATGGATTTCATCAGATATTTCCAGTTTGAAGGTCGTTTATTCTTATCAAGTATACTCAGAATGATAATTTCTTAAATCTATATATTTTATATTCTGACAAGTATATTTACAGTTTTATTGGAACTGAATGGAGATTAATGATTTTGTCTGTACTGAAATCAAAGTTTTCTGTCACAGGTTTCCAGGACTTCTTTGGGCAACTGCGTGTTTTTCTGACTAAAGCGGGTAAAGCAAAGTGGACTGTTGCAGAATTTGACCAGAAACTGAAAAGTATGATGCAGGAGAGCGGCTTTGACTTCACGTGTCCTCCCCCAAGTACCATGTGGGCATTTCACGGAGAAATTGCGAAGAGTTTCAAAGAAAAGTATGGCGTATTTATTAATGTTATTGTTATA
This sequence comes from Magallana hongkongensis, assembly GCA_016163765.1. Taxonomy (NCBI): domain Eukaryota; kingdom Metazoa; phylum Mollusca; class Bivalvia; order Ostreida; family Ostreidae; genus Magallana; species Magallana hongkongensis. Next base: position 24,845,395 of record WFKH01010211.1, read on the forward strand.
TGATTATTATTCCTTTTCAATTTAAACTCGATTCTGTTCAGATGGATTTTGATGATCTTATTCTCTCTACAGGTTTTCCATGATGAAGCATTTAGCTAAGGCAAAAGGCTGGTTGACAGGAGTCCTTGGGAAATACACGACCTCCGCATCCGGTACCGTTATTGACGAAATCCTCCAACTCTACAGTACCTACACCAAAAAAGCAGTGGAAGAGTTCATGCAGGTAGAGACGCAAATGTCCACAGGAAACATGGATCAATTAGAGATGTTCTTAAGCAAGTTCCTCTGTAAGTATACCGGTATTTACCAAATGCGCATCATAAACGATCATTTCCGTAACTTTTGATCCTAACATGCGACAGAAAATCGAGTTAAATTTAATGTTATGTTAATTGTATATTCTTTGCAGATGTGACCAATTTTAATTCCTTGTGTGTGTGTTTCTTTTTTCATTGTAGCAACTAGCCAAATCCAGTATCTGAAGTCGATCTTTGTAGAACTCAAACAAATCCCGGGCACAAATGATGGCGGGAGTGACATGAGCATGCGCTCTTTTGGTGAGATCGGCTCCGATCCCATGATTGGATTTTAAGGACTTAGATTAATGGTTCAACCTCGCTTGTTTTATGTCTGTTATTGAATCTAATCAATAAATTGGGTCAAATTCATTAAACTGTTTTACTTGTGTCGTTTTTCAAGTTTTGGTCTTAATTAAATGAAGGTTCTGGACCCAAGCAGTCTGATTGCATGTATCCTTGAATTCTGACATATTTCTTATATAATCTGCAAAAGTATTGCATATTTCGTATAAAGTATCTAAGAAATAAGATATGCTAGTCAGAAATAAGTTTAGTCATATTACAGGCTTTGTCTAAGAATAAAAATATGCCAGAAAGGACAGGGGGAATTGAAAACGGAACAAAAACTGCTGTTTAGTTTTATCAGGAGAATACGCATCTATTGTACATGTATTTCGATTTTATCACATCTTAAGTTTTTTAGTACGTTCTCTTACAAGCAAGAGTAATCTCTCTTTTTCCATCGCACTCCATCATTTCTCGAGATTTTGGATTTTTGGAAATATCGAATCATGGAACATCATTATCTAACATCCTTTAAACAAAATTTTAAAAATCAAGTTTCCAAAGTTAAACCAGTTTTTTCAACAAGATCATATTTTGACAAAGGAATTTACTTTGTGCGGATCTAAGTTTAATGTTTAATTCTTTTATTACTTTCAAGCACAACAACATTTTTTTCTAATAGTTACATGTCCCTTCCGGTGATTTACAAATATTTGAAAGATCTCTTTTGATTTTTTTTTTTTATAAATGTGATAATGTTGTCTAATCTAAAACAATTCGTTCATAAATATCGTTTACCAAAAAATATCAATCATATTTAAACAGACAAAAATTGCAAAATTTTAGGTATTAATAAAGCTATAGGGCATTGCTGAAAAGTACGTATTATACAAAACTCGGGTGGTGTAAATAAATACTGGTATCGCCAAAATTAACGACCGATGATATTGTTTTAAGAGGCCGTTAATTAAAAACTAAAGAAGTGAAACTTACGGAGTTAATTTTTGCAGGATTATTGTTTGACCAGTGTCTGAACATTGCTAGTTCAGTGTCATGCAGTTGTTACATTTATCTGAAGGGGAATTCTCTGGGTAAAGTCTCATTTAAACAATAAAAGCATTTTATTGTTTATATTTACATCTTTCTTTTAACAAGTTAATAAATTGATTGTTAAAAGTAAGTAAAATTCACTAAATTACTGTAATGTACATCAGTACGTTAGCTAAAAACAACAGCCAAATCGTCTCCTATGGGAATTTTGAGTCTGACATCATCATGATTATTTCGTGCAGTCCGTGATTTTTCTTAGGTCGCTGTAGGTTTCGACCAATCGATAAACGGGGCGTGTAGATTTCAGTCTGGCTATAAATTAATTATAAGTTTCCGTAAGAGATAGAGGGAATCATAATCGGTAGATATAGATATAAGATTATACCTGCTATTTTAGCCTTCTGCTCTGCGCTTGCATGTATTCAATTCTATCTAATGCATGATGTGTCAATAATTTGTAAAGGTTTTTAAAATTCTCCAAGTACTGATGAGCCTTGTTGGAATTATAAAGACTGTAAATGTCTCCTTTTCATTTAGTTTAGATAGGATGTTTAAAATTTGAATATGCTTTTAATGAATAACAGTAACAATTATTTTTATCTTCTTATTTTCTCAAAGAACTAGTTAATGTTGCGAATTCACTGATCTAATGCGTGCACAGGTTCACACCACTTCCGATGTGCTAGCAATTGCATAGAGGAGTTAATTCAAAAATAAACTCCAAAAATCAGTGTGCTTTTAAAAAAGAAAGTATTGATATTTTATTGTCATTTGATATATTTACTAGTATTTTCTTCCTTTGGTTGGTAATATTTCAGTAGTTTCTTTTTTCTTTTTTTTTTTTTTTCAAATAATGTCTGCAATAATCAAACTAGTCCTATTACAGAACTTTTTGTCGTTTGTTTGTATTCCCATTTTCTTTTAACTTCATTTAACACTTATCGTCATCAGCTAAGGGTTGCAAAATTCGAAACCTTCACAATACATTTTTCAACCCCTCTATTTCTCTTATTCATTCTGTCTCTCTATTCTATCAATCACTCCTTTTTTTCTCCCGGATGATAATGGCACGATGATTTGGTTTTTTCCCTAACTCCATGCACTCAATATGTGTTCCTTTCGTTTGACAATGATCTACACCTATCGCAGTTGTATGACAAGCCTGGAAATTTGACAAACGAGGCCACATGGAGTTTTTTGTTTACAGGTGTAAAATTGACATGGGAAGATGACAGCTGCAGGTATGATGTATCTCCAAAATTAATCTGAAGTCCAAACAAAGAAAGCATATCATTTATGATTCATTTCTTTTCGCTCAACATTGAATTTTATATGTAACAGAAAATCTGAAATTAGCGATAAATACAAATGTATAATTTCCAATGATAAGTGATGATCATCCTAATGACGTTAATATAGTAAAATACAATTTTATGAAATAAGGGTTTTTCTTTAAAAATAAAAAAAAAAAGTTTGACAAAAATCTCAACATTAACAGCTTCGCTATTGTTTTAATTGTTCCCCAGCTTTAAATACAGTGAAACAAATTTACGGTACATAAAAACTTGTTAACCAGTTTGCCTGCTCCTGAACAAGCGCCGTGTAACACAACTGATCCGGTCATGTTGCGTTAGTTCCGCCCGCCCCCCGGGCCAACGTTTATCACAGACCCCTGCTCCATGGATGAGTGAACATGCGATGCTAAGGCCGTGGATGACCCCTAAGGGTCAACTTCAGATAAAAGAACACTGAAAGTGAGAGGTTGTGTATCTGAAATGCATCATTTTGCATGACGTGAAAGTAATGACTGTTGTCTGGCCCTAAATCTTGTTTGTTTATCAAGACAATAACAGTATCAATAGAGAAGGATTCCAACTCAGTATTTAGGTGTATGTTTGGAAGAAAACCTTTTGATTTAGAAACATATAACCAGTTATCCAATTATTTGGTCAGCTTCCATTGTACGATGTTGATTTTGTGGATATGTAGTTCTACTTGTGTTTATATGTAACAGATTTTTTTTTAATATACGAATAATTTTGTTGATTTGTGGCTCACTTGTGAAGTGAAAATGACACTGGAGAGGGAACGAAGACCAGATTGGATCGAACATTTGCGGGAGGATACCATTGCACGACCTTATCACGACTCGGTAAGATTATCGCAACGTTAGTCGTAATTGAAACATATGTAGTTAATTAAAATTAATAGATTTTAAAGCGCCCTTGTGATTTTAAAATCGCTATGAAAATTTTTGATTAAATAATGTGTGTTTATATTATTTAAGTTTGAACTTCAAATGAATATTAGACACTTTTGATGATGGAATTTCAATAATATCTTAATTGATCTGCGCATTGCTGGTTCTAGAAAATGAATTAAATAAATCATGATATTATCAGTTGTTATATTCACACATTGTCAGTTTCAATAAACTCAAGTGCTAACTATCATTTATCGCAAAATTAATAAAGTAACCCTTCTTTTCTCATAAAACCGTCAGCCAGATCAAGAAAAAGCATGTTGCTGGTAACCTAATGTCATTTTTATGGGTATTATATGGTTTCCAGCAACAAGTTGTGTAAGTGCGAATCACGGAATGTTCATTGTATTTCCCATTAAAAATGTCCAACTTACATCGGCTCTTCGTGTCCTATTTGACTGACAGCTATTCTTTAAATTTAGAAACAAAATCATTTGTGTATCAAGACATTGTTTTACTTCACGGACGCTTCCTTACAGACAAAAAAAAGGGGGAGGGGGTCTTTGTGATTTGTTCGGAACGGAATGAGCCGAAGAAAAACCCGAGTTTGTCTCTTTGTTACAAGTCTTTTATCATGTTCATAAATTCTTGTTCTACGAAGTGTATGAATAACAAGAGATTTATGCAAGTTCAAATATTTTCAAAATTTTTCGGAAGTTGTTAGAAATGAAGGGGAAGTGGTGTACAACACCTTTAGCCACATTAAAAGGATTCCAGTATTGTTTACTACAATTTTACTCCTCTGTCAGTTTTTTAAAATCTGTTTGATGTTTATTTGCATCTGATGTGACTCTTCTGTTCCGATAACAAGTTTTTAATTGTTGTTCTCTTTTTAAAATAAAACCTAACAGGATAAGTTTAAGATGGTAGGAAACAAATCAGCTTCATGTCAAATTAAAACATGTTTGACATAATTGTAAAAAACAATGTAATATCCACTTTCTACGACTGCATCTCAAGACCCTGGATTTTTTTTTCAATTTGATATACACATGTTACCGTACGTATATGAAATACAAGAACAACAAAATTATATAATTGTTTTGAAAAACAACTTCAGTATGGTGAATATAAGATAACTTATCATTTGATTTTTCCTTATTTCATGTACACAAAATCATTCCCAATTATCAAGACACCAATAATACTATATTTTTAAAAAAATATCGTACAGGTACGATTTCCACTATTTGACTTTGTATTTGGGAGATGGTTTATATATACAGACTGTTGCCCAATCCTATTGAGCTATCAATAAAAATGTTTTAAATTAATGAACTACAAGTAATTATTTTAACAGACACATATAACATGTTTGGTGGCCATCCAATTGTTTTATAATTTAAGTAACACTCATGTGTCTACAATGGCAAGCCCACGGTAACTACGCCCATCCCGGTGACATTTCTGATGATCTGTCTCCCCCCGGGGGTAGGTAGGCTCTCGGTGAGCTGCAGCTATTGTCGTTTTTGTCCATACGTTTCGCGAGTGCTCGTCCATTATTGTGTCATAAATTTGGGCTGCTCTTACATCAAGGCAGGCTTCGCTGCTTTTGTCACAGTATAAATTTGACAGTCTCATCATCTTGTAAACCTGTGTCACACCTTTCGACAGGTGTGTTTTTCCTTTAACTGACCGCATGACTTTGATGAAAGAAGGTATTCCTGGTACAGATTCTCTGAAAAAAGAAATGGCATATTAATATGCAAATATCTGTTTTGTTGCCCATTCTATCCAACAATTGATGTTGTTTTATTTCAGTTTTTCCTTCTGCAATATTGTCCATTGTTGTCTGTTATAATGATTTTATAACCATTATGGACGAGCAAGGACCACCATATAGTATATCATCATATATACTGAATTAATTTAAGAAGTATTTTATTCAATATATAAATACATTGAATTGAATTAAACAGCAGGCAAAATGTCTATACATGTTCTCTCCTGATCATATACATGTATATACTGAATGTTAGACAGATCATCAGAGATAGAGAGTGTATTGCATGGTATGCACCAATTCTATCTCTTTGAAAAGACGAGTTACTAAGTAGACAATGATCAAATTATCTCGCAGAAACAGGGCATTAGGGGAAAACATTAACACGTTTTCTTTTCTGAAAAACAATTCTGTTGACTTGTCTGGTCTTGCTTTTGATGTTTGGAGCCAAACCATGACGTAAATTGAGGTTTTGCTTATTTCGCAATATGGTCAACGTTTCTTCCATCTTTGTCAAAACAAAAAAAAAACATGCAGAATTTCAAAACCGAATTTTTACATCAATTGAACATCTTCGGTTAAACGTTTATCGTGACATACACATGCGAGTTGTTGCAGACGTATTGGGTCGGTTGGGTTGGAATTAGTAATATAAAGCAGCCACAATTACCTTACTCACTATACCCCCTCCTGTCCTGCTAATGGTGATGCATATAATGGCAGCAAACTGTATTAACTCCATTAATTTTTTTAAATAAATAAAAAATTATTTAGATAAAGTGCATGGTTCTGGTTCTACATATGCACCACTGTGTTAATTTTTTTGAGAGAGGACAGAAATGGTTACTAATATTATCTTTTAGGGTGTTTTTGGCTTTGGTCACTCATTTGTTGATGAAAAAACATTGAATAAAAAGTGAAGAAATGTTGGTACCCCTAATAGCATCAAAGTAAGCTTGTTTCATCATCTATTTCTTTGTTGTCCATGGCCCAATACATATACACCAAATATATCGGAAAAGTTTTTCGAACATTTGCCAGACTAGAGAAAATGGTGGTGGGGGGGGGGGGGGGGGGGGTTGTTTTAGAATGTGGGTGTTATAAAATGTGGTTAAAAAAAATATTGTTGTCTTGGTTGCATAAAACAAGATCGGTAGCATTTGGATACACGAAGAATTAATAAGGTACAATATCATCTTCTTGTGTTTCTTTAGAAATCACTCCACTCGGCATAAATTGTTAAATTGTTTCAATTGTCATAATTCGATTACAATGCATGACAGCAAACCTTGTTTAAAAGTACACTAAACTCGGTGATCCATCTCGACATACCGATACAGCTATATTTAAAGAATAAGGAATCATAAATTCATTATTTTAGTATTATGATGTAATCAAATACTGTTGGGAGTGATGAAATCCAATAAGGCCCGAATTTTCAGCAATTGTACGATTAAATATTAATTTAGTCATTCATGAAATGTATTGGTCTATACATTACAAAATCGATTCGTAGTGTTATCACAGACAAGGATACTGGAAAATGTAAATATATGTGGGTAAAGGGTAGTGAATTAATGAACACCTCTGGTATAGATCTATATATGCATTCATTTTTTCCCATTCAATTATGATTGGTATTTTATAAAATATACACTTTTAAATTTATTGACTACCTGCGAATAACGGAACAAATCTTTGGGATAACAATTTTGAAGTATAAAATCATCAGATCAAACCCTGTCATAATAAATACCTTAGCTACATTTGCATTTCTTCAAATATACTATTTATATTTTACTACACATTTATAATCTATCATTAAATATACATGTATATCGATAGCCTTTACATGTGTATTATATTTTTTACTACTAACACACCCTTCTCCTTAAAAGGGATGAAACATTCGCTCCAGATTGATAAAGTTTAATGCGTAAAATATAAATCAAATCCGTAAATTGTTTGGCATGCATTGAATAGCCGGAAACACTGCTGGATGCAAACTTATGTCTGTGCATCATGGTCACGATCTCCTTTTTACCTATATACGTACGATGAATATATACGCAAAATGTCTTCATTACCCCCTGGTTATTGTTGACGCCTTTCCCCGGGTCGTAATGAAAAATTAGGCTGCAGATTTAGTTGGATAAAGTGGTAATCGGTCGTATAAAGAGCGTTAAACTTATGAGCTGCTGCAGGGAGAAGTGCTGTTTCATTACCTTTCTATGTTATCTGTGCGGATATAAAACTTTAAAGTCAAGATAACATCTACTGATTTGCAATGTGTTACCTCGGATAAACAACAAGGGGGACCAAGTCTATTGTGATATTAGACATCATGGTTCGTGAAGTAAGAAAATTAAAATTCACTAAATTATGTGCATTTTATCGGGAAGGCTTTGTTTTACTAGATCAGTTTGCGATTTCACCTGAAAAAGGTCTCTTACTTGGGATTTACATTTGAGCTCCAGTATTTTTCTGTGTGATTTGAGAGATTTTGGATTTTACATTTTTTGTGATTTGTGTGATCCTTTATTTACTTGTAATTCATGTATATGTGATTATCGATATCGTTTTGATAATTAATTCTGTTTGTTGAAATTTTACCTTATTTCACATCCAGAGAAGTAGTATTTGAATTGCATTTTGCACCATTGTTAAATCCATTCTATTTAGATTTTAAAAAGGTATTTTGATCTGACCATTAAATGCGATTAGTTTTACGACTTTTCAGAATTCTTTTACAGTAAAATAAAACGCCCGTTCTTTGATCTTGCACCTGATTTTTTCAATTTTTTTTTCTTTTTGGTCTTTTTCTTTTCTTATTTTTCTCTTTGCTTTTCAACCAATTTTCTTTAAAAACCAAAACTTGAGAAAAAAATTACATCTGTAATAATTTCATTCAAACTATTTCAGTACCCATCATACCGGGGTGGGGGTAACAAGAACGACTATAATTCACTACACAGAAGGGAGCATCACCACCGCCACCATCACTCCTCCCACAGACATGGGGAGGATCCAGACGGGAAACTAGGGGGCGGGAATACACATTTTATTCACGGACAATCGGGCAGTGATTCCACAATAAACAGCCGGAAATCCATTAAATCCGAGGAAAGAATGAAGCAGAAACGACTCGGTCTCGTTTTGCTGTTGTTGATCGGTGCATTGTTAATCGCTTTCGGAATCGGATTATTAATTTACTTTCTACTGATGGAGAGTAAGTTTATCATTGATTTAATGTACTACTTTTATATTTCCATCTGTAAATGTAAATATCAAGCAATGTTTGTACACGTTGAGGGGTTAAGCAGGTTTTTGTTTGTTTGCTTTTTTTTTGGGGGGGGGGGGGTACGAATATCAATGAAATCAATCAAGTACTGATTGTGTAAGAAATATTTAAAAGTTTTCATTTATTCATTTAATGAAAAACAAGATTTTTATCTCTTTTACCCCAAAAATATACCAATGAAAGAGAAAGTTCAGCGTTGTATTGATAATTTATTTGACTCGTTATTTTTCTCCTATGTTTTCAATTGACATGTAGAAAAAATATCTAACCAATTATTTACATGTATTTATACACTTATTTTTTAATTATTGAAAGAATACCATGTCAGTTTTTCGTCATTTTAGATATCTTTTATATTGAAATTTAGATTGTTTAAACATATTCTATACTATTTGTAATATTCAAAAGTTTTGAACAAGTTCTTAAATCTCTCAAAATTTCTTTGCAGATCCTGGGCTGTATAACCATGGTAAGTTTTTTTCCGGAATTTCATTGTTCGTATTTAATTTTCTCTTTTACACGCGCAATATGGCGCCAAACTTCAACAGAGGAATAGCAAACGCCATGAAAATGTTGAACAATTACAGATTCTGTGTGTTTCTGGATATGACTTTTATCCACGAACACTTTAAATACAAAAAGGTAGTCTTAACTTTCTTTAAACACCGAGATCTGTTTACAACCTTAGTTGATGTGGAAGGAGGTACAGCTGATACTCCCCATCTTAATTTGTAAAGAAAAAAAAGTATGCCATCTATTCTACAAAAATCAAAATGATTTTTGTCATATATAGCTTATAAATTTTTTTCTTTGCACATTAATAATGATGGGGGTGCATATATTGATGTATAGTCATGATAGTCGGGTAACAGGTAAACATAATGACGTCCATCACTCCAAATTAATTTTTTACGGTAAAATGTAAACACTAAACACAATTTTACAAAAAGTACTTTGTAAATACGACTTTACATCAGAGACATAAATAACAGTGTTATTTATGTCTCTATTTACACTAAGTATATCGAATTTACTCTGTGTTCGAAGAATTGATAAGTGTTTAGGCCTAACGTTAGTGATTTATACATGTTTATGTTTCTGTTCTAAATGCATAGATGGATTGCATCGAATTGACTTAATCAAATAAGTTTACCGTATTAGGCTTATCGCATATTATTAAGGCTTTTAAAAGTTCATATTCTCGTAATTAATACCTAATGTTTTTAAAAAGTGATGTTTGCATTTCAAATCACTCATTTACCATCATATCTATAAAGGTACACCTTACTGTTAACTTAGATAAATAGTTTATTTATACCTTCAGGATATTTTAGTATGACCTGATATGAACTGGTGAATTTAATGTGATGACATTTATTAGATCTGGTTAACTTGAACATTTATGTCGATCGATTTTACAAGGTATGTTCAGAAAAGCATTCAAGAAATTTTAGATGTCCGCGCAATGTTTTGATAATTTTAAGTTTTTATTTGATCACAAAGGTAATAAATGACAAAATATTTGCTTTGAAGCCTCTTCTAAAGTCAAGTCAGTAAGGTTGTTTATTTTGAAATGTTCTTTGTTCTTATTTACAATTTTAAATTCCAGTCCAGTATGTGTGATGCTTAATGCACCAACTCCATTTGTTTAGGTACTGAAATCGGTATAAAAAGTAAACCGAAGAATATTATATAACACAATCACCAGCAGGCATCATGATAGAATATGCCTAGTATACAGAAGTTGGCAAAATATTAGATTAGTTATTGCTGTAGTACATACAGTCAAACTTCGTTATCTCGAACTAGATGGGACTGTTTAAAAACTTCGAGATATCTGAGTATTCGAGATATTGAGGGTAAAATACTTAAAAAATTAGTAGTTGGGACTTACAAATCACTTCGACATATCCATTGTACTTGAGATATCAGTGTTCAAGATATCGAAGTTCAACTGTATATATACCAGCTATTCCAATGACCGTATGCAAAGTTATTACTTACCCATTAAACTTACTACTTACATGTAACTTATATATTCATAAATATTTAAAGTATTGTATATGTTTTTGGTTTTTTTTTGCATTTCTCCTTTTTATAGATGAATGCAAAATACTTATTCTGTTACTGTATATTTTTAGATTTGTATAAAGCCAGGATGAACATGCCGATTCTTAACAAGGAGTATAATGAAGCCATGAAAAACTTGTCATCAGCAGAAGCAAGGGCTCTGGCTCTTCCTCTCTGTACAGAGGTAACTACAATGAAACAATCAATTTAATAAAAACTTTTTAAAATTAATCATAATGAAGAAAGTTGACTGTTGTGTCTAAATTCAAACAGCAAGCTGTTTCCCTGTATACATTAAACTCAATAAAAGGATCATATGGCTTTAGAATTTAGATAATATGGGGGTGTTAGAATTCATTGAATATGTGTGCATTGTAAATATTGTCGCATCTTATTTTAATTATAAAGAATAGAAAAATTTAAAATTGAAAATAACTATGAATGATCAACCTCTCTCGTAACTGTTTGTTGTGGACATATGTCAAAGTTGATTTAAAATTAGAAGATCAAAAGAATAGTGTGAAGAAAGTGTATCCTGGTAGCAATACCTATGTGATAAATCACTTGCGTTCATAGACAATAAGAATAATGTTAGATGTCTGTTATAAAATTAGTGTACCATTTCACCCTGCATACCATGTCATTTCAACTTAGCCTTTTTCTTTGAGTTTTTACAAATTTATTTGTGCAGATTGACAGCTATCTAAGGGACAGTCCATTAGCTGGCAAATACAAAGAATGTGCTGTCAGAGAAATCAAGTGAGCAATCTTAATGTGGGAGGAGAGAGATTCACTGTCATTTATGTTCACACTTTAAAATTGAGAATTTACTTCAAGTTGATAAAAACAATCTGTTGGGGTTTAATAGTTGTAAAAATTAATAAAGGATAGTTCATTAATTTAAAATGGTTGTTTAAAATTAAATCTCTCTCTAATTTATTTCTTAATATTTAAGATTTGAATGTATGGTCATACAAAACAATTGTAATTGATAATTTGTATGCATTTCCGATTTCTTTCTTTTTCTTAGAGCAACAGCTGGATCTCCCATCACATGCAAGTGCTCAGGAGGACTAGTGTAAGCAAAATAATTTTTTTTTTACTTAGCAAATTATCTATTATTTGGCTATTCTGGATGAGTAATGATGATTGTCCTTAATAAAGCTACAGTAATGTTATTTTCTTTGAAAATGTTTTCTGCATTTAGCAGGTTTATTATATATTTTGATATTAAAATGGATTTTAATGTATTCTTAGTTCTTCTTTAATAAAGTATAGTATATACTGATACAATAAAGAAATTGTCATTATCATTTTATTCCCATTACTTGGCTACTCACATGTAAGAATGATTCAGTCCTGGAAAACAAAATTGATCTGAACATTTTTCTATTAATTATCAAATCTATTTCTTTCTACTGTAAATTGTATTCAAATGATACTTATAGATAAAACATATATTGTATTTTTGATGTGTGCACATTGAATGGGTTTTTGGGGCAAGAAAAGTACTTTGATTTTGCGATAAAATGTTAACAAGTCGTCAGAATCTTTGTTTATTCAATATAAAAAATGGTTCTCCGCTTTTTACAGTGAAAGTTTTTTTTATATACATTATGTCCTGTTGATATCAGAAGGGGGAGGTTGTTTTTTCCTTTTTATAATGTAATACTGTGGTTCCAACATTCAGTTCTGACATGATGGCATGTAGCATCCACTTTTAAGTTCAGTGATGGCTGTTTGTCAGGCTTGTAGATCAATGATCAAGCAGTGGCAACAATACACACTGTGACAGTTGATGGTGTTAGAAGACAAGAGTTCCTGTTATGGACATGTCTTAACACATCACCTGATGGTGCTAAGTTTCACAATGATGGACAATACAATAATTAATTGCTTTATCTGTTTTCACTTGAGGAGACACATGTTATTTTGGGTTTAGTGCCTAATAAGATAAAGCTATTTCTTCTGTGTTCTATGGCTTCTGACCGAGTTTTACCTTTTGTGGACTATGTTATGATATTACATCAACAATGTTGTTAAGCTGGGGGGAAAACAACTTTAAAATAATTTCAATAGAATTAACTGATATTAGATTTTCAAGTAGGATGATTGCATGAAGAAAAATGCATACCAGTACATGTAGCTTTTTGTTTCCAAATTTGTGATGATAATATCTGGCTCTATGATTAATTGTGTACATTCACCTTTTTGAGGGCTTTACAATGTTATGTTTTAAAAAGCCCATAAAGCGCTTGTTGTGCATTGACCCTTGGTAGACATGGAAAGATAAATTGGTTACTTGAACTTGAAGATTAAAAAAAACAAGTAATAGATTATCAAAGTAACATGAAATCAGATTTAAACTTTTTACGTTTTGTATTACTAGGATCAGACCATGCCGTTGTTACAAAATTTAGTTAAAATTTTAAAATCTGATAATTTTCATTTATAAAGGTGATGGAAATGAATCTTAAAAGAAATGATTTTCATACTTAACTGTCACTGAACATTTCATTTCAGGAAGTGAAAGGTATCTTACTCTACATAATCAAAGCATCTCTTCTTGATTTATATCTGTAGCTCCAGCAAAGGAAAGAGAGCACAGGTATTCTTTGACCTAGTGTTCAATGGCCAGATCACCCGGGAGGAAATAGAGAAGATACTGAGGGCACATTCCACCTATGAGGACAAGGATGGTCTGAGATATTTCAAGTTCAGGGACTTTATTGTGGATATCAATAAGATCCTCAATCCACCTGTACTCCCAACTCGTGGACCAGATATTGATATCATAGGTACAGTAGCACACAGGCTTACACGTTCTTTGAAGGAGCATGAATCAGGCTGTTTTTTGGCATGCCTTACCTTGAAAAGTTAATTTGTGGTGTGCTACCAATACATACATGTACTTTGACAAATTTCTTCTGTAAACATGTAGGACCCCTTAAACTAACCTTTGTGACTAAAATGTACCAGATAATAATACATGTGTATGAAATGTGAATACAATGTACACAGGGTTTGTGCTGTCTGTACTTTCAGTACTTTGATTCTGTTGTAGATGCAACACTGACCAATTTATCAGTGAGTGTGTACAACCTGACGGACTGGACCAGTGACCTCTACCACAACACCTCCCTCGCCTTCAACTCCTACGCTGTCCCCTTCTGTAGGGATGTAAGAATTTACTGAAGGTTTATAATTCAAATGTCATTAGAACCATGTGAAGTTGTCAATCCTAATGATGTATTTAAACCTGCAAATTTATTTTGTTAAATAGTAAAATATTACCATTATTTTAATGCAAAGTAGCATGTCTAATTCACAACTTTTAATATTTTTTAGCTTGATAAAATTTTTCGATTAAGCCCTTTGAGGGAGAGATATTATGACTGCCAAGTTAGAGCTTTTGGGTAAGTTCATGTACCAGCATGTCTATTTATTAACATTATATTACATTTTCACATTTACACTATTTACATTTTTAATGTATCCATATTTTTTATATATCAGTGTGTATACCTAGCCTTTGTTTTTCCTTTATTTACAGAAAAGATCCAAGAACAGTGGTAGTGCACTTGAGATTCAAAGGAAAAGCTTACAATAATATGAGGAGTGACATTTTACAGATAATTATAGACAATGCTAAAAGAGTTATTGACTCGGAGAATAAGGAACTAAGAATGATAGGTAACCTTCTGATTGAACCGCTGGGAGGCACCACGATTGATGTCCTAAATATAACACTGAATCTGGGAGGAACAACTACAATACAGCCAACCAAGACTGTACCCCCATCGACAGGTTTGCCTATTCCAACTCTTGCAGCATTATTTTTTATGATGGAACCGTCTCTTTTATTTGACTATGATCAAATGAATCTGAATAGAATCTTACTTTTGATTACAAATTATCAATCTGTATGATGAGCTCAAAAAAATATTTTCTCATCTACATGTATATGCACCATAGTGGGTTTAATGCTGTTTCAGTCAGTCTCAATTTTTTATTGACGTTTATTTAAAAAATTTCAGGCTTTGCAGTGTGCTTTAAATGTTGATTGTAAATCATACTTATGTATCTTTTCAGGAGAACAAGTTGTGATTGCAGACATTACGGTTTATTTATACAATTTAACATACGACCCTCGATTGGAGGATGGGAACTCTGCTCTGTTCATCAGACACGCTCATGCATTCTGTAAAGATGTAAGTTTTCATGAATGTCAAATTGAATTCTGTTGTAAATCAATTGATTTCTGTTACTTTTAACATTTCCTATGGTATTGTGTAATTTATGAAATGATTATTGAATGTTGAAGTTGTTAATTTTTTTTTCATGCAGATTGAGAAAATATACATGTCATCTTCACTAAAACACTCCTTCATTGATTGCAAAATGTTTGATTACATGTAAGTATATTGATAATCTCTTGAGGTATTTGGTTCACTAATATTTATGGTAGTACATGGACCTGTTCTCATCATCTTGCATATTAGTTTCCATCAATGGCTATATGAATAATAATGATTATTATTATACATGTACATGAATTATTGTGAAAGACAAGAATAATTTTATTTATTCATTCGGGGGTTATAAACTTATACACATGAATAAGCTATTTGGAACCTTTACAGGGCCCCGGATCCTGGACAATCCTACACAAAGGCCAAGTTCAAGCTGCGTTTCCGTCACCCCTCAGTCTTCTCCCCAGAGCACTTCAAGGGACTGATCCGGACCCGCACCCCAGAGTTCATACAGACCGACCGCCAGGCCCTGACCAAACTGTACACGTACCTGGTGGGTCACGACCTGGTCATTCTGGATAAGACCGGTTTTGATGTGGTCTGGAGTACGGCGGTCACCATCATGCCGTCCACTTTGTTCTTGCCTTCCTCTTTACACAGCTCCCTGGACATCATCACTTCTAACGTGTTTGCCTCTACCCCAGGGCTTACGCTCTATCCCTCCCACATTCATGGCTCATCCACTGTCTATGTGCTCTATGGTAAGAGATATTATTTTGCTTTGATTGTGAATTATAAATTAGATGAAAATTTTGTAGATATGGAAATTATTCAGGTAGATTCACACCATATTTGCGCATGAAATTTTTGCGGAACAATTGGATTGGCTTAATCAACAACATGATGATGTCTATACATGTATATCCACATTTACAGTACTTTTATCGATAAAATTCAAAAGAAGAAAAATTTAAGTTTGTTTTGTCTTTGGATTTGCAACATATTTTCTTTTTCAGATTCCACTTATGCCAACATTACTACAGGACTCTATGACTTTCAGTATACCTCAGATCTTACAAACAGAAACTCACCAAAGTTTGCAAGCTTGCAGGCTAATTTCTGTGATGATGTAAGTGTATTTTGTAAATGATACATACTAAATCAAAGATTTTGTTCTTCATTCATGAGGTGTTTTTTTTTATTATATGTATTTGGCATATTCTTGCAGCTTCGACGCTATGTGGAGAGGACATCTATTGGCAAGCATTTACAGGACTGTAAAATTGATGAATTTACGTAAGTTTCAGTATATTACATAACTGTACATGTACCTCTAGAGTGTGGATGGAAATCATTTTTAAAGTTATGAAAAACATGTATAATTTATTTCTTATAGACATTTCCCATCCAATGTAAAATTCCATCTCCTCTTTAACACACCAATGGGCTCCTACGTGACAGAGAATATCACTCACATACTGAAAGACATGGCCCCTCATCGTCTGAAGGATGGCTTTGAGTTGGTTGATGTAGGGGACCTGAACCTGATTTGGAATCGGTACCACATCGACATGAAGGTCACAAACTACACCATGCACACAGCCACTGATATCGCCCACACAGGAACCACAGACTTCCCAGCCACCCAAGGACCAGGAAAAATTATGTATTGTAAGAATTGCTTGTTCTTCATGCAAAGGAATTACATTGTAATGTTAAAGTTTGATTGTTCTCACTGTTGTAAATTCCTGAAAAAGAAGAGTTTTGCTTGTTCTTTATGAAAAGGAATTGGTATTATAGTTTAATGTTATCTTTTGTTGTAAATTCCTAAAAAAGAAATGTTTTTTTGGATATTAGAAGAAAATAAAACATAAACTCTGTGATTGAATCTATGAATTGTTTTCACTTTTGTGCTGCAGCTGCGACAGAAGTGCGATTTACCTGTGACTTGTACAATCAGAGTATCCCCATCGAGTTCTCTGACAGGGCCCATTACCTGTTCAAACAACAGCAGGACCTCTTCTGCAAAGACGCAAGTGATATTGATGCTATGCATTAAGTCTGATCGTTCAGTAATTAAAAATTTATTTATCTATTCAGTGTGCAGCTTTTAAAAAAAATGTAGTAAATGCTATTGATTAATCAGTTCATTTATTTTTTCAGGTGAAGAAGAGTTTTACAGACAGTGTTTTACATCCCCATTTCCTTGAGTGTTACATAAAGGACTTCAAGTAAGAAAGATCAGAATGCTTCAACGTGTAATGTTTAATACTACATGTGCTGGTACACAGGTCTCTAGTTTATGCACAGTTTACATAATACAGTGTACATACTTTACCATCTTCTATCACCAGATATGTCACACCCAGGAAAGTACAGTTCGGCCTGTATTTTGCCCATACTATGACAAGTGGTCTACAGAGCAATGCTGTTAATACCCTAGAGACAAGATCTTCTAACAAGAAAATCGGCAGCAAAACGTATGTGGATGTAGGAAAGCTGTTCTTGGAGAAAGGAAGCTGTACTATTGAGATGAAGCCTGCCAACTGGACCCACGAAATAGAGCACACCTACCACCCGATCCACCCATCCACCCCCACACTGCCTGTGGAGCCTTCATTTGGTATGATACTAAATGTTAAAGTGGTTTTGAGAAAAGTCAAGAAATAGATGAGAGATAAAAAATTCTATTTTTTATGATATTGATCAGAATAGATTTGTATAGGGATGCTGCTTAAATTAAGTTTTCTTAAAGATGATTAGTTAATGTTTGGGGGGTGGGGCATATAAATTACATGTACTTTTCTTTATACATGTACATGTATATACACCTATGGTCTGACCAGAGATATATTTTTTTATTGCAGAAATTGATCACTGTATGAGGTACCCCTGTCAACATGGGGGCACCTGTCTGAAGTCAATATCTGGCTGGTACATCTGTGTGTGTCCCCCAGGGTACTCGGGTCAGAACTGTGAAGTCAGTAAGTATAACAATAACTACCAGGGTACATGTATTTTGTGGTTGTCATAGGCTTACATGTACAGTGTATAGCATTTATCAAGAATAAAAATTAATTTCTTTATTTTATATCTATAAATACCAGTAAAAGATGAAAAATGTTACTTTTGTCAGATGGATGCAACTACATACTATTACATGTAAGTTTGTTGTGAAAAACAAAGTTTACACTGCTTTTTCTTTTAGATATCAATGAATGCAACATGAACATGTGTATGAATGGTGGAACCTGTGTGGACACCATAGGGAGCTACTACTGTAAATGTGACCAGGGCTGGGAGGGTGTCCAGTGTGAAATCAGTCAGTACTTTTGTCTCAAAGTTGGGATTTTCTGTATCAAACATGCATATTGTATAATAATGGTTTTTCAATTTGCTCTCCTTTTTTTTTGCAGATAAAAATGAGTGTGACGCACAGAACATCTGTCTGTATGGTGGTACTTGTGTTGACACTCCTGGCTCCTACTTCTGCATGTGTGTAGAAGGCAGAACTGGCAAAAACTGTGAACATGGTAATTGAATGTAGATATTCTAAAAACATACCATGTGTATGATTGTATAATATGCTTTTTTTTTAAGGAATTAACATTGGATATCATTCTGTACGTGTGTGATTTTTTTTTTTAGATATTAATGAGTGTGTTCAGGAAAATATTTGTCAGAATGGGGGCACCTGCTTCAATAGACCAGGCTCCTTTTACTGCAGCTGTGCCCAGGGATGGACAGGAACACTATGCGAGACTGGTAAACCATTTCACCCCCCAAAAAATCACTTCATGAATGTACTATTTATATATGTTTGCAGAATCAGTGGATTAATTTCCATTATATGATTATTTTTTTTTTTTATTTTGTAGATGTTGATGAGTGTGTAAACAACATTTGCCAACATGGAGGCACCTGTCTGAACACCCCTGGGTCATACCGATGTCTCTGTCCCACAGGGTGGACTGGAAAGTACTGTGAAAGAGGTCAGTGAATCAAATGCTTAGATACAATATTGTAGAGGCTTGATTTAATATTTTAACTTGGAAAAAATGCTTGCATAGATATTTTCATAAAAATTATTAAGTCAAAATCTAGAAAGTTGTGGATCCTTTTTGTATGGGGCCCTTATCCCCGAATCTCTCTTTTTTTCCCAGATATCCATGAATGTGTGGAGTATGGTAATGTGTGCTCTAACGGTGGCACCTGTCGTAACCTGATGGGTGGATACATCTGTACCTGTCCCATTGGATGGACTGGAGATAACTGCACTATAGGTGAGAAGTCAGACTGGTTCTGCTGAAAATCTGTTTTGGTTTTTTGTTGTTGTTTTTTTATGTGTGTGCTGCAAATTTTGAGAAAATGAAGTAAATCTGTTTTCATATGGTACACAATGACTGATATAATTTCTGCATTTTTTAATTTTTGTAATTATAAAATGTTTGTTGAAATTAGAAAAATAGATACTGTTAATTGAGAAAATTATTAGATATTATTTGGTGTTCAAATAATTTTCTCTTTTACACACCTAAATCTAAAGAATGCTATTTTTTATTTAACAGATGTAAAAGAATGTCAGAATAATCCCTGCAAGAATTCGCTGGGGTGTATTGAGCTGGAGGGATCCTATAAGTGTGAATGTCCCCCGGGGTACACTGGACAGAACTGTGATATCAGTACGTATACAGATAGTCTCTGTGTTCAGAACCTGTAACACATGTACATGTACATACTCAAATCTTTTACTTTGTCAGTGTTTGTAATTTTACATGAATTTGCAATCATCTTTTGACATGCCTCTATAAATGGTGGAAAAAATAAGGCAATAAGGATCAGATTTAAAAACAAAAATGTATATCGATTATAAATGTACATGTGCAAATATTATGTATATTATACACGTACATAGGAGCTTCTAAAAGTGTTTATGAACTTTTATGCCTTTTAACTTTCGTGTTTAATCATATATAGGTAAATGTAACTCCTGCTGATAGAATGATAAATTGAGCATTATTCTGCTATCTCTTGTAATGTTGGATGTATTTGTATATTACAGACATCAATGAGTGTTTAACCATGGACTTGCCCTGCACTGGACACGGGGAGTGTATTGACACCATGGGCTCCTACCGCTGTATCTGTAACCCGGGTTGGACCGGGAGTCACTGCGACCTGGACATCCACGAATGTACCCTCCTCAAGCCCTGTAAACACAACTCCACCTGTATCGAGATGCAGGGTGGCTACAGGTGTGAATGCCTACCTGGATTCCAGGGGAAGCATTGTGAAGGAGGTAAGGCTATACTTGTTCATCTTTGAAGTGCAATGTCAATTTACGAATATTCATGTATGATTTTAATTTTTGTTATGTAAAGTTGATAATACGACACAAAGTTTTGCATTTTATTAAAGATGAGTGTACTCTTGCAATATCTACAATCAGTATATTGGTATCTGTCTGATATTAATGAATGCTTGCAACTGTTTTTTATAGATGAGTTTGAGTGTGCCGGTAACCCCTGTTTAAATGGTGCCACCTGTATGGAGACGTTTGGGTCCTTCTACTGTAGCTGTCCCCCGGGCTGGACTGGTCCTCGCTGCAATGAGGGTAGGGATTATTTCCCCAGCTCTTGATCACTAGAGAACTGTAAACCAATTGTTATTTGATAGCGGGGTTTTTTTTCGCAATTGGATGGTTGATAGTCAATCCACTACACACAATTTTCTGCGAGAAAGTAGTTACATGTATTTTATATATATTTAAAAGTGTGTTTTGTGTCACTTTGGAATAAATTTTCAGAAATAGAGGTTGTTCACAAACTCTTGGATATTTATAGCATGTGTATAATACTTGGTTTTCGATACATTAAAAGCCACTTTTGCATCTGTAAGACATGTATTTGAAACAAATTGTATCATTTATTATGTAAATTATAATAAACAAATTTTAAAAAAAATGCAAATTTAGATTGATGTGGTTGGCTGTATGTAATGATTACATGGCAATGTATATTGTTAAAAATGCAAGTGCTTCTCAGATTGTTTCATTTTGAAATCTATAGTATTCAATGTACATGTATATCTATTTTCTGCAGATCCAGATGAATGCCTTACTTCACCATGTAAAAATGGTGGATCTTGTGTGAACACCAGGGGCAGTTACAGCTGTATGTGTGTGGACGGATGGTCAGGAATGGACTGTACCATTATTGGTAACTCTGAATGATTATAATACTTTAAATAATGTATTTACAGTTAACGGAATATATATTTTACTACTATAGTTAATATATTATATATCATAGAAAAGATGGACTGCAATTGAAATTGACACTTGATTGTCAAATTATAGTATGTGTTAGGGAAAATTTGTTATTGTTTCTTGCAAAAAAAATTTTTTTGGTGTGCGAAGGGTCCATAACAATATAAAAGCTCATTTTATGAACAGAAATTGCCCATCATTTGAAAGTGTGTCATGACCTTGAACTAAAGTCATTTAAAGGTGATCAATATTTTAATCAATCTAATTTGTGTCCATCCGTTTGTGAAGTTTACAGCTACTGAAATAATCTCTTTACATAGATGACTGGTGTATCAACAGTCCTTGCTTGAATGGCGGAGTCTGTGAGATGATGAACAATGTGGGCCGATACACATGTAATTGTCTACCAGGATGGGAGGGAAGAGAATGTGAAATTGGTAAGTCATATTGATTGAAAATTAAAAAACCAATTAATTTTATGAAAAAAAATGTATTAAAAGTATCTAATTCTTGAAGTGATTGTTTTTTCTTTCTGCAGATGTAGATGAATGTTTACACAGATCTTGTTTGAATAACGCTACATGTTTGAACACACCTGGCTCGTTTGTCTGTCAGTGCAACGCGGGATGGGAGGGAAATATTTGTGAACGAGGTGAGGTTCCTTTTTTTTTTTTTACAATCTATACTTACACATTCCTCACTATCCTTATGTTGTGTTTGATATCTTGTAATGCTTTTTTTATAAAACAAAAAATTGATGGGAAAACATTTCTATAAATACCATTTTTAAATTATGGTATGTTTGTTATCTCCTTGTAATTGTCTGACATTGGATAGTGTTTTTATGTTCCAGACCAAAATGAATGTCTGAACTTCCCTTGTGAAAATGATGGAACCTGTACTAATACTCTTGGGTCATACCTCTGTAAATGTTCTAAAGGCTGGACAGGACCCAGATGTAGAATAGGTAATCGCCCAAAAAATATCTTAGTTTTAACTGCTTAATATACAAAAACACAAAAAAAAATTCTTAGCTTATAGCTGCTTTTTTATACAAAATGATAAAGATGCAACTGGATCATATTCAGAATTTAGATAGACTTCAAAACCTGGAAAGATAAAAAAAAAACCCAAAAACTTTCCACACTTATGAAATTTTTTTCAGATGTTGATGAGTGTATCAATAGGCCCTGTGAAAATGGAGGAACTTGTGTTAATCTTCCTGGAAACTACGAATGTATTTGTCCAAGAGGATTCTCAGGACCACATTGTGAAAAGGGTCAGTGACACAATATTCATGAACTAACAAGAATACAAATATACATGTACATGTAGATTATACTTCTTTATTCGCATTATGGTTTCTTTATTAAGGGTTGTAAATTTGGTCCAAACTTTTCGTGCTAGTGAAGGTGAGAATCAGAGATGCTTTCATTAGAATTGTAGGTTATAACATCCTTTTAAATTTTTGCTACTACATGTATTTACCATGCATGTACAGAAAGCAATGATTAGATCTTTAGAAGTTTGAACAAGGCTGACATTGTTGAGTGTAGCCAGCTGATATTTATTGAGAGTTTCCAACCCTGTCATAGTGATTATGAATCTCAGATAAGATATTAAACTGTTTTTTTATTTTTAAGAACACAATGAATGTCTGAACAACCCCTGTGAGAATGGAGGGACGTGTTTCAATACACCCGGATCCTACTACTGTAGCTGTAAGACTGGGTGGACAGGCACCAACTGTACTCAGGGTATCTATCAACCTCTTTGTCTCCTCATAATAGTTTGAATTATAAAAAATGATTTTGGTTAATGTTGTCAAATCTTAGGGTTAATGCCATTTACTTAAGGATTTTTTGTATCATTGATAAAAAAGTGATCTAAGTGAATCAAATTTTGACATGTCTATTACTATAATCAACATTATATAGACATTTCATGATAATTTTTAGTAGTTCGAAAAATGATTTCTTTGTTTTGTTATAGATGTGGATGAGTGTCTATTTGAGAGGGCGGTGTGTATGTTTGGAGGAGTTTGCACCAATACGATCGGATCCTTTAAATGTGTGTGTCCCCCTGGTCGATCGGGACCCACCTGTGTCATAGGTAAGAATATATTAATTACCAGTACCCCAGTAAATACATGTTGTAGGTAATAACCTACATCAGTGAAGATTCTGCATGTGTTTCATATATAATTGAAATAAATTTTCTGAATTCCTTTAAATGTCTAATATTAAAAGTGATAATTGTTATGAAATTTTACATAAATTTATGTTTTAACATGATCTTTATGCAATTAAAATCTTTTCTCTTAAAAGTCCAGGAAACAAAGAAGTTGAGCTGGTTTAATGAATTTTCATATAAAATCTCCTATACTAAAAAAATTAGAAATATAAGACATGGTTATAAAGTTACTGAATTTCCAGACATTGACGAGTGTTTGTTGGCCAACCCTTGTGGTAATGGAGCCCAGTGTATCAACACGGATGGATCCTACAAATGTCTGTGTACTCCTGGCTGGACAGGGATCAACTGTACTGATGGTGAGTCCAAACCAACCCCATGTACTGGGACTGGTACTACATGTAGGTTTTACTGAACACAAGAATATAAGATGCTGCAGATGCTTTCTTCATAAATTTAAGTTTCATCTAAAACGGGATGATCTGTAAATTAAAATGACAACAAATTTCATAGAAAGTGAGAGTTACATGTACATGAATGATACAATGTATGGTACATTTGAATTTTTTTTATCTCAAGCATTGATTTATCATGTATAAGGATACTGCAATGTTGTAGTGAATTTGAAGTACCAACACCATTTTCCTATGTAATTAAATTTGATATATGGAATGTATAGATATCCGTGGATATCTAAAAAGAAAATTCATAACCCCATGAACTTCAAGGTAATGAAGTTTGATAAACCTGTATAATTATTACAACTGGAATCATTTGGGGAACCTTTGAATAAAGTTAATGGGAAAGCTTGGTGAAAATATTGCTAATATTTCAATATATGTCTTTGCACAGTGCAGTAAATTAATACTATTTGAAATGTTTTCACAGATGACAATGAGTGTAAGGGATATCCATGTCGAAACAAGGGCACCTGTGTGAACACGGTCGGATCCTTCAAGTGCACATGTCCTCCCCAATGGACCGGTCCTATCTGTGACTTTGGTACGTTTCTTTATGTAATACTTCTCAATCACAATGGTGTAACACATGTCATGATCCAATTATAAATCTACCACAGTCAAAATAAATGGTAAAAATGTTTTTCTTCAAATATTTAAAAAAAGTTTTATGGGGAAGCTAAGAAAATCTTATAGGGAAATAAAATATGTGTCATGGTAGCATCGAGGGGAAAGAGTTAGAGATATGTCTCGATAAGGAACTTACCGTAAGGTAATAATCAGTGGGTTTTTTTCAATTTGTGGGTTTATTTTTTAGATGTGAACGAGTGCCTGAACCTTACAATCTGTCATAACGGTGGGGAATGCATCAACAAAGTGGGTTCTTATGCCTGCTCTTGTAAAGAAGGATGGACTGGCCAACATTGTCACATAGGTATTCAAGAGAAAATATTTAGATGGAAAGCAATTCATTTTCTTGAACTTTGCTGAAACACAATGTATTCATTAATTCCTGTTAAAGGTTTCTAGCCAGAATTTCAGAACTTGATTTTCATGGATTTTAATTTTTTTTTCTGTGTGTTTAGTTTATATTTGTATGAACAAGCAGCCTAACATCAGATTGTTTCGGTGATTTACTTCTTAGAGCACAAATGTATGTTGTAGATTATAATGAGTGTGCAAAAGACAGAAATCCTTGTATGAATGGTGCAACATGCGACAATCGCAACGGAACCTTCAATTGTATCTGTCCAAAGGGATGGAAAGGTGTTCATTGTGATATTGGTAGGTTATACATTGGTCATCAGCAAATGAAAGACCTGTACTCTTGATGTATAAACTTTGATAACGAAATGTACATTGATCTGATGTTTTTTGTTTTTGCAGACATTAATGAATGTGAGACTTTGGTCAGCCCCTGTCAGTTTGGTGGAACTTGTAACAACATTGATGGGTCTTACTACTGCATCTGTCCACCATATAGGGGAGGTGACTACTGCGAAATCAGTAAGTGTTAATAACTTTAATGTACAGTTATTCATAATGATTTGACTAATTAGATTTGTGTGACATTTGTTTAAAGTTATTTCAATTCAAAATTTGAAGAAGCTAGGCAGCAACTATCTCTAGATTCACAGTATCACCAAATTACCTACTATTATTTTCAGTGTTCTATTTTGCTTTTTAACAGTGCTGGTTCAAGGCAACTAATTTTTGCAGTTGACTTTAAAATATGATTTTAAACAGATATATATTAAAGTTAAAAAAATACTCATTTGCAGCAATAATTAGTTGCAATGACATTGTTGTCACATTTTATTGTCTTGCATGCATATGAAATTGGTTTAACATATCCATTTCTTGGATTACATAATTACATGTATTTTGATTTTACTTATCCTTCAGATATCCAAGAGTGTTTGACAATGCCCTGTATGAACAATGGTCGGTGTATAGATCTGGAGGATGGCTTCCGCTGTGAGTGCTCTCAGGCCTATACAGGCGAGTACTGTCAGAATGACGCCAACGAGTGCGAGCTGTCCAACCCATGCCAGCACGAGGGCACCTGTGTCAACACCCACGGCTCCTATAGGTGTCGCTGTAAGGAGGGATGGAAGGGACGCAACTGTGAATTGGGTCAGTACAGAAATGCAATGTTTTCATGTAGACAGAAACCTGGTTAAGAATTAATAGAAGTTATATACATGTAATTGTGAAAGGTTATTATTTTTTACCAAATAAATATAACTTGTATTACAACATTCATGTAGGTCAGTAAATGTCAGGCAGTGTTTATGTAGATAAAAAATCTGGTTTAAACAAAGTTTGTATAGACTTAGAAGTAATTTTCTTTGTTACGTACAAGTTATGTTGCAAAAATAAGTTATTCCTAATATAACTCATATTAAATCGCAGAGATAGATGCAACTGTCATATAAAAGTTAATCATTTTGTTGGAAATTTTTATGATTGAAACAGAGACTTAATTTGATAGTTGAATTGCAGATATCAATGAGTGCAATGTAGCCAGCCCCTGCTTGCATGGAGGCAGTTGTTTCAATACAATGGGCTCATTCAGGTGTACATGCCCACCTCAATGGACAGGTGAAAGATGCGAAACAGGTCAGTATTTAAAATTGTGAAAATCTATTTTTAGCAAGAATTCAATTATAAGAAGAAAGAAGTTATAAACATCTAAAAACTTGTTAATGTTATACATGTATGTACATTGCATATACTGTATACTAGTTCTGTTGTATATTTCATGGGTTTGCAAATAATGATTCTAATTCTGTGTTTTCTATGTTTTGTGTTAGATGTGGACGAGTGCATGGGCAGCTTCCCTCCCTGTCTCCATGGGGGCACTTGTATCAACATCCAGGGGGGCTACACCTGTCAGTGCCCCATAGGCTGGACAGGAAAGAACTGTGAAATAGGTCAGGAACTTTCCATGAACATGTCAATCACAGTGTAAATTTAAAAAATCTAAAGCTGTCTTACCAGCAGTATAGAATATATATGTTAAATAATA
Source organism: Magallana hongkongensis (assembly GCA_016163765.1). Lineage (NCBI taxonomy): Eukaryota > Metazoa > Mollusca > Bivalvia > Ostreida > Ostreidae > Magallana > Magallana hongkongensis. The sequence goes on from WFKH01010211.1 coordinate 24,872,589, forward strand.
TAATCAAATATCTTTATAAAACTTACCTTGTAATTTATTATCAGTTCTGTAGCAGTTGATGAAGCACTTCTTAGAACAGGTTTAACATTTTGTGCACGATAATATAAATACTTACTGTATACAGGGAAATATTCACGCCTGTTTTGTTTTTGCCCCTTTCTCCCTTGTTGTCAGCAGGCGAATTTAAGACGGGCAAATTCCAATGTCTCAAATTATCTCTCTTAAAACACAACTTTGTCTGGGTGAATTCAAGACAGGGGGAAAGTGTTTGCAAGTGTAGAAGGGTGAAAATTACACGGGGCGAAAATAACCCTGTATAAAGTATTTTGATTAAACAAGATTTTTTTTATTTTTTTGGCAATCATAATATTATTTCTTTCTCATATGGAATGCTACAAACATTGATCATATGATGCTTGAAAGAGAGATAGCATACAAAACCAAATTTATTACCGCTAATGTTTTTTTCTCTGTTGAACTGTAGATGTGAACGAGTGTATCACAATGAAGCCATGTAGGAATGGGGGCACCTGTCAGAACATTGACGGCTCTTACCTGTGTCAGTGTAAGGAGGGCTGGACAGACCCCGACTGTACCACAGGTAGGTTACACCACGGGCTGCTTGCATTTATTTGTATAAATAATAATGGGTCCTTGATGTGTGTACTGTTACTCCATAAAATGATACACTGTACATACATGTAGATTTACTTTAGAAAGTCATAAGGCTAATTTCAATTACAAAAAACCAAAATATAAATTTTTACATTTTTTTTTATAACGGAAGATATTTTTTAAAAAGTCATAGATGATTTCAATGAAAATCAAGAATATTCTTTTCTACAGAACTTTTATTTATGAAATGAAGGAAATGAAAAATGATGCATAGAATATTTGATGAATGGATACACAAATTACATGTTATAATTATATTAGATGTGGATGAATGTCTACGGAATCCCTGCATGTACAATGGTACCTGTCTCAACACTAGAGGATCGTACATGTGTACCTGTCCAAAGGAGCGGACCGGACATAACTGCTTGGATGGTAAGTAAAGATCAATCCTGACTATAGCACAGATAGAAATACAAGGTACACACATGTATATGAAAGGGGGATGTAGTATGCAATTTCAGACTATGAATTCCAGAGACCAATTTACAAAGACTTGAATTTTTTTAGTTTAGTATTAAAATGTTAGACACGTTTGTAATTGTATTGCAAATTTTGATACATGGCATTTCATTCTATTGCTTCACTTTTGACATGAACATGAGATGATTAACATTTATGATTATTTATATGTATAAACAGATGTAGATGAGTGTGTCCTGTTTTCTCCCTGCAAACATGGGGGCACCTGTCTTAACATCAATGGAGGATACACCTGTATGTGTAAAGATGGATGGACTGGCACAAACTGTGAAGTGGGTAGGTAACCTGCAGATAATATCCTGTTGCTTTGTCTGCTAAAATGCATGGTTGATGTGATGTCATTTCATGAAGAACAAAGAAAAGTAGTTTCTCTCTTATCCTGTTATTTTCCCTTAAAATTTTGATTTTATGATATATAATATTATGAAATGTACAGTGTATAAGATGATATTTTTTTCCTTCAGACATTGATGAGTGCCTGAGGAACCCTTGCTTCAATAATGGAAGTTGTATCAATTCGTATGGCTCATACTACTGTAGATGTCCAGTGGGGTGGACAGGACCGTATTGTCTGGATGGTGAGTTTTATTATAGATAAGATATATATTAAGTTTTATTTTAACATATTTTAACTTTACAGAATTTATATACATGTTATTTCAAATATTTAGAAGATCTTTGAAGTTTCATCATTACAAACAAAGTTCATGGAGAGTATACATGTACATGTAAGTAAAGGGATACATGTTTTCTACCTATTTCAGATTTCAATGAGTGTCTGCAATTCTCCTGTGCAAATGGAGGAACATGCATCAACATCCAGGGCTCGTACCAGTGTAGGTGTCCTGTGGGCTGGACTGGCCATAACTGTGAAATAGGTAGGGCCACAATAAATATATACAATCTCACTTACCGGTACATGTTATGTATTGTTTAAATAAGTTCTCTCAATGAAAATTTATTAATTGACAATAATAGTTTGATTAAAAAGAACATTCACCAGGTATTTAACCATAACAGATGGTTTGATTGCTGAGGTACAAGTTTAGACTGTACTGCATGTCCTACAGAAGGAGTATGCAGAATTAAGCAGGAATATCAAAAGATCTTAAATTGACCAATTTCTAATTACGGATACAAGTACATGGCCTTGAGTATTTACATGTGGTATATTAATATTTGATACCTACAGATGAAGATGAATGCAAGAGGAACCCTTGCTTGAATGGAGCCACTTGTTACAATACTGTGGGATCATTCTCTTGCGTCTGTCCTGATGGATTCCTGGGCCATTTGTGTGATAATGGTAAAATTTACTGAAATTTTAATTAGATTTATAATTGAGAATAATTGCAAAGTCAATTACTGTTTTAGTTTGATGATAAGCAAAGAAATATTTTAGCTCATTTTTCTTGCTGGCAGTGAGACAGATTTGAGTACAATTGTCACAGTGATGAATTGTTCTTTTATATAGACACCAATGAATGCCTGCAGTTTCCTGGAATATGTAGAAACGGGGGCACCTGCTTCAACACTGAAGGGTCTTACAAGTGTGACTGTCCCCCAGGATGGAGGGGCAAGAACTGTGGAACAGGTAAATAAAAGATCAAATTAGACCTTGGTTAAGATTAAAAGACTATTTTTTTTCATTCACAAAAATAATAATTTTATGCAATGAAATTATCAAAATGCATCACATATTTTGGTTTGGATAGAAAAGTTTGTTTTTTTTTCGTTCACAAAAATGATTTTTATTTTCTTTTTTGGTCAGATATCAATGAGTGTATGGATATTAATCTTTGTTCAAACGGTGCGACCTGTATCAACACTGAAGGCTCCTACAAATGTAGATGTTCTCCAGGATTCGAGGGACCTCTCTGTAGCAAGGGTAGGAAATTGTTTTAAAAACAGAAGAGCAATGAAAATTATGAGGTTCAATTCATAACTTTTGTTTTTCTTTACATTGTTTTGATTTACCTTTTCATAGCAGCTGTTATAGGTATGGCAATTATCCAGTGTTTTCTGGAAAAACTAACTTGCCTCTATAGAAAAGTAGGATTAACAGGAATCTAACAAGAATTTTAAATTTATTTTCTTTGCCTTTTTTATAAGGACTAGAAAGATTTCAATTACATACATGTATTACATTATTACAAGAGCATTCAATGATTTTTTTCTTTCTTATTTTTGCCAAACAGTGCTTTATTTAAAGATTCTAGCTTATTTTATTACTTGTGTGATGAACATTTATATCTCTCTCTCTCTGATTTCTGCCCTGCAAAATGATGACTTTGTGGTACTTTGTAGATATCAATGAATGTCTAAGTTTCCCTTGTGTGAATGGAGCTGAGTGCATTAACACACCTGGAGGATACACCTGTAATTGTAAAGAAGGATGGACAGGCCTGAATTGTGCCAATGGTCAGTCCCCATTGAAGTGTTGTTTATTTTCTATACATTTCTTTCATGTTCATTTCAACTTGTCATTTTCATTAAAATTACCTGATACTGTATAAATCAAGGTCATGATAAAAAACAAGATTATCAAAATTCCATTTTCGATATGAAATGATTGTTGATTTGAACATATTTTATTGTTTGATGGTGTGAACAAAAGGATTGGGCACAAGTTCTTAAAACTTAGAATGCCCTTTCTTACAAAAGAATTGTTATTTGTGAGATGCTGAAGATGCACCACAAAGTTTTTAAATCTCTTTGCAGATACGGATGAGTGTTTGAATTTCCCTTGTTTACATGGCTCCAGTTGTATCAACACCCCTGGAGGTTACGAATGTCGCTGTATTGAGGGATGGAAGGGCCCAACCTGTGCTATTGGTAATAGAACTCAGATAACATTTAAAAAAACCCAGATTTGTTAACAATAGTTTGAATAAATAATAAGTTCTGTTGACTTGTATACATCAGACAAAGTTCTTAGTAAAAAACGTATATTTTAACAACAAAAATCAAATACAAGCTCAATGGTATTGAATAAGTAAGTGTTATATTAATTGATATATTTTGTCTTTAAATATACATTGTACATGTACATGTATATTGGATTTGATATGAATATTTATGTACATGTATGTTTCAGACATCCTGTACTGTATGGACGTTAACTTCTGTTCGGGACACGGAGACTGCGTCAGCATGCCAGGCTACGACCTCTGTGATTGTGAGCCGGGCTGGAAGGGACCGCACTGTGCTGAGAGTAAGCTACTTATTGGTCCTGTTTAAATGAAATCACTTATAACATGTATATACAAAATGAATTCAATCTACTTTAAGACTAGAAAGTTGCAAAGCATTCAGTTGGGCAGTATGCTATCAATCTACATGTATGTGCTATTTATTAACATGCACATGTACATGTACATTGCCTGTAATGTGTGATCCATTATACTTGTTAAAATTCATGTACATTGAATGTATCCTTTAACATGCCTTGATTCTTAAGAGCATTGCCTTTGATATGGTCATTAATATTATTTTATCCATTTCCACAGATAAGAATGAGTGTGTAGAGATGGTGGATGTGTGTAAGAATGGAGCCTCCTGTCTAGATTTTGCTGGGGGATACAACTGTACCTGTCTACCGGGATTCAAGGGAGAGCACTGTGATATCGGTCAGTAACAGCTGGTGCATAAAGTTAAGGCTTATTTTATCTCATAGAAAAACCATGTTAAAGATAAATATATCTACACAAAAATGATTATGATGATTAAGGTGATAATTATTTACTTGAATTTGATTAAAGATTGAAATTAAGATGGATCCTGTATTATATTGTTGATTCAGTGTTGGTTGCTTTATGTTACAGAGCAGTCTTGTTTACACACACCCTGCCTGAACAACGGCCAATGTATCTCCAGGAACGGGATTTATTTCTGTAAATGTACCGATCTCTGGAAAGGAGAATACTGTGACACTCGTAAGTACTGATAGAGTCCTACTTAATTTAATGTAACATTTATTGACAAAAATTATTGTAAATACATGTAAAATACTTGTCCTGTTTTTAATATGTCACATTTACGAATATTTTGTTTACATGATGTTGGATTTTTTAGCTGTGAATATTTGCACGGAGAATCCTGATATATGTCACAATGGAGGGACTTGCAATTACCTGGGAGAAAATTATGAATGTATTTGCCCCCCTGGATTCACTGGAAAACACTGCACGGAGAGTAGGTTTAAATTCTCTTTCTGTTCCATTCATTTAGATCTGTTTTCCGTATACTTGTCATGTAAAAAATCTCACTTTTCCTCACTGTTAGTTTTTAAACTGTCTGTTTTTGTCCCATAGATGTCAATGAATGTAAAGCAGATATCTATCCTTGCTTTAATGGGGGCACCTGTTTTGATCTGTATGGAACCTATGAGTGTCTATGTGCTAAAGGATGGGGTGGACCCCAGTGTAACAATGGTGAGCCCATTACAAATGTACCTTTCAATGATCTATAGAGCTGTTAGATTTGTCCCTTATATACAGTGTAGTGGTGTTGAACACTAAGGAATAACTGTGTCTTGTTCTTTTCTTTAGACACCAATGAATGCGACAGCAGTCCCTGTCTGAACAATGGGAAGTGTATCAACACAGAGGGAGGCTATCTGTGTGAATGTACCCCAGGCTGGACCGGCAACAGATGTGAAAGAAGTAAGTACAAGTGCTAGATAACTTATTGCAGGCTTTGGACCTCTACAATACAAGTGAACTGGTCGAGTTACTTTTTGGGTTTTTTGATTTTCGTCAGAGATTGGGATTAAATTGTTTATTTGTGCCTTTTTTCATGACAGACAAAAATGAGTGTCTGAACTACCCATGTCTTCATGGTGGATCCTGCAGAGATACAATTGGGTCATTTAGGTGCACATGTACCCAGGGATGGACTGGGGAGATATGTAAAGACGGTAAGATTTTCTCTTACGAAAACATTCAGTACACATGAAATACATTTTCAAATTAATACATGTATTTTAGAAATATCATTTATTTTCATGAATTAGTCCTTTGTTTCAAATGTCATACATGTATATTCTGTATGAGAGGAATTATTTTTAACATATTTTTAGTATTTTTTCCCTTTTTCTTCTAGATATTAATGAATGTCTCAGGAACCCTTGTATTCATGAAGGGGTATGTAGGAACACCAATGGTTCCTATGTCTGTGAATGTCCAGAGCAGTATACAGGCAAAAACTGTGAACTAGGTAAGAAATCCAGCAGTTACACTAACTCGGAATAATGAAAATAGAACAGATGAAAATTATGTGTATCGTTTATTTGGTAATGTGTATTTTAGACATGGACGAATGTCGTATGATCCAATGTCAGAATAATGCCACTTGTCAGAACTTGGATGGGTCGTATCGATGTGTGTGCAGAGAGGGATTCGAAGGAAAATATTGTGAAAAAGGTAATGATATTATAACATTTGTGGAAATTTCTTCACCTTTTGATAAGTACATGTGATTTGCTTTGGACTGTAATGATTCATTTTGTGTCTGTTACAGATATTAATGAGTGCCTGACTCTGTCCCCCTGCTTACACGGTGGTAAATGCATTAACTTGATGGGTGGATACAGGTGTGAGTGTCCGGAGGGATGGATCGGCAAAGACTGTAACAGGGGTATGTGTTCCAGATAAATTATCAGAACTTCCTTCAATAAAGACTCTAAGTTTGGCAGCATAGAATTGTGTATTGATCATACAACATTTTGATAAGAGAGATTAATTTGATAGGATTACAAAACAGAAATACATTTCTTTTACACTCGGAAGAATTGATTAACTAATTTATCAAAATTGTCAAGTTTTTTAGGAGTTACTTTATATGTTCAAATATGTACAAAGATTTTAAAAATATTGAGTTTTTTTCCATAAAAACTACTAATACTTGTGTAAAAAACATTTTTTTCTGAGAGATGAGATAGACGGGATGTGATGTTGATGATTTGTATTGTTATTTGACAGACAAGGATGAGTGCATGTACTTCCCCTGTAAACATGGTGGTACCTGTGTCAACAATGATGGCTCCTACCAGTGTATATGTCTCCCAGGATTCACCGGACCCACCTGTGAATTAGGTACATTTTATTCAAACTTGAAAAGTCATGTGAACTGTTTACATGTTTATCAAATTTTCATATATGATCTACAAATACTTTGTTTTGTTTTTTTTCAAACCAGTTTTTAAAGCATCAAAAAAAAATTCATTTCATTCATGTATTTTTTTTTTCTACTATAGACCGAAATGAATGTGCTGAACAGAATCCATGTCAGAACAATGGAACTTGTCGGAACACACATGGTTCTTACTACTGTGAATGTAGCTATGGATGGCAGGGCCCCTCGTGTTCTGATGGTAAGGTTGCACCAAAGAACTTCAGGTATCTTAGAAATAAGAGTTATAAAATTGATTTTTAAAGAACATAACTTTAATGTATGTTATGTTACAGATGTGGATGAGTGTAACCTGAATCCTTGTCTGTATGGGGGTACCTGTATAAACACACCTGGGTCTTATGTTTGTCAGTGCAAACCAGGACGAATGGGCAAAGACTGCAGAAATGGTATTGCTATGGCTTTTCAAAAAATACAAAAAAAAAAAGAAAGTGTCAAAGCTTCTGTTTGGAAAGTTGAATTTTTTAATAATTTGTTGTAAATATAAATTCATACTGTATCTTATCTTTGCCTTTTCAGACACCAATGAATGTGAGAGAAATCCATGTCAAAATGGAGGAACATGTATAAACACAGACGGATCCTACAGCTGCAAGTGTACTCAGTACTGGCAGGGAGAGAACTGTCAAACAGGTCGGAGCCCAAACCAGTCACATGACTGCTCTCTGTCACCTTGAATATATCTGTATGAATCAATGTAACCAACAACTTTCTTCAAAGGTGAATATAAGGTTCTATTGCTTCTTTGTTGTATGTTGTAGATGTGAATGAATGTGCCCTGGCGTACAGCGTCTGTGAACATGGGGGACAATGTATTAATCTTGCCGGAAACTTTACCTGTAATTGTCCGGCGGGATGGACTGGCCATGGCTGTCGTATAGGTATGTACAGGGATTGGGTAGACAGTATATAGTACAATAAGTAGTGTTGTAACGACACACAAGTACATGTATGTACATGTATGAACATGTACTTTGTAATGGAAAATAGGTGTTTGTCTTTGTAATCCTACCGGTAATTTTGAAATTGTGATTCCGAAAGGAGTAGAATGTATTGAATAGTGATATATTCTCATTGAGATGTGAACGAGTGTCTGTTGAACCCGTGTATGAACAATGGTACCTGTATTAACACGGATGGATCCTTCATCTGTCGCTGTCCGCCTGGATGGACCGGACCAACCTGTAGTGAGGATGTCAATGAGTGTCCAATGTTCCTGTGTAAGAATGGGGCTTCCTGTCAGAACACCCTGGGCAGCTTTGTGTGTCAGTGTCTGCTGGGCTGGGAGGGACCACTCTGTGATAGAGGTTAGTGGTCGTAATCAGATATAGATACGTATAGATAAACCTTACTATTAAGTTATATTTTATTATTATCATTCAAAGGGTAGCAGTTTTAACATGAAAAAAAATAGATATATATACATGAAATGTACATGTAAATTACCTGTTCTTGTAAAGGAGTGTATTAAGCAATAATGATATATTGTACAAAATTATTTGAATGTTTGAATAAAAATTAATATATCATGTGGTGATGATGTAACAGATATCAACGAGTGCCTGCTGAACCCTTGTCTCCATGGAGGTCGCTGTATTAACAGTCCAGGCTCCTTCTCCTGTCAGTGTCCCGAGGGCTGGATGGGACCACTCTGTGATATCGGTAGGGCCTTTAACAAAATAGGACAACATTTACAAGTAGGCAGAAAGCAAACAGTAATACATGTAACTATTAGATAAGTTTTAAATAAGGAGATCTTGCTTTTTTGTAGATGTTAATGAATGCATGCAGTTGCCTTGTCGAAATGGAGGTACCTGTAAAAACCTGGATGGAAGTTTTGAATGCATCTGTCCAGAAGGGTATACTGGAACCCTCTGTACAGGAGGTATACCATTTCTCTCTCTCTCTCTCTCTCTCTGTTTTATCAATGGAATTTTACTTATACATGCACATTGATGTTTATTTATCATCCTTGTCTCTTAGACATCAATGAGTGTTTGTCCAACCCCTGTCAACATGGAGCTCGGTGTATAGACACCCCAGGGTCATTCCAGTGTATCTGTCCACCCCAGTGGGAAGGCACCCTCTGTGACAAAGGTAGTGCGGCCAACATATATCTAAATAAATGTGATATCTTCGATATGTGAATGTCCATGATGTAGGACTCTTAAAATTATGGACTAGGATTTCTGACTGTCTTCATGGTCTTTTGTTTTGTCATGAAGTACTCTGCTTGTATTTTCAGACAAGAATGAGTGCTTGAACCCCAATGCCTGTCTAAATGGAGGAACATGCATTAACATTAATGGAGGATACCAGTGTAAATGTCCCCCAGGATTTACTGGAGAATATTGCACAATGGGTAAGTTATCTTTCATAAAATGTCTGTTGTACATGGATATACATGTATAACAGTCTGTAAGAACTTGATGTCATTGTTTTTTCCACATAAAATTGTTTAACATTTTATCATGGAAATAGGTAAGTACTTGCATTAATTTTCTTACATATGCATGCATATAAAATTTTGAGTTTTAAAATCTTACATTGTGTTTCACATTCACAGTATTGATGTAATGTTTTCAGATATCAATGAGTGTATAGAGTTTGTGGGCATCTGTCAGAACGGTGGATTCTGTATCAACACTCTCGGTGGCTACACTTGTCGCTGCACAGAGCAGTGGGAGGGGGCCAACTGTACCATTGATGTGGACGAGTGTAAGATGCAGATCTGTAAGAATGGTGCTACCTGTGTAAACACACCTGGAGGCTTTACCTGCAAATGTCCACCTGGCTGGCAAGGGAATATGTGTGAACAAGGTGAGAGACCCTGTGCCTTTGAGTCAGAGTTGGTGGATAAACTCATTAAGAGGAATTCTTGCTCTAAAGATCAATGTATTTGTGAATTCACTTTATTGAAAATCTTCTTTGTAGATATGAATGAGTGTCTGAATTTGACCCTGTGTCAGAACAATGCGCTGTGTATCAACACTCAGGGCTCCTTTACTTGCCAGTGTCAGGTCGGATGGGAGGGGAAATACTGTCACATAGGTACTTAGGGACAGATGGTCCACAATATGTAATTGTTGTATGGAATTTAAACTTGAAAGTTTTATTCTATAACAGTAGTAAAAGATCACAATATCATGATAACAAAACAAAGTTGACATTATACAATGATGTACATGAACGTACATATATGACCATTCTTTTCCAGACATAAATGAATGTTTGGTAAACAATCCCTGCCTGAATGATGCTGTTTGTGAGAATACCCCTGGCTCCTACATCTGTAGATGTAAACCAGGTTTTGAAGGAAACCTCTGTCAATATAGTGAGTATATGAACACTCTATACACATACATTTACATAACCCTGTGTTTTAGCAGATTTCATCATCACATGTTTAAATACAATAATACAACACATACCAGTACATGTACTGGTACACAGTAACAATTCTCTAAAATTAGTTTGATTTATTAAAGGTTAATGACAGTGATTGTAGAGATTGTAATTTGTGTACGTTTGTTGTTTACAGATCATGATGAGTGTAAGAGTAACCCCTGTAAGTTTGGGGGCACCTGTATTGATACGGTGGGGTCCTACATCTGTCAGTGTCCCCCCGGGCGGTCAGGCAGGAACTGTGATAACGGTAAGACACTCTCTGAGACCTGTACTCTGTTGTGCTTTGAACTACTTCTGGAGTTGCAAAACCATGGCAAAATATCTGTAAATGTTATATTCATTGAAAGAAAATAATAGGATTATTTACTGAGTACATGTATACTATGAATTTAGTTTTCACAATGTACAGTGTAATAATGTAAATAGTTCTTCGCTCCAATAATCAAATGTTTAAATAAATAATTTTTATTTTTTAGATGTCGATTAATTTATCTCATAATTCTGAAATCTAATGTCATATGATAATTGTTAAACATACATGTATATATATACATGTATAAGCTTTATTATACTCCTGCAGACACTGATGAATGTCTGAACAACCCCTGTCTGAATGGAGCGACCTGTGAGAACCTGGTAGGAAGCTTTAAGTGCACATGTCCTCCTGGATTCACAGGGGAGAGGTGTGAAAGCAGTAAGTATAGAGAATGGGTTTTTCTTCACTTTGGTTAGGCCAAAAAAGTTGCTGATTAGTTTCTTTGGCACAACCGCATTGCATTAAAATAAATTTTATTGTCACATCAAAAAAGGTTTAACGTTTCTAGATATGAATCGCATAATTATACTGAAAAATTTCAGGTGTCAACTTTTGTACCCAGTTGTCAATGTCTTTGATTTTCCATGAAAAAAATGAAATATTAGGTTGATCAATATCTACCTATGTACTTGTTTCCAAACATGTTCATTGTGTACATTTGTGAGATTTGACTTTCAGACATCAATGAATGTGTCCTGTATCGACCCTGTAAGAACGGGGCCACGTGTTACGACAGTTTTGGGTCCTACTCCTGTAGCTGTGCCCCTGGATGGACCGGCAAAGACTGTGATACAGGTACAGCATCAATGGCACCACCCACATGGCACCACCCACATGGCACCACCACACTAAACATTTCTGATCTGCTTGGTATTAATGAGGTTATCACAAATTACAAAGTTTTGTTTATATATGGATGTATTCTTGTAGAAATCAACGAATGTCTGGTTATTCAGCCCTGTCAGAACGGAGCAGAGTGTGTCAATACTCCAGGCTCCTACAGATGTATCTGTCCACCTGGCTGGACCGGAACCAACTGTGAAATCGGTATGTACAAACAAACTGGCTTTTATGCAGATATGAATGAAATCCATTAACTGATTCATTTCAATCATTTACATGTATGTCTCATTTTCTTTTTCTATTAGGCAGCTTCGTTTGTAGTGCAAGTGTTGTTAAGTTTGAATTTTTTTTCTTTAATGTCAGTGAATGTTAAGACTTTCTAAAAAAACCATACTGATTGTTTTGATAGACATCAATGAGTGTTATGACCGACCTTGTAAGAATGGAGCCCAGTGCATCAACAACCAGGGATCTTTCACCTGTATCTGTCCTCCGGACTTCACAGGCCCTCTCTGTGAAACTGGTAAGATGGAAATCCTTGTTAATCTTGTTAAACTTACATGTATTTCTATCAAATTAAGGAAAGTTAATAGTGTAAATTCAATTTAAAAAGTGAATGAATTTATATTCAATCCTGGGACCCAAGCATACATGTATTTCCAAAAAGAGATTATAAAATAACATTTGAGGTATATTCATATTAATTAACAAAGTAACATTAAGGAAAAAATGTTTGAAATATTCTGGATACATTCACATGTATGTGTTGAAATTTAACAAACCAATATACCCCGTTATTTTCAGCTGTAATAACTGGATTCAAATTCCGATCCATTGCTAGAAACTTGACCTTCACCCCAGGTTTGCTGGACAACAGAACTTATGAGTTCAGGTCTCACGCTGATTTGTTCTGTGCTGATGTAAGTACATAGAACTCTTGTATAATGTATTCAGGTGAAAACATGTTTTCTTACCCTAGTTAAAACCCTTACTAATTGAGCAATATAAATACATGTAATATCTTGCAGATTGACAAAATTGTCAGAAAGTACCCCAATGCCTTTGCTGATTACAAAGAATGCAGAGTGGTGGCTTTTGAGTAAGATTTTTCTGCTTTTGGTGTGAAATAATTGTTTACACATGTGATGCGTTCATATGAGTTTTCAGTACACCTTAACATTAAGGAATAATTGAAAATGACATTTTTACAGAGACAACCCAACTGCATTGTTCTGGGAACTAGTCTTCACTGGTGACCAGCCCTCGCTCACAGAGAAGCAGATTCTGGACATTGTGTACAAGGACCTGCCCCATTACTACTACAAAGACTCGGAGGGGGTGGTCATCGGTGACATCTTCATCCACATCAATGACTATGCCACTACCAAGCTTCCACTGGACTTGCAGATCTTAAACCTGACCTGGTCAGATGAACTGCTGAATCCCAACTCTTTCCTGTTTCAACAGTACTCCACAGACTTGTGTAGAGATGTAAGGGATGTAGAGATGTTTAGAGATTTAGATTATCAAAGAAATTGTTAACTGAAATTTTACAATGCTTCCTTCCTCTAATCAAATTTCACAATTAAGATCGATCATCTTTTGCACTTTTTTTTATTACTTAAATTGCAAAGAAAAAATTATATTTGAATTTTTGATGACTGGTTCCTCTTTGCAGTTGGAGAGGATTGCCAAAACCTCAGGAATTGACCTTCCAAAAATAGTAGGATGTGAAGTCAAACAGTATGGGTAAGCAGATTTTTACTACAGAAAGCCAGACCTAGTACAAGGATTATGTACTGTGCTTGATACTTTTAAAATATTCCTGATTCATATCTTTAAATTGTTTCCATGAATAACCCTACCAGGGTATATTTTGACTTGAAAACCCAAAATAATTACATGTAAGATTTTCTTGGATTCTGATTCAAATCTGTTGTTTCCAGGAATTACCCTGCCAGGGTATACTTATTTGATTTGATAACACCATAATTATTACAAAGATTTTCTTGGATTTATGATTCAAATCTTTTGATTGCAGGAATAACTTTTAACCCTGCCAGGGTATACTTTGATTTGATAACACCATAATTACTAAGATTTTCCTCATATTTGTGATTCAAATCATTTGTTTCCAGTAATAACCCTGCCAGGGTGTATTTTGACCTGACCTTTGAAGGGACCCACTACACTCCGGGCCTACAACAGAAGTTCTTCCAGCTGATGAAGGAACAGCCTCTTCAGAGATACAAGAACTTCCTGGGTTACCTGCTGGGCCAGTTCCTGATATTTTCTGAGTATTACACGGACTACACCAGGGTACCGCTCACCTTCAGGGTCCTCAATCTGACCTACACCAGCGATCTGATGGACAAGAACTCAGCCAGATACAGGCAACATGCCCGCCTCTTCTGCGAAGATGTTAGAATTATTTACATTGTTATTCAGTCAAATTTTGGTATCTCTGTTCTGTGAAGATGTATGCATCATTCAATTTGTAATTCAGTCAAATTTCGGTATCTTGAACATCAAATATTTTAAATACCATGGATATGTGGAAGTAAGTTGAAAGTCCCAACCACTGTTTCTTTATGTAGGTACATGTACTGTAACATTGATTACATAAATCCTTGAATATCTCTCAGGTTTTATTTTCAAAGTCCTGTTGAGTTTGAGATAATGAGGTTTGATTTTTTTTCTAGTCTTATCAACCCACCCCCACCTCCCAGATTGGTAAAAACTTCTGTAAAAGTTTACAATAATTAATCTAATGTATAAGTAATAAATTTGTTTTGTTATGTTTTTTCACCTCCACAGGTTGACCAGTTAATGAGGTCACACAAAAGGGTTCTCCCCACCTACGAAGGATGTGAAGTTGTCCAGTTTGGGTAAGTATAGCAAATATCCAAACTGATGCATCAACTGTAGTAATGTTTCAAATAAGATTTTATGAACTATTCATAAACCTCATTTCAGCAACAATCCTACCACCATATCGATAGATCTCCAGTTTGGAGGCCTGGTGAACATAGGAGAGTACAAGGACATTGTGGCTGGCATTATATTTGAGGACGCCCCACGGTTTAGGTACATGAACAATATTGGACACCTGGTGGGAGATCTGCTGGTGTTCTACGACAGCTGGGAGTACATACTGCATGGTCAGTACCAGGCACTGTATGATTGTACATGTGGATCATACATACATCATGTACATGTATCAATTTCTTATAATGGATTTGTTAAACATTGCTAGTATTTTACTTTTATGAACAATAACTTAACAGATTATTTATATTGTCATCAGAAGTTGTAACTCTCTGTATGAAAAAAAATTCTTCAATATTAATGTAATCTTTATGAGGAAGATACATGTATATAAGGATGAAATTTGGAAATGTTCTTCAAAGTCTGTTTTTGCTTCAGATGCCTGGCTTTCCAACATGACTTACTTCATTCATGAGTTCTCTTACAATCCACAATATGGGGATCCCAACTCCGTTCTTTACAAGGACTTTGAAAATCTTTTCTGTGGTGATGTAAGTAATCTCAGAAAGAATTGAAAACCAAAAAAAGGTTAATATACTAGTGTTGTACATGTAAAGGTTTTGTTTGCTGTTTTAATATCTCAATGAGAACTTTTCGCTATTGTTAACAAATTATCCTCAAGACTTGTCCATGACATGGTAAAAAAGACCTGTGCTTGTGTATATACATGTATGTATACCATTTTACCAGAATGCAAAATCTATTTTCAGATTGATAATTTCTTCAAAAATAGCAAGCTTGCAGACAGATATTACAGATGTTTCTTTACAAAAATAGGGTAAGTTCCTAGCATTAAGCCCATGTGTAAATGGAAAATACTACAACATATAATACATTGTACACATGATGATGTGTTTTTCTTATTTTATCAGAGACACACCTGTTCACACCTTGACCTTCAATGTGATATTCAATGGGACAGAGGAAGTTCTGATGGACCTGATCCAAGACACCATCAGTAAACAGGCCGACCACTTCAACGTGGAGAATAAGGACATGATGTTCATCGGCCAGCAGCTGGTCTACCTGGGAGGGGGAATGGAGAACTTCCCTATCAACATCTCCGACTACCTCATCCAGAACTTTGTCCAAACCACAGAGAGTCCAGGTACACCCCATAATTCTTTTACTATGTGCAACTCACAGTTATCATTTTGTTTGACCTGTATGGAGGTGTCATCGCTTTTGTTGAAAATTTACCATTATAAAAGCAATGAAAACTCTTTATCTCATATATAGTTAAGTTTTAGCATTGTATAAAGTCTGTCATCGAACAGGTTTGAAATTTTGTCTGTTATAAGATTGGAAGAATTAAGATTTTGGTTTGTATTCAACTTTAACCTTCTGAACTTCTGAATCATTCAATATACTTCATGCGAGGTCAAAGGAGGTCAAAGGAAAATGAAAGGAGTTCAAGCTTAGATTCATCATCAACTTACTTAATGTGACTACTCTTTGGGACAATAGTGTTATTTAAACAAACATGCCTTGTGTATCATATTATGGTAGATTATCAATTCTTGATGTTGTCTGAAATTTATTTCCAGTGAATACAATCATCAACGCCTCCTTTGTACTGCTGAATCTGACCTGGACTCCAGATCTGGCTAATACCCAGTCAGCTGCCTTTAAGGCCATCGCCGATCCTTTCTGTCAATATGTAAGGGCTCTGATATATATATTTACTTGTTAATCATAACACTTGGACATCAAACTGTGTAGAAACTTTTCCATTCTACAACACTAGTTTTGTATGTTTCAACAATATTAAGAGTTGAACAACTGAAATAATGATGTCATTATCAACACCAGGTCTGTCTGTATTTAATTGAATGTTTTGGTAATATTGACTGGTATTTTGTTTCAGCTGACAAATCTGTACATAGGAAGAGATAGATTCAGAGATATTTATGAAAAATGTGAAGTGGCATCTATCACGTAAGATTTTATTTTCACTATTAGAATACAAGATATATATGTAGCAATGACGATAGTAACAACTCTTCCACTATGCCTTGTTAACATGGTCAAAGTTTGGGATTTGTTAATTTAAAACAATTCATGTCTTCATTTGGTTTATACTTTTCCTCTTCTAAATATGCTCAGTAAAAATAAATGCCATTTGTATCTTTCAGGACGGATGGATCAAGAGAGAAAATCAATTTTGTTCTGCAGTTTAAGGGACAACAAGACGAGACATTGCAGGAATACATCTTTGGTATTCTGATTGAGATTGCACCGCGTACCACAGTGAACGGTCAGATCTCCATTGTGGTGGGTCCCCTGGCGGTGTATGAACAGTCCCTGGCCATAGAACAGGCCACAGTGGCTGTGGTCACCACAGCCCTTCCCATTGGCAATATGGGGGCAGGCGTGACCTCATTCAGGCCCGACAGTAAGTCATAGCATGCTTTATTATCAGTCAAGGCAAATCTATTAATTCCAGCTTAATTTTGAGTTAATACTAGATATTATTGAGTTATCAAACCATTTAAAAAAAAATAATAAATTACTGGTAGAGTACTTTTTATTTAAAGAATTAATATTTTTACAATAAATGAAGTTTTATGCACGGAATGATGAATTTAATTGGTTGGATTGATTATTTTAAAATAACAATGGTTGCATTTTTGAAACTTCATATCATGTGCATGTAGAATGTAAAATATATACATGTAAATGTATATCAATACTCTTAAACTAAAACATTTCACTGATAGGAGCCTGTACTCATATTCACCTGTACTGAGTTCTAACTCCATCAGAACCTTTGGTTTTGTTTGGTTGAAATTGGCAATTGATTATTATGCATTTGTTCTTCTTTTCTTTGAATGAATTGGTACCAGGTATTTCACTAATTTAAAAGTAGCATGAGTCACAAATAACACAAATAAACAAAATACCTCTCCAAAGTCTTTTGGGATATGGTCTGAATGATCAGTACGAATGTTACGCAGTCCGGCAGACTGTCTGGTAGTTTTATATCCGTTGTATTTTGAAGACATATAGATCTTAGTGTTTTATTATATGGCATGTAAATGGAATGAATACAATCACATTTTGTTATCCTGGAAAGTTGGATTGAATGCTGTAGTTTTATGTATACTGGGGAATTGAAGATCGGATCTGACCTCTTGGAAATAGGAGCATGGAAAGAATTGTTAAAAAGAGGTAGCATCTTGCTATCCTGGAAAGTTGGATTGAATGCTGTAGTTTTATATATACTGGGAATTGAAGAATGGATCTGACCTTTTGGAATGTGAAGCATGGATCATTGTTGATACCATAATTATCCAAAGGATATATATACATGCCAGAAGGCTGCATGCAAGATATCAAGAAATGGATGGAAATGAAGCTGTTGTGTTCTGGTTGCAGAGCTTTGTGAGGGCGTACAGACCCAGGGAGAAGAGTTCCGCAGCACAGAGAACTGTTGGGAGTTCATAGTGTGTATGAAGGACATCCCAACCAGGATCAGTTGTCCGAGGAGTCCAAAGAAATTACGTTTTGACTTGCGAACGAAAAGCTGCGTAGAAGATCCAACATGCATTTAGCTGTGATGAGACAGAACTGAGAATGTTTTGAGGTTGAAAACCAAGATATTTTGAATGGACGCTATTTGAGTTTAAAAATTGACATTGTACATAAATGTACCGATAATGAAAATAAAGATTATTAAATAATTGAATTTATCTCTGTATTCAAGAGGTATTGATCAACCTCTAGCTGGAATGACTGGCTCTGAAACATGTACCACAATGGATATATGAATATTAAAAAAAATATATAAACTCAGACTTAAAGTTAGATTAAGGAACATATGAAGAAGCGTATACTCATTAAGAACACTTAAAACTTCTGCATGCATTTTAATCACAGAATATCTATGCACTTGAAAAATTTTTACTTTCAAACTATTTTCATTGTACTGTAACAGCTTAATTTTACAGGAGATACATAATCTATTATTAACTTCGTGTTAAGTTTTATCAAAGATCCTTTTGTTTACAATTACCGGTACTGGACAGGTACTGCTTATTTTGAATGATTACTAATCTTTTATTTTCACATCATATCAATATAATCAACACACACTGACACACTGAAGTTTGGGTTTATTTATGGTTGCTTATGACATAACTTTACATTGCCTGGAATAACAAATTTCTGCAAGATACAGTACGTGACCTGCAATGGTCACGCTTTTTTTCTTGATGGGCTTTTCTACCATTCCAGAAATGTGCCATGGTGTTACGTCATATTATGAACAATTTTATGGAGACCCTGTAAAATGTGGTAAATTCTATGTCTGTTTGGGAAGCCAACCCATGGAGCTGCAGTGTCCCAGTAAACACTCGTTCAGTGTCTCTAAAGGCGACTGTGTGGTCGATTCATCCTGTGTTTAGTTTACTCCATGTTACCCTATACATGTATATAGATATTCACAAGTGAGCACTCAATCTGGGATGCCAGTTGATGGTTCATCATTGATCCATTCTGTGTTTGAAATATGTACACTGCTTTGAAACAGGAGGAAGAAATTGTCATTCATCCTTGCTGTAATTGATTTTGTGTTTGAATGATTTTTATACTTATGAAATATTTGGATATACTATTCAATAAAAAAAAGTGTTGTTAATTCAAGTGCAACAATTTGAAAGACTGTCCATTTATTCCAAATGTAAATAATGCATAATAGTACATAATATACATCATACATGTATGTAATTGGCTGGGAAAAGAGGGCTTGTCTGAAAGACATATTGGACAATGCAAAAACTGTTTAATGAAAAGATCATTACCTATACAAGCTAAAAAGTATGATAATTGTAAAGTGATTTATTAATAAATTAAAGTATAGATATTTATGCCAAAATTTCCAGACTAAAACTTGAAGTAAGCTTCATTATGATTTCAGACATTTCAGTAATGCATTTAGTACTGAATAATTGAAATAAAATTGTTATACCATGAGACTTTTGCTTATTTCTTGCTCTTTGATTTTACCAGAAGTTAGATCTTATATGTGTATTATAAGTTCATATGATAGTGAATAAATCAGGGAAACTTGTCATGGCCAAAAATTTTATATACCAGCATTTTTATCAGTGGATAAGCTAGCTAAAATAAATTATGTCGAACATTTAATTTTTAGAAAACAAAGGCATAGAACTTTTCCCAGGAATCTTTGTGGATTTCTCAGGTGACAAGCATTTTCTGTTTTTCTTTGTGTCTAGAGTGTAGATCCAGTGCTTCGTTTGCTTCACGTGGGAGTTTGTAGAAATTAGTCTTCTGCTTTTGTTTTTAATGCAAGTTTGCTTAATAGGAAATGTTATAATTTTTTTCTTTTTTTTTTACATATTTTTTGGTAAAAGGTTTTAATAGCTGATCATGATGATTAATATGAAATCACTCTTCTATTATTTTGTCTGCATATTAATGTATATATCAAAATATTTACATCCATCAAGTTTTTCTCTTATTAATTGATAATTTAATTCTGGTTGTAACGCGCTTTCTGATTGGCAAAAAAAATTATTTTATATTGAATGAAGAATGTTGCCTACGTCATAGTAAGACTAACGTCAAAAAACGAATCAATCCGCCTGACGTTACGTTTGAATTTTGTACAAGTTGATGTCATTTTAAAGGTCAAACGACTGTTTTTATCTACAATTAATAGCAAAAAATTAAATTATAAGCAATGAATTTGACATTTATTTGTTTTATATGATATAAAATGGTTTGGAACAGTTTACGCTTTTTTATAAACCGCTTCAAACCATTTTATATCGTATAAAACTAATAAATATTGTATTCATTCCTTAATTACAAAAAATTCCATTTACTTTCATACAACTGTAACTGTAAGATCCTACTAGATATAGTTCAGACTACACGTAGAAAGATAGATATTGAAAATATAAAATACTCTGTTTCATGTGTCAAATAGGCAATAACGGTTGTCATAATTTCAGAAAATGTTGACTTTACCCACAGGGTTATGTATATTCGCAATAACAATTTTACCCTTGGGAGCCAAACACATAAATAAATTAATAAAAATTTCTATGATTACAACTTGCAAATTAAGTCTAGTCCATCAAATGATACAACCCAATTTCTTCACATTTCATATCAGAAAAGTAAGAATTTTCTTGATAAGGACAAAATTGATTAATTTCCAACGCACCATGCACCGCATAGTGTCAAATGTTGCATCAATGATTAGATTGCTTTTTTGAAAAAGGGGATTTTAAAGTTAAAAAAAAGATCAAATTGGATTATCCTCTTTTTAAATATTACAATAAAAGGAAAACAAAATTCCAGCTTGTTGTATTAAAAAAGAAGTTACTAGATAAACTAGAGATAAATTTTTGTTGGCCTAAACTGTCTTTTGAAAACCATAACATGAGCATATTCCCTTTCACAAACTAGTCTTTAATAAACTACAGTTGTTTTTAATAAAAGAATGGTTTTTCCTTAAGTTGATAGAGCGTTTTAATAAGAGCATGGACTTTGGGCAGTGCACGTCAAACTCCTGGTTGAATGTCCAGTCATTGGCTATAATAGATATGAATACATTGAGGACAACAACACTTGTCCGACTTTATCCAGACTCCAGAGCTGTATATTTCAGTTGAAACAGCGTCACTTTCATAGAATAGAGAAGACATTTGGAAAAAAACTCTCCGTTTTTGACAGTATATGAATATTGATGAGCTTCTCATAGCAATATTTGACAGCATGTTTTGATAAGCAAACTAGATAGTTGCATCCCACCGAAAGTCCAAGCTCTTGTTAAAATGACTCTGATGTCCTATAGACCTTGTTAGGTCTTTCCCGAGAAACATTTAAAAAAAAACATTTCCAAAGACATGCAAAAGTACTGTTCATCTGAAGTTCACTGGTTGCTTATGGTACCAAGAATGGCCCTATTTATTTAGCCCTAGTACAGAAACTTTACGGGCCTATTACTTCCATTTGACAGAGCTTAGTTTTATTTTGTATATATTTATCTCCATTTGACAATAAAGATTGGTGATGTATCTGTTTTCTTTTTTAAACAAAAGATTTTTTTTTTCGATTTGAACTATTAAAGTTTTATTGGCAGTTTCTCCCCTTGCTGCATTTATAATAAATATGAATTTTGGAATTTCAGCCTTCCTACCAACAAGTCCGTTAACGCCAACAACAACCCCAATGACCACTACCACCAGCCCCTCCCCCACAACACAGGACCCCACAGACCCCTGTAAACCAAACAGGCACAATGAGTACCTCCCTGTCCCTGGGGATTGCCGGTCGTTCTATGTCTGCTCCTTTGGCACGACCTATAAATTTCAATGTGCTGGAAACACTGTGTTTTTCTGGACCAAAAGAATCTGTGATAATAACGATGGCTCTGTTGCTTGTGTGTCTTAGTGCTCTGAGAGAGAGAGAGAGAGAGAGAGAGAGAGAGAGAGAGAGAGAGATTTTAGAGATTGCTAAAAGTGTTATGTAATTATTCAATTTGTATACCAAGACATATTCTTCTCCGATCATTGAATTTGAATTTGTCTCTAATTCATTGCCAATTCTTGCACAGATTGTAGAAACAGTTTTAAAAAATAAAATTGTACATGAAATGTATTTAAAAAGCGTACTTTCCTTTTTAGCTCACCTTAGCTAAAATTACAGGTGAGCTTTTCTAATCAGACTTTATTTGATTGTTCATCCATTTGTAAACTTTACAGTTTGACTTTCTCTCCAGGAAAAAAAGATCGACTTCAATAAAATTGACACAGTGTGAACATCTTCGTTAGCTGAGGGTTTTCGGAGCGGAGTGGACCGAACACCCTTGGCCAGCGAAAATGCTGCTTGAAGGGCTTTCAGATAGGGGAGAGATAATTTAAACAATAAAATGCTTTCTTTGGTGATTTATGCTGTATATGAAAGTGGCGACATTGCAGAAAAAATACATAACCCGCGTTTTTTCTGCAACGATCGCCACCTTCATAACCCGCATGAATCATCAAAGAAAGCATTTTATTGTTTATATTTACATCTTTCTTTTAACAAACTAATAAATTGATTGAAAAAAGTAAGTAAAATTCACTAAATTACTGTTAATGTAAATTAGTACGTTAGCTAAAAGAAACAGCCAAATCGTCTCCTATGGGAATTTGAGTCTGTCATCATCATGATTATTTCGTGCAGTCCGTGATTTTTCTTAGGTTGTTGCAGGTTTCGACCAATCGATAAGCGGGGCGTGTAGATTTCAGTCCTGTCAGTTTCTATAGCTGTTCTATAGAGCTATGAATTAACTGTAAGTTTCCGTAAGAAATAGAGGGAATCATACTCGGTAGATGTAAATATTTAGGAATGAATGAAAACAAGGTAAAGTGTAAAAATCCCAAACTTTTGATGAAGCCCCATATGGCCCGTTATATCGATCTTTTAGATATACTTGATTTAAGTTTGTCTAAGTCGGGGGTCAGGAAAACAAGCGCGATATGTTAAAAATATTTTATTTTAGTGATATAATTCTCTGTACTGTTAATATTATAATAAAGGGAATTGTTTTATGTTAAAAAATATTTTTAACGTCAGGCGCCTGTGATCAGAAGGACTTTAATTCATTTTTTTTTTAGAATGAAATCATTTCCAATTTCATCTTAAGGGACAAAATAGGCTAGATGAAGCAAGATTATAATATGTACATTCCCTTATCCTTGATTTGGGGTGTTTAAAAAAGGGAACAATAGGGGGGGGGCTTAAAATTGTTGTCATGATGAAGTTTATTGCCATTGTAAAGTGGTATTGCAGAGGAGCGGATTTAAATATAAAAAGATTGATATTAATTACGACACTTAATTGAATGGATAATAGTTGGGTTATGTAAATTTTTTCTGCAGTGATCGCTACCTTCATAACCCGCATGAATCATATAAGAAAGCATTTTATTGTTTATATTTACATCTTTCTTTAAACAAATTAATAAATTGATTGTAAAAACTAAGTTAAAGTAACTAAATTACTGTTAATGTACATCAGTACGTTAGTGTTAATTCATAGCTCTGTAGAAACTGACAGGACTGAAATCTACACGCCCCGTTTATCGATTGGTCGAAACCTACAACGACTGAAACTGACAGGAATGAAATCTACACGCCCCGTTTATCGATTGGTCGAAACCTACAGCGACCTAAGAAAAATCACGGACTGCACGAAATAATCATGATGATGTCAGACTCAAATTCCCATAGGAGACGATTTGGCCGTTTCTTTTAAATAAGTTTCCATAAGAAATAGAGGGAATCATACTCGATAGATGTAAATATATGTCAATGAAGGTCTCTTTGATATTTTCCCTTTCATCGAATTTCAATTGCACTTCTTTCACAGGTATGTGCATTTTTATTTTAAAAATCGCCCAAATGTGCTGCATATATACATGTATCTTGGGACAGACTACAGTAATATAATCTAAAAATGTCCAAGACCATCCAACCTTCTTAAAACCGGTAACCTTACAAAAATTAACTTTGTGCGAGATAAAACGATTTTTTGGTAAGTTATTCTTAACAAAATAAACTTTATAAGTATGTAATTATAAGAACCTACATATCATCACTACTGCTAAAACTAAAGTGTGAAATTTTTTCTTCTTAAAATAAGTAAATATGTTAATTAAATTAATAAATAAAAATGATAATAATAGATTAATTAATAGATAAGGTTGCCAATGTCTTCGATTTTGGTATGGACATTTCAAATTAACTGAAAAAAAGTCAGACAAAACTCTGTTCATGTAAAGGTTGAGGACAGAGTCTGAAATATTCGGGTGTTCTGTGTGCGAGTTCATTAGTCAACTATTCCTTAATTTTTGGAATTTATTTTTGTGTTGCATTTATAATGTATTGATCTAGCATGGCTGATAACAAAAATAAACCCAAAATTGCATCCCAAATCGAACCATTCCCAGTCTATTTGCGTGAATTCCTCGACCGTTGTATGCAGACAATTTTTTTTTCTCATAGAATTCAGCCTATTTAATAAAATATCTTCTTTTTCTCTCGATAAGTTTATGTAAGACAATCAGAAATCGTGTAGTGTAGCAGGTGCCCCTTTTTAAAGCGAGTTTTAATGGAACGATTTAATAAATTTCAGGTAGCCAATAATTTTTGTCCATTTCTGTCATGTGATCGTCGTTATCAACCACTTTGTAAACTAAGATGGAGGACAAGGGGGAATGATATGGTAAATAAACCTCGTTTGCACACCTTTTAAATTGCTTATATAAACAAAACATAAAAAATAACGTTTGAAATATAAATATAATATTATTAAAAGTGAGATTTGAAAATTATACGACCGAAATCATAATTGCAACAATTCCATGCTTGTCAATTATACTTAATTAATTGTTGATTGCTGGACGACACAATTCACCGTTTCACAACAAATCAATCACATTACGTTGAATTTTAAACTTTATGTAGACATTCTGGGATTGGTACACCTGAAATAGCATGGAGATCTTATCGGATGACAACGCTTCCGAGTCCCGCTTCCCCCTGAAGAAACCTCTTCCTCCGATAGGCGGCGGCGGGGATTACGAGGAAATTGAACTCCCGAACTCTGACTCAGAAACCGAGGACGAACAAATCAACTCCAAAGACGAGGATGAACGATCCACTGCTTCAAATGGCAAGTTTGTCGATCGATCGTTTATGATGTCACAGTACATGAAACGCAATGACGTCACAATGTATAGTTTAAAGTGACACTGCCATTGTGATGTCATAAGTTTTGTGATTTTTGGTAAAAATGAAAAGCCTTGAACAAAATCATTGTAATGTTAGAAAGACGTTTGCTTAAAAAGTTAAAAATTCCAGCTAGTGGTAGAGAGTATATAAAACTTGAAAGTCCACCTTGGATTTACTATGGTATACTAAGTAAAGGTGTGTAAAATGATGCCTGTTACTGAGGGCTATTACCTGCATAAGTATCCATGATATATTTATGTAAAGCTAGAATAAAAATTGTGGCTTTTCCCTTTTCAGTAAGTTACATTTTGTTATTTTATCTACTACACAGCCTCTTCAACAGCCAGACAGAAACAAGGAAGTGGAAAATCTAGACCAGCCGTGCTAAGAGGGTTCCGTAGGGAGGCTCCATCAGAACCCGAGTCAGGGACCGAAAAAAGTTCTGGAGACGGTACACCTACTGGGTAATTATCATTGCATTATAATCCACTGAGTATTATGTATTTGGAAGTAACAAATTAACAATTTTCATAAGCAAATACTGTGGCAGTGTCATCAGTGATTGATGGTGGCCGCAATCTGGTAGAAATCATATGAAAAAAAAGCATTGATGATCCGATTTTTCATAAAACTATGTATCCTTGAATCTGAAATCTTCTAAATTCATGCAAATTTGATGCCAGTGGATATAATGTTAATAAAACACTAACAATAAATGTAATTTTTTCATGACTTTAAGCATAAAACAATTGAAAGTACATTTTTTTATTGAATTTTGCATTTTTTAATATAAACAGAAGAAAGTCTAGATCCAGAAAGGCAGAGGTTATGAAAAAGAAAACTTATGATGGCCGTGAAGTCACTTTTATCACAGAAAATACTCAGACAGACTGGGATTGGTTAGAGGAAGCAGAAAAGTCTGGGAAGGCCCGTCTTCTGGGGCCTAGAGATAGTAAGTCTAAAAAACTAACTGGATTTCCAACACTCTTAGGTCAAGGCTTTTAACACTGGGAATATAGACTTTACATCTCTTCTTAGTTATTGAAGCAAGAGAACATTGCTTTTTATTCATATGAATTCATTGCATGTTTCTGCATTCTCTAAAATAATAAGTAAAGATTGGCAACAGTCACTTAATATGTGCTCTTTTGATTAGAAAAGTTTTTAAATATATTTATAACAGTACCTACTTGGATGAGACATTTTATTTAGGTTTTCAGAAAGAAATACATTTACATGTACTAGTAAATAAGTCATGTTGGAATTTATTACAGTTTTTATTCAAAAGAAACTATAAGTCTATCAAAGAAATATATGTAACATATTAATTATCATTGACTGGAACAATGTTACAGAGAAGGATATTAAACAAAAGAAAGACTCTCGTTCCACTCCAACTAAATCCGACTCCAAAGGTTTATCTCTGATCACATCAAATTGTGAAGTGACAAAGAATAATCATGCAAACACCAGTGACCATAATAATGCACTCTGCATGAACTTCAAAGATTTTACAAAATACATGTAATTACATCAGATCTATGGTGCTTTGTATCAAAAGGAGGAGGTAAATTAATATTGGGTTTGTAAAAGAGCAAGTTCTTGTCACACATAGTTTCCAGGAAATAAAATTAAGTAAATCTTTCTTAAGTTATGCCAAGTTTAATCATGTGAAAGATTTTAGTGACAATTTTGGAGGTATGAGTGTAAATAGATTAGCATGTAAATGATATACCGGTAAGTTAATTTGTTATAAAACACTGATAGCTGATACAGTACACAAAATATGGTGTGTGGTGAACTTTTGAAGCCACTGAATGATTGTACCTTTTGTGGGGTGGATCTAATTTACACTGGTGTGTTGTGTAGTAGGAGCACTTTTCCCTCACTTCTTCACATCTTTCAGGTTTGCAATCTCTGCACGAAGAAGATGACCTCCTCTCTCCTAAGTCAGGTAAACCTGTAACATGTCTCAACTTTCCTACTCTCCCAAACCATTGCAAAGGGCTCTGCTGTTCATCACTTGCAACACATATTTGATGTGATATTTTTTCTAACAACATACCGTAATTGCCTGGAAGAGATAACGAAAGTAATCTTAAACAATCAAAGATTCTTACCATGTTTTGAATTAAATTGTCCTTGTTTAAATTAATTACCAAGGAAAATAAAAATTCCTAAAGATTCCTTCAATATTTGTCCCTGGCTAATAAGAAGAAATATAATTAAACTTTATCTAACAAATGAGGGGGAAACTGACATTGAACACTTGAATTCAGTATCTTTATGTCCTGTGCAGGTAAAAAAGAGGATTCTAAGACGGACATCCCTGTCGTACAGGAAGAGGCCTCTGGCCCATCCCCTTATCCAATCAATGATGAGTTCGGTGTTCCTATGCTGGAGCTGAGCAGTGACTCTGATACGGTAAGAATTCACAGTTTCAGTAATTTCATGCTGTTTAAAGATAAACCACATTCATTTAGGAAGTGAAAAAACTACTAAATTTATACAAAAATAAACTGGGTTTGGACAGTTTGCTATTTATAACCTGCAAGTCATATAAAGTCATAAAAATTGGGACGTAGGCAAAAAAGTTTTTACATGACTTTATGAAAAAGAGAATTCTTTTAGCCAATCAAATACTGAAGCAGGTTGCAATCAGAAATGGAATTATGTAATTTGTAAACTGATAAAAGATTTTTGTATGCCAGAGTGGTATTAAAACAAAACAAGTACTACATGTAGTATTTAAGTACATCATAATTATATGAATAATGATTCATTTTATCTGATTTTGATACAAATGCAGAAAACAAAAATTGCAGTGGGGATGAAAAAAGCTTAAACATATTAAAATGTGTGCAATATTTCAAAGTTGTTTGTACATGTATATTGTGGTACTTTTAACATGTACAGTAATAAGCTCAGCTACAAGAAGATCTTAGGAGTATTTCATATTTTAAGAAAAGTCATATTTGAAAAACAAAAATGAAATGAGTATTATTGTTGTGATAAAGAGTTCAGATGAAGAGGAATACACAGGGAGGAAAGTGCAGGATGATCGCACTTTCATGCCTAGCATCGGTCCACCGCAAATCCTGCAGGTAACATGGATGTGGCTTGCTTAGAGCTTTAGTGTTTCAGGGTGTGGCATTATTAGAGTAGAAACTTAACCCGGATAGTCAGAGGTGTTGGTGTTCTGTTTACAAAAGTCCTAGCTAACTAGTACATGTACTAACCTTGCAGTTTCTGTTTATTTTAGATACTGGAAATTTAGAGAAACATTTAACAAACTTTGCAACTGTGTACTAATTAAACTGACTGTAAGAATAACAGCATGCCAAGTAATTAATACAGATACTAATTGCTGAAATTAATTTAATTACTGCATTAGAAAAAATGGATAAAAGTTTCTAATTCTAACCTTGTATAAGATGGTTTCCTTATGATATATTTCAAATCATTCTTTATATATGTATGAAAGGAAACATTTTTGAATCTGAAAACATTTTATTTTTGAAAATGCTTTTAATTTTATGCATATGCTGACTCCATTTAATACCTTGCACAAGCCAAAAGAGGTCATTACCAGTAATCAATTTGCACAGCCATAGTGTGATATATAATAAAAACGTCTTGTAATCCAGAATATTTTTTTAACAATACTGTTGTGACATTTTGTATCTTGCTTTAGACATTCAGTAGAAAGGTAGGCTCTGTGTGAACTTCGCTAGAGGTCATACTCTCTTTTTTAACAGCTTTGAATTCGTGAGGACAGGTAAACTTTTTCTAATGCTGGCACAAGCTTGACATCTAATATTTATACCACATTCAATTTTGTGTTGGAAAAGTTTATTGTTTTTCTATGAAATTTTTTGTTTTTATTACATATTTATAATTTGTATTTTAGGATAATGATTTTTTTTTATCTTAGATTTTAAAAAGCATGGCATATTGCATGCTTAAAGTTTCAATTAGGAGTTCTTGATTAGCATAAATATGGCATGTTTATTCATATTAAGATGCCATAATGGTTTTAACATTTCAGATATTAATTAAATTTAGTCCTTAGCAGAATACATTTATATAAATAGTATGTACATCCACTCTGATTTGTGCAAACATACTATGGAAGTTTATATCCATATTCATGTTTGTATCTTAACTATTTTGTGCACTTTTGATGCATTATCAATTAGGTTTTGTATATTTATCAGTACAACAGAGAGTCAGAAAAGAAGGAAATTGAGGTCAGTGAGCCATCTGAGCGTGCTCAAGATGAAGATGAAGCAGAAACAGATGAACATGGTCGAATCCATGGTATGTTTGGGGGCACCTGCGAGTTCTGTGGCCATGCTGTCCAGCCATGGCCGACACTCGAGCAGCAGCAGACGGTCCCTCCCGACCAGCTTTACTGTTGTAATGAGTACCGTGAGTTTGTGGAGTACACCACTGAACAGGCCCAGGCGATGGAGACTCAGCACCTGAACGCAACCAAGAAAATCAGCATCTCCAGCCATCCGCATTACGGAAGCTCTAAGGAGGATAGGAAAGTGGCTAAAGAAAGGGCCCTGCAGAGGTAAACTGGAGAAACTGTGTGAAAAGTGTGACTTATGCCAACTGAAGGCATATTGAACTACATCAAGAGCAAGTTTTGATACTGATACTTAAGTTTGTAGTTGTTAGTCATTGGTTATGAACATTGTGTAGACTGCCAGTATAAGTCATGAATTTATTTACATGTAACAATGTAAAACCAAAACTTGATATGAAAAGAGAAAATTAAAAGACATTTTGTTTAATTTGTTTCTTTTTAAAATTAACTGAAACTTTATGAAGATTTATGTGCTATTTATACATGATGAAAGAGGTAAAGACCTGAGAACATATGATTTTACTCATACTGAAGCAAACTATTGTACATGTATTTTTTCTTGTTTGGATGTAATGATGGAATACGTGTAAATGTCTTCTGTAGGATGAGAGAAAAAGAAATGCAGAGGAAACAGCAAGAAGCTTCTGGATTCCAGCAACAGTCCAACTTTTATTCTTGTAAGTTAAACCCCCCCCCCCCCACCACGTTTTCTGTAGTAGCCGCTTGTTGCTCTACATTGAAGCAATGTACTTGTACATAGGGCTACTGAACATGTATTATTTTTACCTGTAACTTATATTTATGGGTTTATTTGGTCTTTTTTTAAATTTTTAAATTTTTAAATTTTTACTCCTATCACTTTGATTAACAATGAAAATGTCCTGTCTAATGATTTTAACATCCATCTTTATATTAATATATATTTTCAGCTCTTATTTCACATTTTTTTATTTAATTCATGAACCAGTTTTATTAATTGCTTCCTGTGTTAATTTTCTAAACTTTGATCATATAACCATTGGAGAATCAAACTTTTGTGAAGTTCTGTAGTTTGTATCCATTAATGTAATGATTTTTTTACTAATTAAATAAATTTAAAATTATGAAATGACAATCGTCTAACAAAGCAATTCACAAAAGTTAGGTTTCCCTTCAAATTTTTGATCATCTGAGGCTACAAATAATTCTATAAATGTATGTAAATGTAAACAAAAAAGTAAATCATCATTTCTCAGGCCGTTGCGGTGAAATGGCCTATATGTTTCTCATGTACAGCATTAAGTTCAACATGAACGCATTCCAGTTGTTCATTATTTTTGGCCTCATAAACGGCACAGATTTCAATGATTGTATAACCTTGCGTTATTTTGTGTGTGGTTTAGCTGTTAGACCCAATTTTCGAAGACAGGGCCTGAATGCACAGAATTTGTACAAAGATCTGGGTAGGTGCCACTAAAATGACCCCTATGACCTTTATCCTAATTCCAATCACGAAGAAAAAATATAGCACCAAACTGAATAGATTCATTCAGCATGCTTCAGTCCTTGTACATGTACATTGAATTTTTTTCAGGCCACATTTCATAGCTCATTTTTCATACTAATACTTGTTTACTTATGCAGAATGACACTACCAACTGTCTATTCATAATTGATTATCACTTTGACTTTATTGTCCCATCATCTATTATCCATTATAACTGGAGAACATTCAATATTTAATATGTAATTCATACTTTACAAATCTTTCAATATACATGTATTGATATATTTCTTTTTCATCTCTATTTCTTTCTCTTTTCCTGATGAATTCATATCTTTCTCTTTTCATCTCTCTGTCTGTCTTTGGCTCTCTGTCTTTCTGCCTGTTTTGACATTCCCAGCATTTAGAAGTCGCCAAAAATTCCACTGGGATGCATTCCACAATGTCTATGGGGATTTAGGTATGCTAGTAAATAAATAACAACAATCAATGTGTAGTTCCTACTAGCTACTAATCAATACATGTACTTTTAGGCATTTAATTTTCAATCTAGTGAGTACATGTATTAACAGCTCAATACTGGTAGCCTACAACTGATGTTTGTATGTTCAAACCATATGTATATGAAAATTGTATACATATTGATGCAAATATGAATGATTAACAATTACATTTGTAACATTATCATAGAAAAATCATTTCCTTAAATATGACATTGATCATGTTTTATTCCAGAACTTCAGCAATACATGTAGAGCATTTTTATCATTAATTTTGCAGAATCCCTGAAAATGACTTGAAATGGGTATTTTAAAGAGTGCATGGCATTGTATATTACATAATTTCTAACCTTTGACTCATCAAAAATTTACCAAACTTTACATCTATCCTATCCATCAATGCTTTAATAAGACCTACATTGCAAGTCATACAAAATATTCTTCTCTTAGGAATGTATTATATCATGATTTAATTTTTTGACACTTACAGACAGCCAATCCCCGCCGCCGCCTTTACCGAACATAGGTTCTTGGTCATTTTGATATTATTTATTTAGCTTGACAAAGATATATATTACCCATAATCCTCACACTACCGTAGCAACTTACCCCAGTGTTTGATGTGTGTGATAAAATATGATACAGAGTTTCCTCCCTTTAAGAATGCTTCCTTTTTTTTTGCTGACAAGCTTGGTAAGGGAGCTTGCAGACATTAAGCTAGCTAGTATAAAAATTTATGGAAAAGGGTTACTAAATTAAAATGTGTGTTAGCTTGTTAAAGAGCATTGCATTTCCAGAGTTATTTCCCTTTAGATGTGTGTGTGTGTGATTGTATTACATGATTATATATTCATTTTAGAGAACATATATATACTACACATATGCCTAACATAGATATAGTGTGTCACAGAGTTTTATTAAAGGAATACAAGATTTGCTTGATGAGAAGAGAGTTTATTATTAAGAAAGTTGTAGCGTTATAGTCTTGTCCTGTGTTGGCACGGAACAATTGGATTATTCCCCCTTGTGTGTATCTGTCCTTTGTTGCTTAAACGGAAATATTGTGAAGTGCGAATTTGAGAATGTATTTAGATACAACTTGGAACAAATATAAGATCGTAATTCATCAACTTCAAAGAGCGAGATAATGTTAGAAATTTTACATTAATTCTGCTTAAAAGGATTTAATTTTACTTGACAAAATGCTTCTAAATACTTGTATAATCAGATTCCACTGACCCTTGCTTATCAGAGAGAGCTAGGAATAATATTTAATTGAATTTCAGTTATAAAGTTAAATAATGAATAAAGCCAAAATTATACAAAGTCTTTTAAAAAAAAACATTTTTTCTGAGTAACAAGTTTGTATAAACCAAGATTATTGGATATTCTTTGGAAACATTGCATGTGATTTATTTGTTTACTACAGATGAAACTTTTGATTCACCTGGTAAAACTCCCACCAAATCTGGGTTAAGCTTCCATAAATCTAGGTCCACAAGCAGTTTTATTCTGTCGGCACCTCATTCTGGTGTTAGCCGACAGGCGGAAAAGTCGGAAAAAATACTGACCTACGCAGAACTCCGAAATCCTGAAAGTCGTTCGGGGCTGGCAGGTAGAATAAGCTCAGTGGAGCGGAGGAGTGGCTATATTATACTTGTTGTCTGTATATATACGGATAGTTCTTTAATACTCGAAGACCTAATTCTTTACAATATAAAAACAGCTGTATCTTGAGTCTAATGAATGGAATATGTTATTACAAAGTACATAATTTTACTCATGATTTGGCTTGAATTCACATAATTTATATACTGGTCTTTATCAGAAGGATGTATGTCAATGGACAATATGGGATTGGTGATAAGACTACACATATTACATGTACAGTAGTTGTCAATGATACACGTCATAGAAAGCATTAAACCAAAAGCTTATAAGGTGTGCTAAGTTATACATGTAGCTTTACACATATCTTAACACACAGCGTGTGTCATGCACCCTAGCATGAATTAATATTCATGTATCATTCAATGGTTTCTGGTAGATTGCATGTGATAAATGTCTCAAAGTACATATAAGTACATACACATTTGTATTTAAGATACTGTCAAGGTCTGTTTTGTTCAGATCAATCATTCATTACTTTATGTTTTATTTATATTTAAGTTGATTTGCTGTGCTCTATTGTCTGATAATTATATGCTTTCTCTAACACCATATTGTCTGTGACCTTGTAGTTGCCCAGAAGATGAAAACAATAAACTACCAGCTCTCCTCCCAGAAATGTCTGGAGGAGGGGTGGACGGTCAGGCCCCCCAGTCCCCTCACCGCAGATGAAGGGGACGACGCCTTCATACCGGAGCCCCTCAACATTGACCTCATCAGGAGTGGAAGGGTAAGAATCAGGGCCGAGATTTATTGTGGCTAACATGTTCCAGTTTGTAACTGTAGATTCCTATATTATGCGAGTACATATTTCTGCAATTCCACAGTTTTTAGCTCACCTGAACCGAAGGCTCAAGTGAGCTTTTCTGATCACCCATTGTCCGTTGTCCGTCGTCCGTCTGTCCGTCGTCCGTCTGTCTGTCTGTCCACCCGTCTGTAAACTTTTCACATTTTTTACTTCTTCTCTAAAACCACTAAGCCAAATTTAACCAAACTTAGTACAAGGCATCCTTATGGGAAGGGAATTATAAATTGCTAAAATGAAGGGCTAATCCCTTTTTAAAAGGGAGATAATTGCGAAACAGTGAGTATAGGATGCGTGTCTTTAAAAATCTTCTTCTCAAGAACTACTGCACCAGAAATTTACACCAATATTTACACAAAAGCTTGTATATATAGTGAAGATTCTAAATTGCAAAAATCGTGACCCCCGGACCAAAACTGGTGCCCAAGGCAGGGTTCAAAGTTTAACATAGAAATACATAGGAAAAATGTTTAAAAATCTTCTTCTCAAGACCCACTGCACCAGAAATGCCAATATTTACATAAAAGCTTGTATATTTAGTGAAGATTCTAAATTGCAATAATCGTGACCCCCGGACCAAAACTGGGGCCCCAGGCCGGGTTCAAAGTTTAACATAGAAATACATAGGAAAAATGTTTAAAACCTTCTTCTCAAGACCCACTGCACCAGAATGGCCAATATTTACATAAAAGCTTGTATATATAGTGAAGATTATAAATTGTAAGAATCGTGACCCCCGGACCAAAACTGGGGCCCCAGGCGGGGTTCAAAGTTTAACATAGAAATACGTAGAAAGAATGTTTAAAATCTTCTTCTCAAGAACTACTGCACCAGAAATGCCAATATTTAAACAAAAGCTTGTATATATAGTGAAGATTATAAATTGTAAGAATCGTGACCCCCCGACCAAAACTGGGGCCCCAGGCGGGGTTCAAAGTTTAACATAGAAATACGTAGAAAAAATGTTTAAAATCTTCTTCTCAAGAACCACTGCACCAGAAATGCCAATATTTAAACAAAAGCTTGTGTATATAGTGAAGATTATAAATTGTAAGAATCGTGACCCCCGGACCAAAACTGGGGCCCCAGGCGGGGTTCAAAGTTATATATAGGAAAATGTTTAAAAATCTTCTCCTCATAAACTACAATGCAACAGTTTGGGATATTACCGGTACTATGCATACATCCTTGGCTATTGTAGATTCTAAATGTTAAAATCGTTACCCCCCGGACTAATACTGGGGCAACAAGAGGGGTTCAAAGTTTAACATAGAAATATTTAGGAAACATGTTTAAAAATCTTCTTCTCGAGAACTACAATGTTACAGTTTGTAAGATTACTATGCAAGGATCCTCAAATAGTGAAAATTCTAAATTGTAAAAGCCGTGACCCCCGGACCAACACTGGGGCCCCAGAAGGGGTTCAAAGTTTAACATAGAAGTATACAGGAAAAGTGTTTAAAAATCTTCTTCTCAAGAACTACAATGCAACAGTTTGTGGGATTACTATGCAAGCATCCTCAAATTGTCAAGATTCGTATTTGTGGAAGCCGTGACCCCCAGACTAATACTGGGGACCCAGAAGGGGTTCAAAGTTAACATAAAAATATATAGGTAACATGTTTGAAAATTTTCTTCTCAAGAACTACAGTGCAACAGTTTGTAAGATTACTATGCAAGCATCCGTGGCTATTGTAGATTCTAAATTGGTAAAATCTAATACTGGGGCCCCAAGAGGGGTTCAAAGTTTAACATAGAAGTAAATAGGGAAAATGTTTAAAAATCTTCTTCTCAAAAACTGCAATGCTACAATTTGTGAGATTAATATGCATGCAACCTTGGATAATGTAGATTCAATATTTTTGAAATAGTGACCCCTGGACTAATACTGGTGACCCAAGACGGATTCAAATTTATACGTAGAAATATATATGGAAAATGTTTAAAAATCTTCTTTTCGAGAACTACAATGCTTTAATTTGTCAGATTACTACGTAAGCATCCTCAAATAGTGTAGATTCTAAATTATAAAAGCTGTGACCCTTGATCTAATACTGGGGCCCCAGAAGGGGTTCAAAGTTTAACATAGAAATATATATGGAAAATGTTTAAAATTTTCTTCTCGAGAATTACAATCCTACAGTTTGTGAGATTACTATGCAAGCATCCTCAAATAGTGTAGATTCTAAATTGTTAAAGCCTACCATAAACCCTGAACCAATACTGGGGCCCCAGAAAGGGTTTCAAAGTTTAAAATAGAAATAGCATATGATACCAAATTGAATGTTACAAGGAACTGTTGTTCAGGTGAGCGATGTGGCCCATGGGCCTCTTGTTTATCAAATCTCAGGATTATAAAAATGCAAGCACCAAACTTCTGTTATAATTTCATTTTGTTTACAACTGTCTGAAAAATTAAAGTGAGATTTTAAAATACATGAGAGGTGCTTGTTGCAATTTTACACACTCAGATATTAGTTTTTACATTATTAAGAATCTACTTTACAGTATTGCTATATTATTTTGGGGGTGAAAATGAAAATGTTTATTTACATATACTTGTCACTTTTCAGCTGGGATTGGTGGAGAAGTTCTATGAAAATGGACAGAAGTTCCTGACCATGTTCCCGGATGGAACAGGAAATATATTGTATCCTTTTTCTCACTTGAATTATTCTGTGAGCTAGCCAGCAAGTGTGAATGTATTTAAAGTTTTAATATAATTTTACAATATATGATGTATGATAATTATACACATAATATGTATGTCAATTAAAATCTGTACAATTCTCTTTAATACTCTTATATTTAATTGCAAGTAAAGCTAGTTTTTTGTAAAGTGAAAAGTAAAAAACCTACCAAAAATAGTGTTGAAATTTAATTCTTCAATACAGGTATCAAATCTTTCCTTTACCACTACAAGTTACCCATCAGGTAGTCTGGCCATTGCCATTACCTCTGTACAGATAGGGCAATTTAATTATGTGGTACATGCAGAGATGGAGAAGTCCAGTGTACTGGCAGTGTTTGAACCCAATGGATATGCTTCTTGTTATCATCCTAATGGAGTAGTCAGGTAACTAATTACATCAGTTATGACATTAAAAACATCAAAAAGATATAATCTCAAAGGTTTTTGATTTGATAAAAGAAAAAACTTTGCTTCATGGAATTTCTTTTTCATGGTTCAACTATAACTACAAAATCAAATCAGTAAATTTTAAAAGCAAGAAATTATAAAAATTCATCCCTAACAAATATTTATCCTGTTACAGAAGTAGTCATTTCATTGTACCTGGTAGATTTTTAAAACATCAACAGGAGCTAAATATTTTTGCGTTTACAGACTGCATATACTTTTAAGATAAATCCCTTGGCTTTTACAGACTGTGCATGGACCAGTTGGGAGGGATTGAGCTGGACGACACAGGAGCCAAGAAGAGGAAGTGGTTATGGAAGGACCAGGTCACACATGTACACGCCCCTCCATTCCAGCCAATTCACTTCAGTCTGAATCAATACATTGGGGTCAGGGTCCTCTCCCAGGAGAGAATGGTTCTAGACTTCAGCGTTGGGGACAGAGGAAAGAGGTTCAACGTGGGGTCAAGACTCAAGGTGGGACTTGATGCATTTATGTAGATAAGGCTATTACCAGATAATTGTCAGAACTGAGTATGGAATGTACTGGTTACTAAATATATTAAGTTTTACATGTATTATGTTTGCAGCTAAACCATGTAGAAAAGATTCCGCCAAAAGAAATTGATGAAAACCATCTGTATTTGGAGGAGCAGAAAATCAGAGTAGAGTAAGTTGAAGACCATGCTGCAAGCTTAATTTGATTTATTTTTAATACAGCATTAAAGATAATTCATTTAATCTATTTTTTTTTCTTTTAGGAAAATGCTTGACAAAGTAGCCACATTGTTGAAATTTCCCAAGTCTCCTAAAATAGACAAAATATTACCTCCCCTTCATGTGACCTCAAAAGCCCTGAAGACTGAGCGTCTGAGGCAAGAGAGAGCCAATCAGATTGCATCACAGGAAGCAAAAAAGAACAAGCAGGCTCCAATCCCTGCCCTTAGTTAAAGGCTGTGCATTTCATTGTATTCCATATCTGTGTTCATTTGTGTTGTAAATGGATTGTAAGGATATAAGTATTGGA
The DNA here is from genome assembly GCA_016163765.1 of Magallana hongkongensis. Lineage (NCBI taxonomy): Eukaryota > Metazoa > Mollusca > Bivalvia > Ostreida > Ostreidae > Magallana > Magallana hongkongensis. The sequence goes on from WFKH01010211.1 coordinate 24,911,301, forward strand.
ATTGAAGAAGTGATTTATCTCTATGTATCAAGTCTGGTGGTATAAGTGTTTTGTGTAGAACATATTTTTATATTCTTTGCAAGTTTGAATGGCAATATAGTTATATGTATACATTGGTATTTATACATAGACTGAAGCACACACGCTGCCAAATCTTGCTGCTTTTATGTACTCTGCAGCGATTAATTGTAGTTTTTTTTATTAGTCGGCCTATAGTTCACTGTGCTTTTGTTCTGTTCACGTTTTACGCTTGTACATGTAGCTCAACATAGATTTTGTCTACTAGTCACATATGCTTTTTTTTGTCTTTTTTCTTCAATCCGTGATCATACATCAATAGATATTTTTTTTCGATATTTTTGCACATTTTTTTGTACACATCTGTATATGGATGTAGTTCCTCCTCTGTGATATTGACATATATTTATGGTGTGTTATTTGTTACCCTTCATATCTATTGTTCCTGTTTTAATATTTTTTAGTCTGAAAGGCTTAAGGAAGGATCCCTGTTTAAATGGTGTGAATGTTTTTTGAATACTAGTATGTCTACTCCCTTTGTTGTTGTTAAAAATACATGGTCACATATCATTGTTCACGTAGTAGGGATTTGGTATTTGTCACAAAGATTATTATTTTAATACATTACATTCCATCAATAAATGGCTGATTTAGGATACACGTATTACACTATGCACATATCTGCTGCTGAACACATTGCATTATCTTTGTGGAATATACTGCTGAATTAGTTTGTGTAGACAAATATATTTTTGGATAAATACATTTATGGAGCTGATCAAATATTACACACAGTATTACATTGCTAATGCTGGTTGTGCTTTATTATATCTGGAGAATGTTTATACAGTCTTAGTGCAAGTTATTATAAAGAGCTTCTTTTTATGGATATATTTAGTTTATTTGGTTGAGATAAATTACATTAAAGAGTTTCTTTGCATATCAAATATATAAACATGAATAAAGTCGATGAAATCCTTCTCTGTCTTTTTCATGTTATTAATAAGCAAGCTCTACAGATCATGGTCTTTGTGTACCGGTAAACTGATCATGATTTTCATAGCTTTGTCAAATTTGAATACAAATCAGCATCAGGGGATCATGGAACAACGGAATAACTTTGACTTGAATTAAGTTCTTAATCCTACAGCACAGACCGTCAAATATCACGTCAGTCTTGCTTCCCTTACCTCTTGTGTATTATCTTTTATGGAGTAAGACATTACTAATGGGTAACAGTAAATTTCTATAAGATTTCAATAAAGTATGCTTATAAAGTGATACCATGCATGGTGTATTAATAGGGCTTTCAGAATTTGGAAATGACCGTTTGAGAGAGCTAGTACTACTGATATGTAGGAGGAGACAAAATTTTAAAAAACGTAGTCCGAAAAAGCAACCAATCAGAATTGTCTTGCTAATATCATCACATGTTGGCAACATGAAAAAAAGAATAAATGTGCACAAGTAATTTGAAACAAAGTTATTGAAATCAAAGAAAAAACCCACAAATGATCAGTTTAAAAAAAATAATTTATTTACAATATAATCTTGAAGTATAGAGCATTTCATTGAATTGATGAAAGTTAAAATTATCCAACTTTTATTTCTGAGGGTGCTCTAAAATTCATTGAGGTTTCATGCTGAATGTACATGTACAGTCTATCCCTCAAGTGGCAGCAGAAAAAGTTCTATAAATCACTCGTACAAGAAGTGTAATACAGGTACATGTAATAGTGTTTGTTTAACATGTGGAATAAAAAGTCAACAAAAGAAATAACAATGTGCAGTAGTGTAAGAAACAGGTAGGAAAAAAACAATATCAAGGATTCAAATTAAATAGTACATGTAAAGTGTACAGAATATTATTGATAAATACAATTACATTGTCATCATTTTCGTAAGAGTATACTCTTATGTATTTAGCAATAAGCGTATTAGATAACAAATTTGATTGACAAACATGAATAATGATAATTTTACAATGTACTTTTAATACATACTTTATTTGACAACTATGAGAAATAATGTAAATTCATAACCTCACTTTACACAATAGCAATCAGTATTACATTATATTATTAAATAAATAATTAATATGTAAAATCAATACAACTGTACAAACTTGTACAACCCTCTGCAAATATCACAGTCCTATTGTGTGCGTATACAAAAATGTTATAAACAAATCCAATGATAATGTTTTCAAACATGGAGAATCGGTAGTCATTTTCAGCTTCTCTCATTTGCTGTAATATCCAAGGACACTACAGTTAGAGTGTGCTAAACAAAAACTGCATTCTTTTCACACCTGAGACATTAAGTCCTCAGTTCCTCAGATACCTTTTAATAACATATCTAAATTGCACTTTGTACGATATATATATCACAGAAATTTCTTGCTTGGCTGCAGAAAATCACCCTGTTATCATCAAGTGGACTGAACACAGAATAAATTACATCACAAGAGTACATGACATCATCTCTTGACGTTATATTTACGCAGTGTTGCTTCTGTTCCTATCTTCAGCTGTTCTATGTGTGAGTCGATGAGTCTTTCTAATTCTCTAGCTCTCTGATTTTCTGCAGCTAAAAATCTTTCTGACACAGAATTTCTTGAGTGTGAGTCCTGAAAGATGTATTCATAAATACATATTAGAATCACAAACATTACAAATCTAAACTCAGTTTCTCACTCAGTTTCTCATAAATTTGACATCAGTTATTAACTTAACCCAACTTAATTACTATCTAAATTTGGGCATTTTCCCCAATCAAACAAAGAATACAGATCAATTGAAATGGATTGAGAAAATATGATTGCAGTTTATGATAAATGCAAACAAATTTGTCACCTCTACATTGTTATACTCCTCGGGAAGTCCGTAGTCATTGACACTCTCCGAGATAGACATGGCCTGACTACTGAGGACCGTCTCAAAACTGTTGTCTGCTTCATGATGAACTTCTCCATCACCATTAGCCCTCGTTCCTCCAATCTCAACATCATAGTGGTCCATTCCATTCACTGGATGGCCTGGAACCGCAAGCAAGAACATACAAAACCATTCAAAATACAGATGTATGTATCTAAGTTAAAGGTAATATCCTTGGAAGGATAAGTCTACGCTTTCTTTTGACCTTGCAGTCCTCCAGAATGCTTTAAACCAACATTTATTTGTGACAACTTTATTTTGTGATTGACTAGTGATAATATGGTTCATGGCAACAATCTGTCACAATACCAGGTCTATATCTAAAAGTGCTCATGAATTAAGACATTAAAATGACTGGTTTGAGGCAAGAAATATTTCTTGACTGCTGTTAAACATACACGCCATAATTCCCAACGTACTGTAGTTGCTGTTCCTCTCCATGTCGAGCTGTTCCTCTAGGCGCGCCTTCTGACTGCGCAAGTAGCTGATCTCCTCCTCGTACCGCTGGACCGTGGAGTCCAATCTCTCCTGAAGGGCATGAAACTTACGCTGGGACTCCTCCCCCGCCCTCTGGAGCCTCCTGAAAGACAAAATTATCATACTGTGATTACTGCATACAAATTTTATCTCTTGTGGTTTTGTTTCACATATTTTTTTTTCAATATTTAAATTTGAAAATATATTTTTTATGAACTTGGTTGGTATGTGATCAAATCTTTTGAGAAGCTCTTTGGGCTTTATAAGAATTTATTACGTGACCAACCAAGTTCATATCCCAGTGAACTTTTCAACATGCTGCTTAATAAATATTTATTAAGTATCATAACTGTACCCCTTGAGATATTTTAGTCACTCATTATCAAACTTGTGTTTGACACTATTTCGTTAAAGCATTGAAAACCTATTTTTGCTTTTTTACAATATCTGGTAATGAGTGAGAATCTAAAATGAATTGAAGTTGTCTGATATTAGACTTGAATTATACATGTATAATGTACAGAATATGGCATATACTGTATTTAAAGACTGACCGATCATCTTTGGACTTCATATTTTGGGCGGACATTTCTGAGTCCCTGAGAGCCAGTCGTAGTTGTTCTTCAAATTTCTCCTCCATTTCGTTCATTTCCTCCCGCAGACATGACAGGTCATCTCGCAACTGACGGTTCTCTTGCTGTAATTTTATTCAAAGTACTATGAATAAATCATCATGGGAAAAAAGTAAAGAAATATCTATACTTTTTACAAAATACACAACCATCTTCACAAATAAAAACATTTAATATTCATTTGATATCATTTAATCAATTATCTTGCAAATATTTCGAATAATGTTCACTAAATTATCATGATAGCTATAGTGCATCTGTATGACAGATAAGTTTCTGATCAGCTGAAAGTAAAACAAACCACTATTCATTAAAAAACGAGGGATAGCTGTTTTCATGATTTAGTTTACAAAGAGTTTTACATAACTATTTAATATAATAACTTTTTGGTCATCTTACAAAATTAGAAAAGAATAGCCATCAACTCTGACATTAACATGAGCTGGCCACCAATTTTTATTTTATAGCTTAGATGGCATTAATTCCAACAATTTTCCAATCTTATAGATATCTTGAAATAAGAATGAACAAATTATATAATGTAATAAAATAATGTAGCACCAATTACAATTCATGATATTCTTAATAAGTTTAATTTATTTTTTTGATGATCAATTTCAATTAAAATAATCTAAATTTCTAAAAAAACAAAAAATGTATTGAAAATGAAAATGATCAGAAAATAAAAGTGAAAAGTGAACAATGAAAAAAAATATTGAGAAATTGCTACAACCAAGTATTACTACTTAAAAAAAACCAACTTTAATGAAATAAACCATAAAATCCTTGGGCTTTCCAAACTCAGTATATTTGTCTATAAATATTTCCATTCCTCTCCCTCGTGCAGTTTACCTCCAGTTTAGTTATGGTGGTGGTATAGGCGTTTTGTACAGCCTTCAGATGCTCCTGAATCTTGTCCTGGTCAGAGTCATTTTTGGCTTGCTGTAAAATCGTCTGACGCAAGTGACGGTTTTCTAGTCTTAGTGCTTCAATCTGTGCATTTGCAACCTAGTTAAGGGGAACAAAGTTCAACAACAAAACAGAGTTAGGAGCGTTCAAACAGCCACAGGTTAAGAGAGTTAGTGTCAAGGAGAGAAGCGACCATGCAGGATGATAATGTGTCATTGGTGATGATTGTGATATATAGTAAAACATGTGTAGGACAAAATTATTCTTTTTATAAAATAAACCCATTCACCTCTTGGAATAAACACTTTTTCATTTTTTTATAATATAATTACATTTTGTCCAAACCATGTTTTACTGTAAAGTGAATTTTCTTAAAAGTGCTGTGACCATTTTTCTAGCCTAAAATGTTGTTGGCTCTTCTATTTTCACATACATAAATATATATAGCTCAATAATAAATATTTTCTAAAATCATGAGAATCAATTCAGTGTTGAGGGACAGTAAGAATTTCTACAAAAATGAAAATCCTAAGTAATACGACTAAAGAAATGGAGATATCTCTTGCATTTTGAGTGCTGGTGATGAAATGTGTGGGTGCATGATTGCAATGAAAAAACCAGCCCAAACAGTGCTAACTTTAGAACAGACCTGTAGCTCTGCCTGTCTCCTTTCTTGAGCCTCCACTTCATTTCTGAGCTGAGCCTCAATCTGGCTTGATTCCTCACTCAGATTGGCCATGGTTTTAGTGCGATCATGCAGATCCTTGGTCAAGCGTGAAATCTCTACCTTCAAGCCCTGGACTTCTGATTCATAGGAATCTTTCTGGGAGAGCTGCAGCTCCCGGAGTTTATTGACCTCTGCCTTCACTCTCTTTAACTCTCCATTTTCTAATTTGGACAGCTCAGTTTTCTGGAATAAACAAAACAAGCAATTGCTAGATCAGTTCCAAAAATTCAGACTTAAAATCTGCATTGAATCCATCCATATTGGCATTTCTTATAGCTTGTTAATGCTATTAAATTATCTATGAATTAACTTGTTGGATCTGGTTGACCTCACCTTTTGTTCCAGTTGATCAGACAGCCTTTCACAGTCCTCCACCGCTCGCTGGAGATGGGACTTTAAACTGGACAACTCCTCTTTCAGTTCCTTCTCATTTTTCCTACACATCCTACACAACATTAAAGGCACAAACATTGATATCAACCTAAATTTCAAGTATCAATGTATTATCAATTTCATCTGTTTAAAATTCATATAATTTCATTCAAGATTTTGGTAAATTCTAAGATCGTAAGTCATTCTCGTACCTAGATTCCTCCCTGGCATCCTCCATGGATTCTCTCATCAGTCGTATCTGGTCACTCTCTTCCTTATGTCTTATGTCACTCAAAGATCTAGAAACGTATAAAAAAAATATCATTATACATACATACATTAAATTAAATACATTAAATTTCTTTCATCCACATAGCAAGAAAACGGTGAATAAACATATACTATTTTAGCAAGGGGGATAACTCACTTGATAATCTCATCTTTCTCTGCTAGGGTCTGCTCCATCTTTGTCATGCTTTCACTGTGGATACTTTTGTCCTCATCTAGAGCCCTCAACAGGTCCTCCTTGGCATTTAATTCAGTCTCTAACTCCCCCTTCTCCTCCTCATATTTCTAAGTTAGAAAATAAAAGTTAATGATTGACATATCAGTAAATGTAAAACATGCAAATACATGTATAGCTATAGCAATTTCAGGTGAATACAGTCCACATACTGGTCTGGTTAATGAATATCAATCATAATGAATTATGAATAAAAGTATCAAAATGGCAGTGCCTGCCTTGAACTTACGCGGATTGTATTGTTGGCCTTTTTAAGATCATTCAAAAGTTTCTCATTATCATCCATTGCTTTTTTGTGAGCACTCATGGCATCATCAAGGGAAGACTTCAACTTTTCAACCTTAGTTTCCTGGACAAATAAAATATCTTACATTTATTCAACACATTCCTACTGTATATGTACAGCTAGATAGGGTATCTGTGCTTGTTGGTTTGTAAAATTTCACTGTGAGGTCTTCCACCTTGTGTGGCCAATACCATTCAATATATCCAGATCTGTATGACTGGAAATGCTTGTGTTTTTTGCCAATTTTGCATACAATTCAAGACTAAAATATTATTTTAGAAAGATTAGACTTAATATATAAAGTATGGTAACATAACAAGTTAATATAAAATTTGTATACATATGTGTACTACATTTTTTATTATTTTGCCAAGAACTCCTCTGAAATGCAAACAATTTATCTAAACTTTGTAAAGTTATACCCTGTAAAAATCCCTATTTAAATTAACAGTATGCACAAAGTTCATATCCCATCACCTAATGAATACTAATTTTCACTCAAACCTACACCCAGTAATAAAAAAAAAAAAAATAAACCAAATTTGCTTAGGATTAATCATTCTGAATTACTGTATCTTCATGACAAATGGAGAGATTTGTTTACATTAGTTCACTGCACACATATATAGATCAGTAAGTACATGTATACCTGTGAGGTTAGTGTGTCGTTAGTCCGCTCAAGTTGGCCCTCCAACTGAGATATTTGATTTTTTAGACTCAACTCAGTTGAGTCCAGCATCTGTTTTCTGCGATCAAGTTGAGATTGGTAGGTTTGAGACTGGCTCTGTGAAGATGATACCGTGAGGGATAAATAAATGGCCGTGAAACTTAGTACTCAGTCGTGCAATACAATGTACATGATTGTGTTCCAGGCATACTGATTAAGTAATTAGAGAAACAACTACTGTGCATGCAGTACATACATTATTACAGTTATGAGATTCATATATAGTTAACAAATGTGACATGTATTCATTTTTCATAAAAAAAAACCCATCAAGTATCTTTCAATAATACCATGGTAATTGAATTTCAATTTGATCAAATTTTTTTCTGAAGCATTTAAAATTATCTAGTGACCATGTTACTCTTAAAATTCTTAGTACATTACTAATTAGCTGATTGATAAGATAAATGTACATTATTTCAATCCAAGTAAAGTCTTTGCTACAGTTAGGATTAAAATATATAAAATGCCATTGCCATACACATTATAATTTTGCAATGTTAACTGCAATAATACCAAAAAAATTTAGATAGCAAGATATGAAAACAAATATCAGCAAAATAACATGAGATGTTGAATGTGAGTAGTTGTATACAAATATTGTTCATTTACCTGAATAAATTCACATTTCTCTGTGAGAGCCTTCTTCTGCGAGTCCAAAGCCTCGATCTGTTTCTGGAATGTCCGTCGCTGTAATTCCCAGTCTTTGGCTTTCTGCCGATATTCCTGTCGTACAAGTTACAGAATGTTAGCTTTACTTTTGTTCTAAACAAATAAATAAATGTCAATATTGAATTGATATGGGAGTTTCTATTTACAACTTTTGATTTATCAAAGTTTTTAACTCATTCTTGTTCAGATACAGTGTCAGATGCTTGTATATAGTGTTATTTGTATACTCAAGATTTCCCTTATCTTTCATTGCAGTTTATTGAGAAAGGGGAGATTTATACCGATATCAATCAAACCAATGGTGTATATGCATGTATCATAGTCATTGTGAAAAAGACACTGCTGAAATGTCATCACTACTTAATTCACACCATATCTTAGTTTATTGTACATGCCTAAAAAAAAAAATGTTTTTTGTAATTGTTGAGTCACTTTACCTCATTTTATGTGGAATTGGTTGTTGAGTCACCTTAACTCAATTTTATGTGTATACAAGAAATCTGTTGTGTCGCTTTAATTCAAAATGTCATCAATAATGATGCTGTACTCTCAGTTTTATGCAAGTACCAGTAATTATTTGTTGAGCACCCTAAGGCTATTCAGTTTGATGTATATACCAATACTTTGTTGTTGATGCAGCCATGTACATTATTTGTACATACAAGTAATTTTGAGGTGCTTTTACATACCAGTAATTTGTTGTTGAGGCGCCCTATCTCAGATGAACTCTCCTGAAGGTCCGTGTGACTTTTGTCTTTATCTCTCTGATGTTCCTTTATCTGTTTCACATGTTTTTTGCTAAGCCTCTCATAATCTCTCTTTACCTTTTGGACCTAAGAAAAAAAATCACAATTTACATTTAGTTAATTTAGAAATGGGTATTAAAATCAAATAGAACCAAACTTCATGAATTCAGAATAACAGTGAATTACACTAACATACGAAAGGGCACCTGCTTACCTCACTTTTAAGGTTTGTTAATTGCTGCTCATAACAAGTCACTAATTCCCGGTGGGATTTCTCCATTGTCTCCACTTGAAGTCTCAGGTGACCAATCTGTAAACACAAATATTTTTTTACATCAGAGAGAACACTGGCAAAAATGAAATTTGGGTGCAAATCCATAAGATTCTAAGCTTCACATTCACAAATCTAATTGAACTTTAAGGGGACTAAATTAATTCAATACAATTATTATGGTACAGTAAAACAGTTCCCAAAATTAGTGCTGAGCAACCTCACTATAGGGTTAACATTTTAGAGATGCTTCAATTCTTTAAAAACGCTAAATAAATAAATTTTTTAAAAAAAAATCACTTCATACACAAAATAAGACAGTAGACATGCATGCACTTCATTTATCCCAAAGTGTCACTAATTTAAAAAAAAAAAAAGTCCCCGCTAGAGATAACAGAAGCTACCCACCCACTCCACAGAGTCTGACATGAATTTCATTTGGGGGGAAAACGGAGACCTCTTCAAAATAAGAATAAAATATGACACAATACCTTGCCGTCTCAGAAAGACCTTTCTCACAGACACATGTGATTACAAGTTTTGCATACGATAATACCCTAATCAAAATCTGTTCAATGATTTTTTGTCTGTGTTTGCCCCGACGTTAAAATCCGATTAGCCACTGACTTGGGCTTTAATAGTTTATGCTGTTGTCAATTGATTTCTGATAAGATTAAAGTTAAATTGCATTTGTTTAAAAAGCATATTGTTGAAAAAGATGACAAAGATATAAGCTTTTTTTATTTTTTATTTATTTTTTTTTTTACAAAAATAGGAAATGTACATATTAATCTAATCTGTGTTAAATGAAATCCATTGCACAATTGCATCTATTCAAGACTAAGGGATTAGATATACCTTTAGGATGGATAGATAGGGGGTTAAATGTTTAAAAAAAAAAAGAAAAAAAAAGAATCATTCCTGGTCCAACTTATTCCTCACTCTGAATTTTAGTACTGACCATGCATTAATGTTTTAGCTAAACTTTTCAAAGACAACCAAAGTATGATGGATAAAAGTACTTAATAAAAGTTCACATAGAACACAGAAAATCTACACATTCAAGATTATTAAAGCCAAACACCCAGATCTCACCAGAGAGGTAGGAATTATCTGAAATATTCAGCAATATACAGCCACTGACCAAAGGCTTATCTGACCACAATAATCACCAAAGATGTATCTTGCCTGGATTAATCCTTGGCTTAATTTTTTCTGGACTTCCAACAAGGGGCAACACATTTCTTTGTCAGTGAGATTATGCAGATTTACACAGATTGGGGTCTTTAAAATCCACAAGAATGGATGTCTTACAACCAAGTGCTTGAACAAGTTCAAAATAACTGCTGACAACATTATTTGTATGTGGAATGACAATATAGTTTGTGATACACAAAAATTTGCTCACTGTTTAAGATAAATTGCAAAGAGCTTCATGATATACAGTTGTAAAAACAATTTGGGATATTTATCATAATGTTTAATGGCAAAATCTCTAATACTTGATTAAGTTTGTTTCACAAAGTTTTTTCCTATAAGTTTCATAAATTAAAAGCCTTTTATATGTACCATATATAAAACATTAATGGCTTTCACTCTTGCTGCCTTCTGCAGCTCCTAGATTTTTCATCTATTTTAACCCAAAAATCTTCAAGACAATAATTAAAATCCTAAATGAAGAAGAAAATTCAGAATTGCTAGCATTTTAAAAAGCATTTATAAATAGTCAACTAATAATTCTTCCATCCTCTATTACTTCTCACAGCTAATAAGCAATTCAAGCATATTCTAAAAGCTACTAACGTAGCCAATGTCCGAGGGGTCCTACCTCTTTGTGCTTCTGGTCAATGGTGGACTTCTGCAGCAGGTTCTCCTTGTCCCTGAGCTCCACCTTACTCTGCAGACTCTGGATCTGGTGCTCCCAGTCCTTCTTCTTGGTGGCCATCATGATGTCAATCTGTTTCATCAGCTCCTGCAGCTCGGCCTCACAGCTTGCCGTTAACACCCCCTTTGGTAACCTGTAACACCCACCATTTCAACATGTTCAAGAAGTTTTATAGCTACTAGCTTCATAACCCTAGCATCCTACATTGCAGAACTGCTGGAAAATGTCTTTAGAGGAGCTTAGAGCCATATTGTACATCTTCTTTGGGTAAAAATTTGAAGAAGAAAAAAAATATTTCACTATTCAATAAATATTCAGTTCTGTTGCATTATACGATAAACCGTGCAATCTTTAAAATCTTTAAATAATTCCAACTTTCACACAATAATCTAATCTAATACATGTATATGCAAAAATAAGCTTGGCTACTTTGAATCACAAGTCCATATCTTATAGCCTGGCAAAAGCTAGCTGAAATGACAAAATATCCATTTATAACACTATATCCCTAGTAAAACTTTGGAATCCAGAAATTCAAGTGAAATTGGTCTGTTTCCGTGAAAAAGGTGTACTTACGAGGTCTCAGTAAAGCAGAGGCAAATGCCCCCGGGGTACCACTCTGTACAACTCTTATATGTGTACATCTATTGCCATTCAAACCTTACAGATCCCAATGTACACATATCACTCAACAGCTCAGAGTGGCTTAGCAATCTACCCACAAATACCTCAGAGCTAATTAAACATCTCAGATGAATTGATAATAGAATCAATGAAATACAGGAGGTATATAACTGATCATTTTGAAGACCTCACCTTTTATTCATGGCGTATTTAAACAGTTCTTCCATACTCTGCTGACAAGAGATAAAAATCACACAAACTCTGACAGTTTCTACGGCAAAGACATGTCAAGTCAGATCTCACCAAAAATCCATACTTCTGTGTCCTATCAAAGATCCTCTTTTAAAGTTCCTAAGACAAATCCAATTTATTCTCTCAAAGACCCAAACTATAGTTTAAAATGTTAAGAGACAATTGATTTTCCCGTAGATACAAATCACAAAGAGTGAATCAATATAGAATTCTTATGTAGCTTTTAACGAGGGGAGATCATGCACTTGAGTTATTTCTGAAAGTCAGTGACAGGGACTTGTAAGTGTTTGTGAAGAACTCGAAATAAAAAAATTTATGCACTGACAATTCACTGGTAGTGCATTAAATATTGCAACCAAAAGTTTGAAAAGTGAATCACATTACGCACTCTCTCTCTCTCTCTCATCTCTCTTTCTTAGAGCACTAAATCTCAATTTCTCTCTTTCTCTCTCTCTCTCTCTCTCTCTTACATAACCTTGCTTAGTCATAAAAATGCAAAATCATAGCACTTCATTTTGTTTATCCCAAAACAAAATGTGCTAAAACATCCACTGATGTGCTAAACTAGCACTCTGCAAGAATGAATTTTGCCCTCAGCACACTGGGTTATGTGTTTTATAAAATAAATGCTGTTGCACTGAAATGCAAGTGATTTTAGCAATTCACACTCATTGTGTACTTACTCATCAATCTCAGACATTTTTTAATGCAATCACATCTGAGAGGAAACTATTCTACAAAAAGATGTCTCCTAAAATTAATCAAATAGCTATACAACTTACAGTGCAGGTGGTATACATTAAATTGCTTCAGAAAAAGGCTGGAATTTCAAAAATAAAATCCAATTATAGCCCATGGGGACTATAAAGCAGTATTTAGGAAAGTAATTCAAATCTTACAAATCAAAGAATGCTCAAATAATGTCATGCTGCCCTTAATAAATTCACAATAGATGTTTTAACTCTATATAGTAACTTAAATTTCAAAGTATTAAAAAAATAAGAAGATTACTGCACAGCATATAAAAAATCAAGCTCAGCCTACATATTTTATAAATTGTGATTTTGTGGTCAATAAAACATTGGTCTTCCTAAATGCTATTTGAACATATGAGTTTCTGATATAGGTGTAATGATTTTTTGATATGCCCAAAATTTACAGATGCTGAATACTTTTTTTATCTACATTCACTATAGGCTAATTTTTTTTAACAAAAGTTATTATAGAATGTCCATTAAAACATTTCTAAATTATATTAAACCTTGGCTACTATGATGTCAATTTTTCAATGATATTTCACAGCCTACCCTTATTTTTTTTTGTACTTCAGAGCATTGTTCAGGCAATTATTAACTATGAAATTCTGTCAAAGACTACAATGATTCAATAATTTTTTAAATGATTCATTTACCCTAAGCATGCAGGTGAGATAAGGCTACATATGAGCGTTTTCATGCATATGAGCTGATTAGAATTCATAATAAAACAAGATGCAGCTTTTACACAGGTTTTTAACTACGTTAAGATGTTACATGATCACTATGACATCAGAATTTATTTATATTAAACTAGGAGAAGTTTATAAAATTGAATAAACAGGTCTAATGCAAGGAAATAGTATGCTATTTTGTTTCGAAGAAAATTGGTATGATATGACAAAGAATATTATATACATTGATAAAATAGCTGCAAAAAAGAAGGTGGGGATAGATGGGTGGGGATGGCAGGGTTTAGAGCAGCCTTACCTGTTATCTTTTTGTAGATCCACCCACAGGTTTGAGATTCTGTCCATCCTGGGATCATTGGGAAGTAGATCAGAATCCACAAGGAGGCCTTTAATCAACTCCCTGTATTCTGTAAAATAACCGAAAGTGACATCATATTATAGAAATAACTTGGAGGTTATACAACACTTCTATTTATCAACAATTCATGACAGAAAAATCTTGAATTTGAGGTATATCCAGAAGATATAAACAAATAATGAGAAAAACAACAACCTCAAAGAAAATATAGCAATAAAATATAAACATACATGTCTACATATATGGGTTCTAAATAGATATTAAATCCCCTTAAAAATAAGGGAACATCAAAATTGACCAATTTACATTCCTTCAGAGTTGTTACCTGTGAATGCAAAATAAACACAAAATTGGAATACCTTGGTATGAATTCTCAGATATATTACACTTTCTATCTTGAATCTTTACCTTGAATTCAAACATGAAGTGAGAACATCGATAATTTATGAGAGAAAACAAGATTACACACTTACATGACAATTGGCACAGATAAGATATTTCACCACAGTTGTTCAGAAGTGACCCTCCACCCTTAATCCAATCCTGTAGATTTACCACCCTCTGTTCCAAATGTCAACAACAAAATTGACAGATTGTTACACACAAAGAGCTTGACTTGGAGAATACAACAAATAACTTATGCTCGGCTACTCCGTCTTAAGAATGGCTACCATGTTTAAAGAACATCTTTGCTTAAGAGAAATAAACCTTTGTATTAGGGAAAAAAAAACACCCCTTGACTGGCCTAGTGAATTAAATGTCCCAACTTCTTGAGCAAATTGAATAGACCAATACTGGTACAATGCAATTAAAACTTAATTCAAATGATTGAATAAAAAATGTAAACTTGGAAACAAGAGGTGGTTGTTAGTTGTGATACATGTAAGCGGATACCTGTATGTTTCTCATAATGTCATTCCATACCTTAGACATGTACTGACAAATCCCTAACTCTTGCCACAAATCAATATATGCACACAACAACTAAATTATACTGCAGTCAAGTTATGAATATCAACAGCAGATATCAGCAATAACTTCACTTAAAATCAAATGCAAAACCAAGCTACATGTCAGCTTGTAAAATACGTGTACCAGACTATAGCAGTCATATGGGGAAAAGATATATATTCACATTTGGCTACCTAGTTTTTTTTTTTTAAAGTAAATTAACTTACAAGTGGAATATATTACACATATGTCTTTCTCATTCCAGCTTATATTTCCATTAATCACCTGTTTGCTAATTTACAGTATGTTATTTAAAAATTAAATGTTCTTAAAATTCAACATAAATGTATGACATTGATCTCTCGTTTTTTTTTTTTAATTTAATATTAAATCTTTAATAGCTGTAAGAACATAACTATGAGTTGGCTGTCTATGAGTGTTAATGATGTCTTCATCCTTCTTTGTCTTGCAGTTAAGGAGGGTGGATGTCAACAAATTAATCATTAGATCTATCTAAAATTTTAAGATATTATTTGTTAAGCTTTAAGCTATTAACTATTATTTAGTACAGAAAAAATCCATATATTTTACCATTTAAATTTGGGTATTTTCTATATTTTTATATAGAGCTCTTCTTATAAAGGAGATAAATACAGTTTTAAAATGGCCACGAACATCGAGCCCTCTTAACAAGATCTGAAAACATCATTTCTAAATTGTTAACAGATTAAAATTTTAAAAAGATAATAAAAAAATCTAATTTTTCCTGCTAAGATTCATGATTTTTTTAATGTATTTGAATGACTTCTATTTTCTAAATATATGTGAAGAGAAAAATAGTTTGCATTGATTTTGATCATATTAGAGCATATGAAAACTCAAAAGAAATGCATGTATACAACTTACAGGTATATGCTTGATCAACTCACTTTACATTTACCTGTATACCCACTTTATATGTGTTTTACATATGTTATAATTTATCTAAAGAAATCAGAGACATTGATTGAAAAAAAAAATTCTTTAATTTTCTTTGTACATGTATATACAGATTTTTTTTTTCTTTTTGGCTGTTTCTGAATAATAGGGGGGAGCTGAGGACATTTGTTGATGATTTAATAATACCGGTAGCTAGGTTTTAAAGTCCATTTAATGTACATACATGTATTGGGAAACACTTTGCGTCATCTTTGATTTGAAAGAGAAAACACATTTAACAACTTCAGATGGGTTTTTTTTTTCGAATTTTAAATCAAGTCTCTTTTCTTCACAGTAACAGAGCAACAGTTTCAGAAAATCCAAGAGTGGTAACTCTCTTCTTGTAGGACACATAGCACTAAGAAAATTTATATAATTTGTAATTTTTATATAGTTATCTTTATCAATTAAAATTACTACTTTATTTCTAAGAAAACTTGTATAGTAAATATCATCTATTTCATCAAAATAATTCATTTAATAATTCATTAATTATTGATACACTGTACCTGATGTGGGAACTTCAATGTTTTATATAGACATTTCAGAGTTTTCAATATATAAGCTGAGATTCAGTGTAATAAGTGGACTGTTTAGTATAGAAGTGTCACATTTTTTACCATATTGTCCGAGATCTGAAGAAGTGAAATGCAAAAGTCCCCTTTATCATCCTGTTACCACACAGATGAAGTAGAGGAGACATTTTTAATTGCAGAAAGATTTGCCTATACTGAAAAATTTTGACTAACATCGGGCAAGACATCAGTTATATTTTTTCAGTCTTGAAGAATTCCGCTAATATTAAGGGCCTTTCGAGAAGAAAACTTGAGATTTCTTTAATCTAACAAATGAATAGAATTTATACACAAATGTCATAATGAATACAAGTCAAAATGTGGTGCAGAAAAATCCTGGCCCTAAGATAGAGTAAGAATCGATCACAAATTCTTGAAATTGACAAAGTAGAAAATAGACAGTATTTCACATGAAAGAAAAATATAAATTCTTACTTTGTCTTATCATAGTGTTTCAGTCAATGTTCACAAAAGTTATGTGTTATTTTTGAAAAATTATACTTTTATTGATGTTGTGAAATGGACAAGTTTTTACCTGTTTTGGTTAAGTATGCTTGAACATATGTTCATGGCCTTAAAAAATGTTTGGAATGTACAGTGCATTGAAAAACCGCGAGTTATTCTAATTAAAAAAAAAATTATAGTCACGTACCATACAATAGTAGTGTTCTCGACAGGAAAAGATGCGTAAAGTTTAAATTCCCTCTTCTTTTTTGTATACACTTCGTTGACAAACAGAAAGTGGAACGTTTCCGGATTTTTACGACAATCGTAATTCTTGTGGGCGTGTCGTAAGTCAAAGTGAAAGTTATAACAATGTTGTTGATGTTTGAAGATCAGCACAAGGAACACTTGTCGTTCCTTACACAAGTCAGTCAAGATGGTAAGTTTATGATGTAATGTTTAATTTCTTTAGTCGTTTATGTAAGGTGGCAATGTGACATTGAGAAAAAAGTAACAACTAATACAATGAATCTATTGTATGCCCCAAATATACAGAGTACAAAGAATAAAAAAAACAATCATGGGAATCAGGTCTGATCACGACGACCTGCTTTGTTGCACACGTCTCAGGTTTCAGTAGCTCAGTAGTTGGAGTGCTGGTATGATACAACACTATGCAAGAGGCCCTGGGTTCGTGTCCCAGTTGAGACAAAAGTCTTGCTTTTCACCACCTTTTACATTAAATGTATTTTCAGTTGTCAAAGAGTTCTGCAGGATTAGCATGGAATTTATCAGGAAAGGGACCAATCCAAAAATATTCCAAGGAGCAGCACGTAAGTTGGTAGTCGGAAATATCTGACGTTTTCCTGGCTTTTTTAATGATTTTACTTGCCAGGAAAACGTCAGAACCTGGAAATTCGGTGTTTCCGTTTGGAAGCGGCATTCTCGGCTCAATTTTAATAAAGATATTTAAACTCACCAATATATTGCTTAAAATAAAATTCTTCACCATATTTTGATAATCACACTAATAAACAATTGTAGTAGACTGTATATTCTCGCGAGATTTCAAACATGCAAGAAATCAAAACAAATCTTGACAGTTCGATAAAATGTGTTCAACAGTCTGTTGATATGATGTATAGAACCTTTATGCGATATTAGTGAGTAGTAGTATCATCGTTTTATAAAAAGTTGTGAGTTTAACATTTGATTCGACTCGCAAACATATAAAATCGAACCAAGAATGCCTCCTCCAGTTGGAGGTGACAAATTTCCAGTTTTCGTAATGGCGCCAGTTCTGACGTTTTCCTGGCAAGTAAAATATCAAAATCGTTAAAAAAGCCAGGAAAACGTCAGATATTTCAGACTAGGAAGTTGGCTATAATCAGACAAGATCAAAACAACATAGATATCCTCTGTATATTGTAATAGGAAAGGAGGAATGAGCATATACCACATTGAAAACATATGGCTGGACCGGGAATCGAACCCGGGACCCCTGCAACTCTAGTTAGGAGCTCTACCACTGAGCTACCCAGGTCGATATCCACGGTCCATATAGCCCCAACTACTACAATATCTTAAAGAAGGGTTATATTAAAGTTTTCATTATTGATATATAGATTGTATTGCAAAAACTTGTTTATAGAAGTTAATCTGTAATCCTGTATTTTGTAATTTTGTTCCTTTTAAAATATTCAGGAACTGAATTACTGGAGAATTATTGTCTAACTCTGTGTTATTTATAATGCCTGTAACCATTGTACTTTAGTTTCAGAAAAAATGCAATCATAAATTATCATTCCTTCTTGTATAATTTTACTTTAACCAACTTTAAAACTACAGGTCTGGAATAAAAATGTTGGGGTCCCAATATTAAGTATATTTGAGATACCATACTCATTGAGGCTGTCTAATTTATTTTAGAAAGGTTTGTTAATTGAAGAAGACTAAAAGACATTTGCTGACGTTAATGAGATACAAAATTATCATGATCTAAAACCCGATCATGTTTAAAGATTTTGCTTGTTGAAATTTTAGGTGATGTACGTGTATTTCCTAGATATAATCAAAGACAGCCTTAATGATATTTTGTTTTAAATTAAACTTTTTATGAAATCTAATGATTGGTTGAATTGTTCATTTATTCGTGTATGTGATTGTTTTTATCAGAGAAGTTGAATGTGGATGTAGACACAGTTCACCATGGTGTAGAGGGACTAATGTACCTACTGACAGAGAGCTCCAAACTGATGGTTAGTGCCCATAGGATTTACTGATTTAAGGGAGGGGGCCTAGGAATATTTTTGCAGATGCCTGTATTCTTGTCAGATTTGTTAGTCAAATCTTTTTCTTATTGCATTTGGAGCCATGAACAGTCACTAGAATTGACACTTTAACATTCATTAAGAACCTTAAGTGTCCTCAAGACAAAACATTTACATGTATTATAAGGAGACTGAGTGAATGTGGCAGCAGACATGATTTATTCCCCTTGCTAGATATAAGTTATGGGTTCGGTACATGCATCTTAATAAAGACCTTTGGACATCTCCGAGAGCCAAAATTTAAGAATGATAGTGGTGTTGACATGGGTTTGATTGCTGATGCCAGATAATATTTACATGGGGGCTGATAGGGTTCAGATCCCTGGCTGGTCTATTATCCAATGAATATGCAGTTTTACATTTGAATACATGAACATGTAACTCATTGATTTTGTTTATGCAGCTGAATGAGATTGATTTTCAAGACTCTATAATGACCCTTGGATTTGACGAGGACACAAGGCAAACTCTGCTTGAGATATATTTACAGAATAGGCGAGAAATCAGAACCATTTTGTCTGAGATGACAATGGATCTCCCTCATTATCATAACTTGGAGTGGCGGTTTGATGTACAGGTAATGCGACACTGTTATCCTCAATGGAGTTATTTTAGCTTGTAATTAGAGAACTATTTTTGTCACTTTTGGACTTTTCTTCATGTATAAATCTTCAAAATAATTAAATGACCATTGGACATGATGTGCAAATCAGCATATACACTATACTTTGGAATCATTGATATTTATGGAGACTCAATTTTCATGGATTTTATGATTAAACCCCTAACCATGAATTAACATTCCTAACAAATTATGAAACACAGTCTTTATGTATGATTCATTGAAGGAAATCTACAAAACCACATCCCAACCATTTTTTTAAAATAAAAATCCACCAAAGTTGACCCTCACAATGCCACGGTATTAGATCATTGATTTATAAACATACATTGTATTATATGAATGAGCAATAATTGCAATACCAGTAAATGTCTGAACCCTTTTCTCAACAGCTTGCCAGCAGGTCTCTTAGAAGGCAGACAACCCCGACCGTTCTGTTTAAACTCCACACGGAGGACTCTGGGGTCAAGGACACGACAGTTTTACAGACTGACCCTGTGAACTTATTGCACTTAACCAAAGTTCTAGATGAAGCTCTTCAAGAAATGAAGTCACCGTATTGCAGAAGAATAGTTCGAAATATTAAATGATTGTTGCTTTGCGCCTAAAATTCACAATTCACGACTCGAATGGACTTGGTATTTTAGATATAATATTTGTGGTCTCACCAAGTTGTCACAAAGACTTGATATGCAGACTTCACCATACTTAAATGCATATATTATCTCAGGAAATTTCAAATGAGCTGTTTAGAACTATAGTTACATGTGTATTGTATGTGATATTATCAGACTGACAAATGTGAATATTTTGTTCATATTTATCATGTTGAAAAAGTTGAACTTCAATAAAAGAGGAAATAGTTTCTTTACAATGATAAGAATTTGTAGCAAATACCAAAAGAATAAAATCTGTTATGAACAGACTGTAGCAAACCATTTCCTGACCTTATCATCTGGAACTTTTGCCAAGGGCAAATACAATAAGAAGATTCATGCACCAAATAAAAATACCCTGGGATGTTCTTAGTGTTCTAAAAGTTGGATCATTAATGGCTAAATCCTTAAGTACAGGTCCATGTACCTCAGTGTGATAGGAAGCATTCTGACAATACACCTGAGTGCTTAGAGTTATAGCATTCAAAGAAAATGGTATCAGAGGATTAACCTGCAAGCATAAAAATCCCTATAAAATGCAATGGATAATCACTAAATAAATAGGTAATAAACTATGTTGTGAATTGATGCACAAGTGGAAAAGTGTACATGCACTTGATTTCCCAGATACACTTTCAAAGAGAACAGCATTCAAATACTTGAAGTAATTAAATTTATTGATTTATAACAATAATTGATAAATGAACATTAATGAATAAAAAAATACGATAAAATTTCAAACATTACAACAAAATTGCGCAGTAGTTTTAGACAAGAAAGCCCATTCCCACACTAGTAAACATAATGTACATGTATTAAATAGCTATTTTAAACATATAAACATCTTGTTCTATAATGCAATAACTGGAATAAATACATTTTGACAGTACATGTATATAATTGTAATCTCATATCGTTTCCTATACATTGATCATCATATTTGTTCAAATTCTATAATAAGAAGACCCTTCGTTGTTAATGATGGTAAATTGTATTTAAACTGTGCATATTAAGTTTTATACCCTGGTATATGTATATATTAAAAGAGATTCATCATGTCAGAAATTGCCATGAATATTTAAATCTTAATAAAACATGTATGCAGATGATATGTATTATAATCATTTCATATTATCATAACTAGGTACTGAGTAAAACAAATGTACTTAATTATTTTCTGTTATCAATGAACACAAACAGATTCATAGCTGTGTGAAGGTCAGATTTACACTAAATTAAAAAAACCCACCCAACATGATGAAGAAACTGGCCAATTAAAAGTACATTAATTGTGATAAAAAAAACAACCTGTCATTGAGCAAATTACTTTTAAAAAATACTGCAGCTGTAAATGTTCATACTTGGTGGAAGATGTACAAATCATAATGATTTATGAAAGAACTATATATGATAAGAGTTTAATTTTGCCCCCATAATTAGCCACTTTTTAAAGTGTTTCGGGTACAATAAAATGTTATGTTATTTTTTAAAAGAGTTGATATAAAATATATTTTTCACCTGTTTATTATATTTATTTGCACTCAAGGACAGAATATGACGTCAGAAGTGACGCTATTTCTATAATCCATTCAAAATCAGTCCAAAATTGACATTTTTCTTACATTTTTACGAATGGGAAATATAGAGCGCATGCTTGAACAAGGTTAATTTTTTTGTCACTTATTAGTCTTGGCTAGATATATCTCTGATTAAAATATTTTGTTTGTTCAAGCATGCGCTCTATGTTTTCTGAAAGAAAAACTGCTTGAAAACAAGCTGTTTTATGCTAAAAATGCAAAAATGGCGGGAAAAGGTTGTCTTTACGATGTCGTATTTCTAAATTGTGGGCACTTGAATCAAAATGAACATTATGTTAAAACATCACATGCATACATGTACAAAGAAAACAAAGAATTACAGTTATATGATGATGTTCATTTTAGGGGGCAATTTTATGCCCTTATCATACATAGTCCTTTGTCAATTTAACAGCTGTTGTAGTATATCATAACAGCACAATATGTCGAAGGAAATACTAAGTGTTAATATATAGAAGATTTGCAGCACCTTAACATTTTTCAAACCATATAACACACATTTAACCCAAAGATAAAAAATTTACAAACAATGAAATTTGTTATTAATGCATTGTATTCCACTATCTAAAAGAATTCTTTAAAGTTTCCTCCTCTTTAATTACTTGGTGTTTTTTAAATTGAATAATAGTTAAATTATTCTTTTGGTCGCGTAGAAACGTAAATGTATGCCACAATTATAGCTATGATCACCCCAAACACTGGAAGACAAATCTTGAGGGCATTTTCATGGTTTCTTTTGTTTTCCATCTTTCTTTCCCTTTTCTCTTTTCTGTTTTCCTTCACTTTTCCTTTTAATTGTCGCATTGCTAAAGGAAGACTAATCTGTTGGTAAAAAAAATATCATGTAAAGAAAGAGATAAACAAATTGCAAAATTTATTCCTTTCAATCAATTCCCTTTATATTTAAAGAGAATTTGTAAGACAGTGACAAATAGAGTAGCAAGTACACAAATTTTAATTCTTTTAAAGCTACTAAAGGGTCATTAGCACAATATCAATGGCAAAGGGGTAAGAAAAAATGATAATGGCTAAGTAAATTACTTAACTTATGATAAATATTTGTAAAAAATGATAAAAAATGTGTTGTTTGATGGTAAGTTTATAATATGGAGGTTGACAGTTTATGAAGGTTATAACTTGTATGTGTTCAACATGTATATTGTGGTTAAAAGTTGATGGGGGAGTACTTGGAGGTTGATGGGTAACGTAAGTTGACCTGTGTATAATATATGGAGGTTGAGAGATTACATTTTAACCAGTATGCTTTGTAGGATAAAGCTCCATACAGAGACGACATGTCTGGATCTGATGATGAGGACAACCATGATGCTTACCTGGAGAGAATGAAGGCTGAGGGCAAGGACAGACAGAGTGGAGACAAAGACGACGACAGTGACAGTTCAGGTAAGTGTTGGTGTGCATTTGAAAATTAATACATGTATATGGGACCTTACATTGATTATATCATTTATAATCAATAATTATATATATATTTCAACTCCTTAACATAATACAATGCAATATTCCAGTCCATCTTGAAATTGTAACTTTTAAAGATAACAAAATTATAATCAATTACCTGTGGTTGATTGAAAATAATCTCTAAATATGATATCTTGAATTTCTTTGCACAAGTATGCCTGTTGATCTGTTGATTGAAAAATATTAAAGTGTAGATCAGCGTGTAATAATCATTATTCAAAAAGTATAGTGTTTCTTTCTTATTAAAATAATTAATAAACACGTTTAAAAACATCAGATTACCTTTTTGCCACGTACTGAGTTAAATGCGTACAATGTCACGGCACGATATAATTAACAAAAAATGCAAATTACGTCGGATGTCATCTCATCAAACTCTTTGACACGTTTTCTACTTTCATTTTCTCAATAACAAAAACTTAAGGTTTGGCTATTTGAAGGAAATTGAACAAGTCCTTGGTATATATGATGGACAAAAATGGAACTTATTCTAGTATCTTTCTATTAATTTTTTAAAATTAAAAGCTGGACCTCCTCAATAAAATAGTATTTAATATGTATAGTTTTTTTAAATTAATGTTGCTAAATTCTACACTAATATTACTGGATACGTCTATTTATATACCTATTTATTATTTGAAATCAATGTTTAAAAAATACTACAGTAAACTGATAATTTCATTAAAGAATATTATATTCCCGTTCATTTTAATTGTTTATAAGGAGTTAATAAATTATTACTCCATTTTCTATTGATATTTTTTTTATAAAGCCCTCTTTCCGTATATTAGACATTGTTTATGCAACCGGAAGCACGAGTTTCAAATATTTTGTTTACGTCTGTGTCCAGACTTGTCTGTGGAAAGCGGTATCGGGGAAAACATTTGATTTACACCTTGGCTTAAAATTGCATATCATGTAGCACTGAGTTTGCAGCAATGCAGGTATATTATTGCATGATAACATTGATTATTTTTCTTAATTTCATATCACATTTGTAAAGAGTTAGATTTGTTTGATGTGTATTATTATAAGTGTCACACAGACAAAACACAAGAACATGCTTGTTTATTCTACTGAATTCAACATGACAATAGAATATTAATGTAGCGTGACGTTTTGAATACCTTTTGAAAAATAAGCGTTATCCAATTCCAAAATGGATCGCGAAAATACTTACATAGTCATACAGTGGCTCAGAATGAATTAGTATTGACACTAAACAGTTCAGCTAAATGGAATTATGTCAAGTAGTTGTATGCCTAGGGTGAACAAATTATTTTGAATTAACTGTTATGTTGTGTATTATTGTGGGTAACTAAACCTTAATAATAAATTTAATTGCACTTTTGGACATGAAAATTAGAAAACTGGAAAGACATTCCACGATGGCTGTGTATGTTGTCAAGCAAAATCTGGATTTAAAACTGTGACTCCTTACAGCTGTGATTTGTGATGAAGCAATGATCAAACACTTCTGATCACAGGTTTCAATGGCCTCACCATTCTGTAAGCGATTTGTAAAAAATCATGTGATAGCTGGATTTATTGAGCATGGCTGTGACGATGATTATTCATTGAGTATGTATCTTTACAATATGGTGGTATGGGTTTCTGAGTGGTCATATGCAAACCCCACCTAGTTATGCATACCCTTTAGATGATTCATCCAAATCATGGTTTTTACCTCTCTGTACAGATTTCAAAGCACCCTTTACCATTTCTGATAACTGTACAATTTCTGTAATAACTAAGGCCGACTCTAAAGGTATAATCATGCTAAGTGTTTTCTTAGTTGTAAATAAGTAAGATTTTTTTTTTGATGTGTTGAAAATAAAATGTAAAATTGGAGTGACATTGATTGGATATTGAGTGTAGCAGAGGCTTTTTGAAACATTTTTAGCATTTATATAAAAAAAAAGTCCTTTTATGGGAGTTTAGCTCCATCTGCCTTAGTTGCAACTTAATGAAAAACTTTTTTTCATATATAGACAAAATTTTATGAAATCTTCTTCCCAAGGAAGATATTTTGAGATAAACATGTTATGTTCTGTATACAATTAATATAGCCAAATATATTCATCCTTTACTGTCAGGTATTCTGAATAGCATATTAATTGTGTAGCAAATTTCTAAATAGAATATAGATGAATTATAAGCCCATGCAATATTGCTAAATCGAATTCATTAATATTTGAATGCTTTATAAGTTTAAGTGTATAATTTTGAAAAAATGAGAACCAATTTATATAATAAAACACAAATTCAATCAACTTGGACCCTGTTTGATATTTGCACAAAAATGCATGTACTTTCTTGTGAAAAAACTTTCCTAAATACGTTCTGCATGTCTTTTAATTTTAAAAGCATTTAGGTGCATGTTTTGCACACAATATGCATGTAGACTTGCAGCAATGAAATTTTACATGCTCAGTTTAGTTTGCTTTATTACCCATTTACTGCTATATAAATACAATGTACCTATACAAAGGATTGAATTTGAATTTCTTATTTTTGTAAGTATGAAAGTAAATTACCTTTACAAAGGATTGAATTTGAATTTCTCATTTTTGTTTGTATGAAAGTAAATTTAAACATCAGGAATATGTATGCAGCTAATTGATCTGCTCATACTGAACCTTTGTGTAATTAATGTATTGTTGATAATATAAACATTAAATCGTCACCCACATATGTACTAGAGTCTCTTTTTGGGATTTAAATTCTGTATAATCATATCTAATCAGGAGATTTGTGTATTATGGGTGATTGTCAAATACATTACATCCTCTCTAGCTGTTTTTGTATGATCAACTTTGACATGTGTGTGAATGATTTTTCCCTATTATTTTCCTCTGATATAATCTGATTGTGTGATTTTCATCAATCCCGACCTGTCTGGATCTGTCTTTTGTGGTGCCATTATCAAGTACCCGGTAAACTCTGAAAACGTTTTGTACAGCAAGCAAGATTGAGTTTAAAGAAGAACATTGTAGACCATCTCAGGGCTAGATCATAGCAAAGGTGTATAATCTGCCTGTTCTGAAGTTCACCTTTTAATAAAAAAAATATTTTATATTTGACAAATAGAAGTAATCTTTTAGAAAAAAAGTAATAAAAGAAAAGTGGAATAAAAGTTTAGACTTTTTCAAATAGCTCTTTCATTGCTTTCCTTAAAGGAATTTAGTTATAACACACTTGTTCTTAAAGTAGTCCACTATGTACATGTTTTTGATGAAGATAAGTAGAACATATACACATTCATTTACCTGAGATGTTTTTGATACCTGAACATGTATTTAAATATCCAACAGTCCAATGCAAGTTAATCATATAAACATTTGTTTTCATAAACTGTTCTATGTTTGTATGTTATCATAAAATGTTAAACTTTTAGAAATTCAAAATGCCCCTTCAAACTGAGAACTGTTACACACATGGCTTGAGTGTTTTGAGTGTGCATGCCAGTTGATGTGAATTACACGTGTGTTTGCTCAAAATTTGATCAGTGACAGGTGTCCATAAAGTTCAAGTAAATAATAGCACGATTAAATTAAGAACCTAATGACTTTGTTTTGAAATATTTTCTTTGATGATTTTCTATTTGATGTGTATTTAGTAGATACCAGCATGAAGGCCAAGAAGGGGAGAGTTCGACTGAGCCCCAATGAGGAGGCTCGGTTGATCAAGGAGGAGACGGAAAAAAGACGTCGCCTTCGGCTTCAACAGGTTAAAACCCTATTATTCATCATAGAAATGTGATAAATATGAAATTTAATTATCAAAGATATGCTGACAACTAAAAATTTATTGTGACATTACTCTTTAAAACTTTTACTTTGTTAGGGGTTATTTATATTTGAATGATTATAAGAAGACGATAATTAGGCATGTAATTGTTCAAACTGACAAAGTGATAAAAAAATTATCTGAAAACTAAAAATTATGACTTAACACATTTTTCTTGCGTATAATTGTTTTACTTTTGGAGTATTTGAAGTTTTGATGAAAATTAGACATGCATATGGTTGTCTTAAGTCTAAATTTTAGTTCAGTTATGATCAAAACAGGATAGCAAAATAATTACACTACCTTTTGGTTTACCATTATAATGATAATTTTATTCAATGAAACTGAAAATGAATGATTGAAAGATGATGGAATGTTTGATTTAAAATTGTCAGGTGCGAGAGCAGTCCAATCTAAATGCTGCCAGAATTCGACAAGCTGTGAAACAGGAAAAGAACAAGCAGCTCCAAAAGTTGGCCTCTACACTTCAGGTACAGACTTTGACAAAAGTTAACAATTCCTGCAACTCAAATGATATTAATTGTTCAGCTGATATTAGCATCTGTAGGGGGTTGATGCATAATCTCTCAGTTATTTCTCTAAATAGGGAATCCGTTATCTGTTGTAATGAAAAGATCTCTGAACTTGTTTATTGTCCGAGGGTTCTGCTCTATTTAAAGGGTACCCAGATAAAACCCACCCATATTCAATAAGATGTAGATTGAATGTAAATGATTGATTCTCTCTCGAGTACAAGTCCCCAAGGATTACCCGGCATAATGCTGCCATTGAGGAATTAAATGTGTTCATATGATAGTGCAGAATTTATAATTCATTGGACTTCTATGTCGGCTTATACTATTTGTACAGTTTATTCAGTCCGTGGAATTTAACTGGGTTATACACAGATAGGGGAACACCATCTGGATTCTCAAAATATTTGTTTTTACATGTTTAAGTGATACAGGTAAAATCTAGCTGCAATAATATAGTTCTATTCTTTTAATGAAGGGAGAGGGAGATGACAGCTTACAATAAAAATTTAGAGAGGGTTACATTATTGCATCTATGTAAAAAATCATTTTCAGAATGAACTTGAGAGGGAGAAAGACGAAAAAATAAGACATCTGGAGAACCAGTATGAAAATAGTTTACGGAGTATAGGTCAAGGTCACAGAGAGGCCAGTGAACAGGTAAGTCAGGGTTATATTGAACGCAGTAAAGTATCATTATGATACTTATTTTATCTTTATAAGTGCTGATCCATATCAAATTAAAAATATTACATGACTGTAAGAAAAAAAAAGTGGTTCAAATACCTTTTTAACAAAACTTTTGTATCAATAATTAGATAAATTTGAAAAAAGAAAGGGTAGTAATATAGTAATAATCCCTGAAGTAAACTCCAGAAAATGATATTTTTTAAAGGTGGATGTGGATGAGGAGCGTTACCTTATGCAGCAGGAGTCAAACAGAAGAGCAGATAGTCGCTACAAACAGGCTCTGGAAAAACAGCGGCGGGAACAGATGTTCCAAGAGTACGAACAGAAGTACCACATCATAGCCAGGTAAGCAAAGGCAGAGAAACACTACTCGCACAGCATGACAAAACTACAAACTTATTGAAGAAAACATGCAATTTTTTATTATTATGCATGAATTATATTGTTTGATTTGAAAATGTTGTTTTTCAATTGAATAGGCAAACAGCTTTAGAAACAGAAAAGGAGAGGGCTAAGAATATTGCTTCCTTGCCTCCCCCTCCAAAAGATCCAGTGCTGGAACTTCAGCAGCCAGAAAGTGAGCCATTTAAATCCCAATTAAAATCCACAAGGCCATTCACTTAATGTTTATCACTTCATCAATTTATGAATTGTATGAATTCAAAACTGATCTGCATTTTAAAGGTCTCTGTAAGAATGGATCATTAAATTTCTTTCTTTTATTGTATGCTGTAGGGAAGCCAGTGAAAATGACAGACATTGATAACTTCACTACCACCCACTATCACATCAAAGAGGAGTATGCAGTAGATAAAGCCAAGCCCGTAGAACAGGTAGATCTATTATTATTCTTTATTGAACATGATGCCATTAACTACAGGTGTTCAATTCTTCAGGCAGTGCTTTTTTTATCCTTGATTGTTCTTCATATCACAATTTTTTTCCCCATTTCCTTTCAGATATTTTTATTGTTGAAAACTCATTCTTTTTAAGACCAACAACAAAGGAAAAACCAAGCCATAACATTCTTTGTCACTGACAAAGTCTTTAGAAATTTCATTTCAATATATTTTTTTTACTTGAAGGGTGATGCACGAACAGCTGCAGAAGAGGAGGAAATAAGAACGAGAGAAATGGACCTAGAAAAGGTCCGTCTCCATAACGACCGACTGTCCCGAGCCAGAGTGAGACACAACAATGCCCTGGAGAAAGAGCTGTTATCTCATGTAAGTTTAACTTAGTTTAACAATTACATATTACTTAAAATTTTTCTGAAAGAAATGAATATATCATTATTATTGTATAGTAGCAACATCTAGTTACAATACATGTGAATGATAAAAATATCTTAAGTACTGGTTTACAAACTTAATTCTGTCTCTATATTAAGAATTTTCTTTCTTTCATGAATGACATTTTTACAAATGAACTTGAGTCAAGTATTGTGAATAGATGTATGTTATATTTATGTGTATTTTAATGCTATTTGTGTTATTTGTAATGTAGGATTACAACCAGATTCTACATGACCTCAGTGACCTTCAGAGAGCAGACAGAGACCGAAGACAGAAGGTTGTGGCCAGTATTCCGGTATGTAACCTATCGAATTATCAGTCATGTTGGAGTGTGAAAATACAATGTAGTTTCCATTTTATGTAATTGTCATCCAGGATGAGTGTTGATCTGAAATTATGCTTTCTGCTATTTTTAGAAACAAGTGTTTGAACCTCCCCATCGACGACTGGAAGATCGAGATGAACGTCAGAAAAACATGGAGGAAGCCTTTGAGGACATGTACATGGCTGACACAAGTATGAGAAGCAGATGTTTGTACTGAATGTTTCAAATTAAAACCATCTTGTTTTACCCTGCTCCTTTTGTTTTGTTTCCCTCTACTAAACAGTTCCAAGGCTTGCTCTGAATCTGTTCTGCATGATTATACATACAGGCATATTGAAAACCAGCTTGGATACATAAGTTTTATGGATTTTCAATTGGACATATTTGATAAAAATTAACCCTTGCTATACTATGTCTTATAAGACTTACTAATCACTTTCGCTCATTTGAACATTTATAAACAGGCCCAGATACTATAAACTGTGAATAAACATGCCAAACTTTTTTTAAGGTTATTTCTTTTTGTAACTAATAATGGTTATTTCATTTTATCTGTGAAAGTTATTTCAATTTTCCTTTTAACTTAAGTTTGTTCTCAGTTGCTGGTCTTGAAGCCAGATGATTAAATTCTTAAAATATGAATTAAAATTATTATTTGTAACCTCTGGTCTGTAATTTTCATATTAGATTACATGGGTGACCTGAGTCTTGCCCTTGATCCCCACCCTCCCCCTGACACCCCCACAGCCACGGAGTCATTGGAGGCCTCGGTGCTGACCGATGACACTCCCCTCCATCACCCCCCAGTGTCGAGGGTACCCACCATCCTGAAGGACACCTCCAATGTACAGAAAACACAGGACGACATCAGTGTGCAGAGGCAGCCAGGTAAAATCCAATAATTAATACAACAGGTATTGTAAGCATGGTACTTAATTACAGGTATTTACTCGAGATTATCAGATAATAATAAGTTAGGTTGCAAAGCAGTTTTCTGGTAGAGATTTGATGTGACATTTATTTTATTAGTTCTGATTGAATAGTCTGTATCGATTTTGTATTAATGAAGACAGAATTCAATTTATCAAATTCTCAGAAAAAGTTCTTAAGAAGCTCATGGACCGAATCAAGAGTCAGAGACAGGAATGGATGTCTAAGTCCATGCAGGAAGTTCCTGAAGGTGCAGGAACTATGAATACAAAGCCCAACCAGTCATCGCCTGGAAAGAGCATTGGTATTTATTTTCTCCATGTTTGTCAACTAAATGAAGTGATAAATTATAAAAAATTGTTCATCTTGAAGATTTTTTATTGCATGAATAAATGATGAAGATTCTGATAAGAATATTTATGTAACCTCAATATTGATGACTGCTTTATTATCTTCTTTTAATGATTTTATTGTAGCACCCACTCTTTCTGAATACTCCCTCTCTGAGCAAGGCTCACCTGGCATCGAGAATGTGGAACCAGTCAAGGTCACTCAACCAGCAAAGTTACCACGACAACCGCTGAAACAGCATTCCCAGGGACAGCCTGGACAGAGAGAGCCAGTAAAAAAG
The DNA here is from genome assembly GCA_016163765.1 of Magallana hongkongensis. Lineage (NCBI taxonomy): Eukaryota > Metazoa > Mollusca > Bivalvia > Ostreida > Ostreidae > Magallana > Magallana hongkongensis. The sequence goes on from WFKH01010211.1 coordinate 24,942,992, forward strand.
GTAAAGGTCAAAAACTGCACTTAATCTGCAACTGTATTGTTTTCACATTAAGGCCTGCAGTGATATACTTGTGTATTAATATGCATTTGAAGTTTTTACACACTTTGAATTTTCAGTTTCGGCTCAGACATTTCATGTGCAAACAGTGATGTGAAGTTTGTTCTATATTTCAAGCCTATGTATATTTTACTTAGCAGGTACAAATTGAGGAGCCTGTGTTTGGTGGACAGAATGCTCGGTCAGTGGAGGAGATCTTGGAACAACAAAGGCAGATTGAGTAAGTTTAAGATATCCATTTGTGAATAAGCATAGAGTAACACTGCTTAGTTAAAGGTTTTAGTAAATTTAGTAAATTTGGTAAATTTTAGCACTTTCAAAGAATGAATCACCAATGTTGCATTGCTTTTGACATGAATGACAATCACAGCCATTATACTGTAAATTCCTTATTTTACGCGAGTACTTATTTCCGCGATTCAGCCGTTTTGCATCAAATTTTACGCGAGTACTTATTTCCGCGATTCAGCCGTTTTGCATCAAATTGCAAGAATATAAAATCGCCAACGCAGAATTTTAATTATAATTCCGTTTAGTTTACATGTGTCTAAAAAAAAGCGAGATTTTAAAATTTCGCGTTTAATTAGGAATCTACAGTATTGGTGTGAAATTTAAATCATTAGGATCATTTTCGTACATGTTGCATGTCAGAATAGTTATTTTGAATCATGACAAATGAGCAAGTCTATTACAATAATAATTTTAGTTGCAATTAAGTTGCTTCTCATATTATGTGGGTTAACATGGATTTGTTTTCACAGACCACTGTTAGATTTAATGGCCATTGGCACACAGGCAGCGTAAGTAAAAGCCCAGGACTAAGTCATTCATTTATTTGTTTGTAGATGTTATATTACTCTTATTAGACACAGTGTGATAAATCACAGAGCTTTTGTGCTTTTTTTTTTTACACGGTTCACTATGTTAATGAAGTTTTAAGAATTAGTACCGCTGTAAAATCTTGAATTTCATGTAGACAAAAAATTGTAGTGCCAAAGATATTGTATATTAATCTAGGCATGTACATTAACTGTTTCTGGTTTGTTTGCCTTATTTTGCATACAGAGTGATGCACTTTAGAAAACTAAGATGAGAGGGGGAGAGGGAATAAAGAACTCATTTGTATAATATATACATCTTATGTAATAAAATGCATTGAACCAGTTTGATGATGCAGTTACATATTTGAAGGGTTATAAGATATAATTTTAAATGTTTCTAGATGTGCATACAAAATAAAAGTTTCAAGCTAAATGCTTTGTTTGGAATAAAGCTAATTCCCTTTCCACATATATTTAATTATTAGGAATTATACCATTCTAGTTAGTGATCATGGTGAGTCTTAAAGCTGACATGAATTCATAAATACGCATTATTTCCCTTTTATCTCGGACTACCGCCATATTAGTTGTCGATTTCTATTGATCTGCTCATCGCTACACACCCCTTATATAAGGCCAATAGCACTATTCATGCTTCACCGCATTCAGGTATTTCATTCACCCGAACACGTTACATTGGACGAAACGACTTGTAGAAACGCGTTTTGAACAAAAATATTATGACCACCACTGCACTGGTAAGGAATATCCAAAGAACTACGAAACAAGGCAGACTGAAATCCCAGGAACACAAATTTCAAAATCCTCGATAATTGTAGAACATTTTCCTGTGTAAGTTATAACATTGCACATGCGCAAACTACACACTGTGCCCGTTTGAGCAATGTCAATGATTGCATGGATTTTAGAAAGGGGGTGTTTTTGTAGAAACCTATGGAAACGATGTTACGTTGTTACTTTCTTGGATTTACTATGATAATCATTTATCTACTGTGTTGGATGTAGTGCCGCTGTGGTCATCAAAAAGAAGCAGACGTTGTGCACTCTGTATGAACGACACACGTGTTCGACACGTGTTCAATGTGCATGCGAAGTAATGCAGCACTTTCTGTGCAAAATGATACGGATACCTTGGAAATTCTTTCAAAGAATAAATATATTTTGTGTTTTATTGATTGTAGTTTCCTTTATTCTTTTTTACAAATATTTTACTACAATGTGTAGTTCATGCATTTAGAAATCCATGCAACCTGAATGCCTCGATCGGAAAGCAACCGACCGTAACTTTCTCAACCGGTATATATACCCCAGTGGCAGTAGAGGAGCGATCAAAACTAATATGGCGACCAAATGCTTTTATGAATTCATGTCAGCTTTAATAAATGGACAAGAAATACCTGGTACTGAAAACATGTCTGTATTTGTTATAGGGAACAAAAAAGACAGTTAGAAATGAAGCTACTGGAGTTAAACAGGAGACAGCAGCAACTTAACACATCAGTGGGCGAAAATATCTCTCCAGGATATGATCAAGACATTGTGACAGCAAATGGAGTGGTGTACCAGCAGCAACAGAAAATGGGTGGACCATCTGCTAGCAGTGGGCACCCCCAGATTAGTCGCCCCACACAGCCATCCTATACCTCTGTACCTCAGTCAGTTCAAAATGGACAGTATTTGAATGGAGCATACCCATCATCATTAGGTCATAGCTTTCAACCAACAAGTAAACCATCCATGGTAAATGGGCAGACATCTCTGAATGGGCCAATGTGGGCAGAACCTCCGCAGTCTATTCGCTCAAATGTCTCCAATACATCCGTTTCTCACAGCTGGGTGGAGCCACCATCTCTCTCTCAGTACACAATTCCATCAAGTTCATCTTTACCCAGTGCTCAGATAGCCCCACCTTATTCATACCCCTCAGCACCTCCTGTGATGACCGTTACAACTGCTTCCTTTGTCCAACCACAACAGAGTGCTAGTCAGTCAGCTGTGACCAGGTCACAGGCCCCTGGCATGTTTGTTACCCCCTCACTGCCAATTCCTTCAACAATCTCCATGTCGATGCCAACACAATCACAGCTACAGACAGAACAAATGAGAAAAGTAAAGGAGTACCAGCAACAGCTTTTGCTTAAGCATGAACAGAGCAAGCGAGTCCTTGCAGAAACCAGGGCAGAAATCGAGAGGCGGAGACAAGAATTACTGCAAAGGTTTCCACAGCTTGAATTCAAATCACCAGTTGATAACGCTTACCCACAAAACAGTCACAGTGAAGATGTTCAAGTGGCTAATCAAAGGGAACCCAAATTACTTACCTCAAAATCTCTATCCCCAAACAGAGCTGCCATGACTACACTTTTGTCCCAGTTAGCCAGTAATCCCTACTATTCAACAAGATTGTCTGAACCTGCTGAGGAGCAACAAACTGCAGAAACCAAAGCAGAGGATGGCAGCAAAAATAAATTCAAAAAAGTGAGAAAGTCCCTTCCATTTGATGCTGATGACACACTCCATGAGACACCAGGAAAACCAGGAAGATCTCAACTTTATCAACCCAGCCCAGGCTCAACAACTGCGAATGACACCACAGACTTGAACGATACCACAATGTCCTCATCAACAGAGAGAGGCAGTCCAGCATTGCCTGGGAGAAAGTCTGGATTATCAACCACGTCCGAGTCGGATCTTTCTCTACTTAGCACTGCAAAGGAAAGAAATGACTTGTTTGAACAGAGACAGCTAGAGTTGCGGCGACAGTTGGAGGCCATACAAAGGCAAAAGGAGGAAATCCTACAGCGCCACCAAGTTGTTCAGAGAAAGCTGCCACCACAGCAATTGTCACCGCCTAAAGATCCATACATGGACTCAGATGGTAAGTATCATTTGTGTTTATCTTTTATCGATGATGATGAGGTTTTGAAGCAAAAGCATATAGAGCTAAACCAAGTTGAAATGTTTAATTTCAGAGGATTTATCTGAAAACGAGTTTTCAGATGACCAATCACCACTGGCTGATAAACAAAGTCAAAAGTTGGCACCACCTTCAAATAAGAAAACTACAATACTGGGAGATCACAGGCCCCATGAACTGAGTACCATCCAAGTATGTTAAATTGATTGGAATCATGTTTGTATGATTTTATTTATTGCTATGTATTTTTTTTGGATTTATTTCTTGTCCTAATATGTGTGTCATAGGTAATACACGTCATAAATGGAATTATTTTACAGGAGGTGGAAACTTCGCCATCTAGTGCTAGACATTCTGGGTTAGCAGCATCCAGTCGCCATAGTCTTTCCTCCACAGAGAGGAGCTCCTTGTCTCGTGCGTCCACAGAGAACTATCAGCAGCTCCCTCAGATAGAGGCTCCACAGACCATGACTCAGCCCGACAGACCAACAGCTGACACGGGGTACCAAACGGCACCCCTGGAGGAGGTGATGGCCCGTGCCTCAGAGTTCACCCCGGGGGTCCTGGACAGGCTGAAGCAGAGAACCAACGATGTGTTTTACAGTCAGAGGGAGGATGACTCAACGGATTCATATCAACAGATAAACTACACACCGGATTCTCTGTCCACTGGTAAGAAGTTGTACAGTGCATCGAGAAAATTTTAGTTATCAAGAAACAATGCTTTTTTACAAGTCCAAACTTCATACAACTTTATGTATTGAAAACAAAATATAAACCAAAATTAATGGTTACATCTTACTTTTTTTTATCTTATATGTCAGATTATACCAGGTACATGTATTTCATAGATTTCTTGTTTTTAGGTCCTTTAGAAGAATTGAATGCTTCTTCTACCATGTCCACAACTCCTGGCTCAATCTCCATGGTAACACCTAAATCTGAGAAGTCCCATGGACTTCAGAATCATGGTCTGTCAACCTTACAGAATGAGAGCACTGATTTGTCTCTTCGTAGTTCTAGATCATGGGCTGATGAACTCTTGACATTTCACAAACTTCAACCTGAAAGAGCCTCACTGGAATCAAATTCAAAATCTGTGAAAGAGTCTATGGACAGTAATGCTGGGGAGAATGCACCTCACAAGGCACCTGTGGATAGGAGTTATAATGTGGTTCACATGAAACAGGATAAATTCTCTCCAGATTTCGTCAAGGCTGGATCTGACATGGACTTGTCTCAGTACCCTATTTCAGAGACCAGTGATAAGTCTGATCGCGGTGGTTTTTCCCCTGCAGCGAGACTTGAGTCAGAATTATCCCAGTATCCAATCTCCTCTGAAGTGTCTCCAAGTAGTCAAGATCTTGGAAGAAACTACAGGACCTCTCCCCAGGACAGGAGTGTAGAACCCAATCAAGCAAGTCTGGCTTCCACATCTGAGAGCACCAGCAGTTATATGGATCTGAAGATGGATAACAGCCTCTTAGGGACCAGGGAATTCGATTTCATTGGACATAGTAGAGTTCCGGTTGCAACTGATAGCAGTCAGGGGGATTCCATGTCACAGGAAGCCAATTCCTACAACATCAGCGGTAAAGTGGATTATGCTAGTACACCAAATCAGAGGTCTGAGCCTCTATCTGCAAAGAGGCTCTCCCAAATCTCTCAGTACACAACCTCTCCAGAAGAAACAGAAATTCAGGCAGGATCAGCCAGGTTTCCTCAGTCAGAGGGTCAGTTCCGAGCTCTTTCTCTCCAGATGGATGACTCAGAGAACCAGTCCCCTGCCCATCCCCCAGCCTTCACCAAAGTGTCTGCTCGTGGAGGTCTCTCTCGTCTGTCGGAGGTAGGAGAAAGTCAAACTTCAGACCAGAGTGTCAAATCTGATTCCAACTTTCTCTCCAAGTTTCCAGATGAATCCTCTCTCAGTCAGTTTACAGTGACTACCACTGATCAGTCTTCAAAGGATGACCTCTCCTTGACCCAGATAACAGTGAATACAGAATCTCCATCCAAAACAATGGGGTCAATGACCCAGTTTTCGTTTAAATCAAGTCCCGATGTACATGCTAAGACTGATTCCTCCTTGAGTCAGTACAGCGTGGATAGTCCTGTCGCCCATAACATGTCTGATAAATCAGGCAAAAACACCTCGTCATCAACCAGCCAAGATGAGGAGGATGAAAGTTATGTTGCTCAAAAGTTTGCTAATTTAGACCAGCTGATACAGGAATCAAGAGACCTGATAACAAAGCATAAACAGCTTATTACAAAGAATAAAGAGGTGAGTCCCCTCAGTTCTGGGGGAGTCCCTAGTATGCTGACCACCCCTGAGGGTCAGGCTGGGTCAGCTCCTGACAGCTTTGACAGACCACAGGAGGAATCCACGGGAATGGAGAGCTCTATGGGGCTTCGTATGGACAATCAGCAAAGCTATGGAGAAAATGGCAGTTTTCAACAGGTAAATCAGAATGCCCAACAGTCTGTTCTTTTGATAATTGTAGAAAATGTAGGAGATATTCTTTACTATGAAATTAACTTGAGCACACTTTTATTGTACATTTTCTGTACATGCAATTCAAATAATAGGGCTTTACTTGGAAAATCAAAAACAATAAAACCATAAACCATAAAACCATAAATCTTTTCTTTTTGAAAATGTTAAACACCGTTATCTTTATTTCATTCATTGTATATTTTCAGTTGACCATGGAGAGTGGTATCACTGATGAGCCTGACCTGACCTTGCTGTCGGTGACCTCTGACATGACCGGTCAGGACCCTGGGGACGACATCACAGGGGAGATAACCCACCGATCAGACGCGACCAGCGGGGGAGACTCCATCTTGTCTTTCGAACAACATGAGCAGAGCATGAGAAGCTCACCTGACAGAGATGTTAATGACAGTCATTTCCAAGATCTAGCAGGTAATTAAACTTGGAGACATATCTATTGAATTGATGAGATTTATAAATTTAAAGAAATTGTGTTTGGTTATACTTCAGGGTAAGGGTAATACATGTATTGTATAATGATAATTATGTTTTGATGTATAATCAGAATTCTTGGGTTTTGGGGTTATTTTTGCGTTAGGTTGGAATTTATGTTCCATGCTGAAAATTAAAACGATATTCATGTATATACCTGTAATATTCAAATTTTGTCTGATTTTGAAAATTTACTTAACAAATTTATATATTATTGGTACTGGCAATCCTTATTATTACCATGAGGTTAAATGACTCTTCAATAATTTAATGGAAAAGAAAGCATTTTGCTGTGATTGATTCTTTTAAACAACATTTCTTTGCCAGTATTAGTAGTTTCTTGAACAAATAAAGTAGCCTTCAAAATCAATCGTAAAACAATTACAATGTACACGTTGGCCTACTCTGTAGTTGTTTGTGCTACAGGCTGAATGCAATTATAACAAAAGTACATGTACTACGAACATCTTTTGAGTTTTGAGATATCTTAAGAATCTATCTGATTTAACAGGAGAGCCTCTTTATTGTATTTTGGAACACTATTTTAATAAATTCAAGCTTTGTTATATACATGTACATGCATTTGTTCAATATTCAAGACCTTTGTTAAAGAAAAAAATTATTTAATAATGTTTTTCAATAGGACGAATCAGAGGTAATAAGGGTTGAATTCAACTGGTCAAAATGGACACTAACCACTCTTTTTTTTCATTGGATCACACAGCAAACTTAACATCACTTAATGCATTAATTATCATCACTTAATGCATTAACTATCAAAAGCATCGTTGACTGATTCATACAGTTTTGTTACATGTTGTTGTTCTTGAAAGATCACCAAAGTTTATTTATTTAACACAGAAAAAATAAACTGAAAGTGTGTTTTTGGTTTGAGTGTGTCAGATATGGCTGTAAAGATACATGTATCAAGAAAAAAAATCATAGTGGGTTTTAATCATGAAAAATTTCAGATGCTCTGTACAGATAAAAGCTCAGATATACATGCATGTTTCATTAGTAAATGAATGTGTGCAAAATTACCAAAATCCACAGTTTAAATGAAGAAATGAAGGTATTCAGAATTTCCTATCTATGTTCAAGAAGATGCCTGTAATTCTGATTGCAGTACCCCGAACCAATGAGAACAACAATGCATTCCGGCCTGTCCCTGCTGTACAGAGGGATGCAGGAGATGAGAATGTTTTCCGTGCCATCCCAGTAATGGTCAGTCCCACCCTCTCCCTCTCTATGAAGTTTAGCAGCTCTCAAGACATAAAGTTTAACAAACCTCCCGTCTCTTGGTCTACAGAGCCCGAGGGGGAGGGGGAGAGAGGGTCAACAAAACCGAACCGGAATTCAGACCAACTCATTTCCAAGGTCCAGGAGCAGAAGGCAGATTTGGAGAAGACTGCTACTGAGGCTAAGCAGAAAGTACAGAAGGCATCAGGCCTTAACAGGGCCCTACAGCCCCGCGGGGGGAATCAAGGGACAGGGAAAGCAGGGAATAAATCAGCCAAAGACGCCAACAAGGGAGCTCCCATGAGTTTAGGTCAGTTTTTGAGTTCTAGGAAGGAGGGGTCGTCTTTGATGGGAAAGAAATCTGACAGCAAGCCTACTCCTCTGCCAAAGCCTCAGAGACCAGGGACAGGTACAATGAATGGAGGCACGGGCATGTCCAAGACCCTGTCCTGCTGGAAGAAAAGCAGAGGAGTCAAATCTACAGGTTTGATATATCAACATACTTCATTTGTTATATATCAAAGTGAAAATGCAATTATAAAGTCATGTTAGTGTATACAATATATATTAGGCATGGACTAAACTGGCAAATATAGAATTTCATTAATTTTATAGTAAAATAAGTCTTTCTTTAAATAACAGAAAACTGTTCTGTTCACTATAAGTTGGTTTTGAATGTTGTCTGATTTTGGAGCATTTTTGGCATCAACTTTTGAATTGTTTTGTAGTTCCCCCACCCACCAAGTCCACTGACCTGCCCTCCACATCCTCCAAATCCTTCTCCTCCCAGAAACCAGTCACCTCCAACAGTGCCGAGGACAGGATGTATGAGCGCAACATCAGGTAATTAGTGTGATCCCAAGGTGTGGACTCCTGCCAACCAATTGTCTAAATCTATGTGTGATGGCTAATTTCACGAAAAACCAAATCACTAGGCTGGCTGAGTGTGTTTGTTCACAGTCAAATAAAAATAAAGTACACTTTCCCTCAAAATTAAATTTTTCCCCTAATTTCTCAGTATATGATAAATTTCTGTTTAGCATTCATGATTTTGTGATGCATGTAACATCTTAATGCAAATAAAGTGACAGTGTACTTTATTTTGCTATAAAATGGTTGGATTGCTAAAAATGATAGTGGTAACTGAACTAGAAGTTTTATTTTTGAGTTCTGTAGATATGAGGCTATGTGTACATGTATATCATGGTGATTGACGCCCAGAATAATGTATCATACACATGTATCATGCATTAACAACTGATCATCATTGGAATGCATGCTCATACATCTGTATTTGTTGTTATCAACCAAATATAACTAGTACATGTATTACACACTACTTCAGAGTACCTGTGCATTATTTCAGTTTTCTTCTCATAGAGAATTAGGTGATTTTACAACATTACTGTATACAGGATTATTTTCGCCCCATGTTATTTTCGCCCTTCTACACTTGCAAACTGCTTCACCCAGTCTTGATTTCGCCAGATACAGTTGTGTTAAAAGAGATATGAATTGAGACATTGGAATTCGCCCAGTCTTAAATTCACCCACTGACAACGAGGGTGAAAGGGGCGAAAATAAAACTGGGGCGAATATTTCCCTGCATACAGTATTAAATAAATATTATGATAAAGACTCACAATTTAAAGGATTAAATTTATTAATCTAATATCATATTAGGTATGATGTTTTCATATATTGCAAAAAATAAAAATCTCAATGGTGTGAAGACATGTTTTAGGTTCCTCTGAAGTAGTGTTTGGGGGTTTGCATGTTATATATTGTAAGTGGAAGGTATAAAACAGACATCTTGATGAACATTCAAAATTACATGTAATAAAAATCCTAATATAGATTTTGAAATCTATTTCAACGTTGATTATTTCTCTGCGGTTTGTGTGAAATCAAGATGTCTGTTACAATCTCACCTGCATAACCAGTCACCCTGTGTGTGAATTCACAATTTGTGTGCCATATCAAGATCACCTTACACTCACCTTGTTACAGTACACCACATCTATAAACAGGCATACAGCAAATACGGTACATGTTTATGTCGATATATTATGATAAACTAGAACTGCATGTAGATTTCCTATTTTACACGAGTATTTATTTCTGCGATTCAACAGTTTTCCATCAAATCGCGAGTACATAAAATCGCAAATGCCAAATTTTTATTATACTGGTAGTTCCATTTAGTATACAACTGTCAAAAAAATAAAAGCGAGATTTTAAAATCCATGTGATGTGCTTCTGGCGATTTTACGCATATATTAATTCCTCATGTTTAAATAGTAATCTACAGTATTTTCTTTTCTGGGAAATGATAAACAGGGTTAATAAGTCTTCGACCAAGAAGAGTTATTGAATAATCTTTCTCTTATATATACATGTACATTGCTTTCTAGTAGCACAGTATGAAAATATAAGGAAAAGGAAACACACTTTTCAAAGGATTTTAAGTGGCCTAACACCTGGAGCTTCATATTTCTCTATTCAAACCTAAATTCTCTGTTGAAGGAAATTTAATGAAATTCAAAATAAAAATTTTCAAAAAATCCTGGAAAAATCATTCAATTACACTTTTGAAGAGCACTAGTAATCCATAAATACATGTATACACAAACAATATGAGAATACATCCTCTTTATACTCTTGTATGTACATGACATATCTCTTGTGTGTGGTTATGGAGGCTTGAATGTATTGCCTGTTGTCATTTTTGTGTGAACTCCCTAAACCTGGCTGGCATCTGGCTGCACAGACTGAAAATATTCTTCAATTGCCTCCGGCTTTCAATGCTCATTTCTGACTTTCTGGCTCTACATTCAATGTATCTCATGCTTTTTTGGATTCTTAAATACATACTTTAAACTGCCCAAAGATGGGATTTCATCTTCTCCATTGCTAAATACCAGTACATTCTATATCAATTAACTGGTGATGGCTAGAAATGTTGATTATTAATTTCTAGATAAATATGTAATACTATGTACAATTTATCTACATATATATTCATCTTTTATATCTATAATATAGATAATATTTTGCTAAAATTGCTTATGTCATATTAATATTCATTATCTTTGATAAAGTAAGTTCTTTGCATTTACAGTATCATTACATGTAAATGATTTCCAATATGTATGCATGCATAACTGATGAATATTGCAATTTCTATATGGCTTGATATATTACGGTATATTGTGTACAGAACCAATTAATAAACTTTTATTGGTAAACATTCAGTATTATTTGAAATATTTATATTCACCGATTTTCTGTATCACTATACAGCATAATTATGCAGCGTTGTATGTATATATTTTTTTTTTTTATTAAAAGTAAAATTATCCTTTGATGAAGACACAAAAGTACTCTACCATGACCAACTAAACAGACCTTTGAAATTCATTTCTGCAGTTTTAGAATGCATAATAAATGTTTAAAACATATACAAAGAAAATTCATGAATACATATATATGTACATGCCAAATTTTGTGCCAAATTCAGACACTACAAAACATGCAGACATAATCCACATTACAAACACAGTCTGGTAAATCTGATTTCTGTTTAATCCAGCTCCTATTCACATTGTTACATAGATACTAATGTTTTCATTGCTGAAAAGCAGTGTGCACAAGTTTCCATGAATTCACAAACTACAGTGACTGCAGTCTCTTGAAAGTGATTTTAAAAAAAATTATACAAAAATTGCACTTTAACTGTTCAGAATTTGAAACACAGATTAATTCATATTAAAAAATTTGAGAGAAATGTTTTTGATCCTTGATTTTAACAATATGCACAATATGTTGGTGAGATGAGGTTTTGAACAATGTCACATGATCATATTCTTCAGCCAATGGCGTTGAAGATTAAATGTTGCATTGTGGGAACCAGAGTTCCTGTCTTCCACTTACATGTGGGGTTTTCATGTTTTTTCTTTCTTTCATTAATTATCATAGGGCATACAATCCTCGATTGTTTAGGTTACAAAATAGAATTGCCCATCAAGAGAACCAGTTGTCGAAATCAGAGGAAGACAAGCAGAAATCCTCAACTCACACAGAAAAAGTCAAAGAGTTCCAAAAGGTAAGCAATGACTAATATCAGTAGAGGACTCATCTTAGAATCATTGTTACTGCTAGTCTTCATGTTTTTGGGGTGGTTTTTTTTTTCATTCCTTTGTTGTGTGTTGAATGTTCCATTTTATGTCATTGTGATTGCATATTTGACATCCATATACATGTACATTATCATGAGTACATCATAAACATAAACATCATCAAAATCATGCATCAGTATTGCCCATCATGAATTGATTTTCAACAATGATTTTTATAGGGGTGTAAGGTATCAACAAGGGTATGACTGGATGAAATCTCTATTTTTCCTTCCAATATTTTTTCTTCCTCAGATGTAGATATAGTTTTTTCTACACATTGTGAAACAATGGGATCATGCATGCCAATATTTCCATATTTCATACCCCAGCTAGGAATGCCCAATTGCAGATATCCCTTGTGGAAAACTAATATAAATTGAATAGGGTTGTCATCGTTTTGACTTGTAAAGATGTAATGATAGCAGATTGCATTTGATTTGCTGTGACTTTGTATTCTGCAGACTCCTGATAATTTCCACTCTCTCTTCATTATCGATCTTCAAAAACTAGCAGTAGGTACCAACATTAAAATACAAATATATCAACATGTAATACAGATGTTAATCAACGGCTGCCTTCTGCAAAATCATGCTTGTTCATTCATTAATCAATTAATAATGTGCCATTAGAAATTCATAGCTATTCAATTAAAAGCATGATAAATGGGCAAACTAATTTAGGTTTTAGCATTGTTATTGATAATTACTGACAGGGGAAATGAAGACCAACAAAATCAGACACATATGGCTAAATAAGGCTAAATATCAAATTTAAATGAAAGGGCAATTTGCACATACATTTAGGATAGGTAATAGTATGATTACATAAATATGTTGACTGTAGCAAAGATATATTGCATAAATGCATGAACCATAGTCTTGCACTGTTTGCATGATTTACCACACTTTAACATTAGAAGAGATAATTCTTGAATTAATTAAAAAAAAAAAAGAAGATAAACATGCACATCAAATTACTGTTATTCTTATGACCTTTCTACTGTAATAAAAAAGAGAACACAAGACAAAAAAGCAACTTACAAAAAAGAAAAAACAGAAGTTTAGGTTTGGGGGAAAAGGGTGATAACTCTGGCTGCAATTTTAATTATGAGGTTGATTTTTTTCTTAAAACAGGACTAAACTCTAAGGTGTGCAGTGAGTAATATAATAATTGTAATTGTTCACAGTGTGTAATGTGTGCATGATAACCTCTCACCTCTGTATGTATGATGTTTTACAGGTGTAACAGATATATTGGATTTATATCTATATAGATGTGTATTTATATGTGTGTCATGGACAGGGAAACTATGCAGTGCGCCTAGTTAACACCGTTCACAAAACTTATCTGTTCAGAGAACAGTTGTAGTTTTGGCACAAAATATATTACTATTAAATATATATTGCTCTTATTCTTCAATATTTTTTTTCTCATTCATTGCTGCCTGAAAAATTATCTAAAAGGATAATATGTCTGAGTATCTTAAAATGAAAAATAAACATGAAAACACAATAAAAATGATAATATTTTTGGTTCAAAGACTGTGTTTCTGCTTATAATTATGTTATTGTATCTGAGATAAAAAAAAAATATTTACACATAAAAAGTAAGCTCTAATTAATTTGACTCATTAAGCTTTTAAATTAACTTTACCTTCGTATATGAATGAAAAGCATGATGGTATAAAGCTTTTTAAACATCATTTCACAGTTCATGTTATGTTATCATTGGTTTGCATGCATGCTGTGTAAGCATTGTGTGTGTACATGTACCAGCATGCATGGTGATGTGATTTTAATATTGTAGCTTTTATTTCAGCCCAGTAAATTGCCTATGCTCATCAGGTGATTTTTAAATTTATAAATAATATGTGGCGATTTTGTTTGGAAACTTAGAAAAATATTGGTTATTTTATCAAGGGAATTAGACATCTTTTGAACTCTGATTAACACAATTGATATCAAGGAAGCTTTTTTTTTATTTACATAAAAAATTAAATTATAATCTTGAGGTTTTTTAATAACTGGTACATTCACATGTATTCTTCAAATGTCCAGTGTGCTATTATCAGTAGGTGGTTTAAGGTGACTTTTTAGCTCACCTGAGCCAAGGCTCTAGTGAGATTTCTGATCATGATTTGTTTTTTGTCTGTGCACTGTAGTTGTTTTTGTAAAATTGTAAAAATTTCAAGACACTACATACAGCTATATGACAATTACAAAGTCAAGAATAAAAAGATAAATCTGAACAATCATGATCTCAAGAAGCATTTGAATTTAGCTAGCCTTGAATTTATACTCGTGAATGCAAAGTAAAGCTTCCTCAAATGATGATCGAAATCCCCAAAGCAAGATCAATGTCAAAGCTATTTGAGGATAACAAACAGATAAATCTGGATAATCATGATCTCAAGAAGCATTTAAATTTAGCTTGCCTTGAATTTATAATGTAAAGTAAAGCTTCTTAAATGATGAAATCCCCAAACCTGAGTTTGGACACAACAGGGATTTATAGTTTATATGATATAAAAAGTGTTACGAAGGTGAGCAATGTGGCCTTGGGGCCCTTTGTTAGAATACTGGTGATAGAAAATATTTGGTATCATTACCAAGTACTTAAAATTATGGAATCTATATATTTACATAGATTTAGCTGTCTCATAATGCTAACATTGGAGTATAGTCTTCATTGGCTTAGAGATACTAACAAAGAGGATATCAATCAATTTAAAAGTTTAAAAGCTTGGTATTTTATTAGTAAAGTTGTTTGTAATCAATGTCAATTACATTTTACAGAAACTACAAGAAAACATGATGAAAAAGCAACTGATGAAGAAGCACCAATCTAAATAGGAAGGATCGCATAATCCTTAAGGGAAAGTGGTGTAAAGACTGGAGATGACCAAATTTTTTTTTGTTCATAGTTTTACTATTTTTAAATATGTACAAATGACAGTAGCATTGTAAATAATGTAATTAATATTTATTTGTACATGCTAGGTGCTTGAATGGCATGTTTATGCCATATCACATGTATGTACTGAAACCATCTTATTAGGAATTAAAGGACCATTGTTAGAGCTATGTTTATTACACTTAAATTATATGACCTCAATTTTAATTCAGAAAACAAAAGATCCTGATTTACATGTTAATGCACACAAGATAGAGAAACAATGAAAATAGAAAAAATTGTTCTCATTTAAAAAAAGTATGATAGATAAGCATAATTGTTCTAAAAAAATATTTTATTTAGTTGGTTGTAATATTCTTTTTAATTTTTTTTTTATGAATTATTAAGTACTCTTATTGTTATATTTTTATTGCCAATAAAATGCCTGTAATAGAAAAGACTAAAGTAAAAATACAATACATGGAATGCATTTTTAGAGACCAATTAAATACATGTAGATGTGAATCGTCTACAATTTATTTTTGTATTAAAATGTATAAACAGTTAATTAAATTTTCTTGTATTTATCAGGCATTCATCATCTCAGATTTTGAAATATTTTAAAATTTATAGTTTAATTCAGTCAGTATTTTTAGTTATAAGACGATCATTTATTTACTACAATGGAATATACACTTATTTGTACATCAAATTATACACTCCAAACACATTTCTATTGAAGAAAAAAATCAGTTACAGTATGAAGCACATGTAGTACTTTCCCCCAGATTAGGTGGGCGAGTTAGATTGATTTCTTTAGTTGAGATGGGGGACAGTTTGTCACTTTATTATTACGCAGCAGGTTTCCTTTGTTTGATATTACCTACCCGTATCCTTTATTTGTATTGAAGTTTGTGGTTATCTGTGATATGTATATGAATTATTAATAATGACAATATTAAAATTTAAATATTCAATTGATTGTGATTTTTATTTTATATTCTAAAAGGACTAAAGAACAAGTTTTGGAGGTTCTATAGAAAAATTACTATAATTGCAGGTATTATTGATACTTTTAAAAAAAAAGATAAATCAACTGGAAGGTAAATTTACTTTACCTACAAGACAATACATTTATCCAAGCAACTTGACCTAACAAATCTTATTATATTAAACTGGAATGTTCAGTGATGGACTTTTGAAAGACCATTATCATACCCCATGCAACAAGGTGCGGGAGGTATAATGATTTTGATCAGTCCATCGGTTTGTCAGTCCAGTTTTTAGCTAGCTCACCTGAGCTGAAAGCTCAAGTGAGCTTTTCTGATCACAGTTTGTCCGTCGTCCGGTTGTCAGTCCGTCTGTCTGTCCGTCTGTAAACTTTTCACATTTTGAACTTCTTCTCTAACACTACTTGGCCAATTTCAACCAAATTTGGCACAAAGCATCCTTATGATATGGTGAATATAAATTGCAGAAATGAAAGACCGATCTTTATTCAAAGCGGAGAAAACCTCGAAAATGTAAAAAAAAAAAAAAAAGGGGGGGGGTACTACTGAGTCAAATTCAACGTCATTTAGCATAAATATTCCTTATGGAAAGGAAAATATAAATTGCAAAAATTATGGGCTAATTTTGTTTCAAATTTGAGTAATTTACGAAAATAACAAAGAGGGAAGTCAATCAGTTTATTCATTCATTCATTCATTCATACTTTATTTCCCTCATATGAGGATTATTTCAGAACATACAATTATAAATACATGCAACACATATAATTATAAGACAAAGCATAAGTATTTACATATATACACACACAAAAAAAAAAGGGGGGGTCTTACACGGGGGAGGGGGCACGCACAAACACAGGTTATGTTGCTAAAATTTGGTTAGGTTGAGCTTTGAGGGTCCGGTTGTAGCGTGCAGCAATGTCTCGGATGTATCGAAAGTTAAATATACGAACTGCACGTAGGTCTTTTTCTGACAACTATGTGAAATATTTCCCACCTAGAAGGAAGAAGAATATGTCATCATCAGTCATGGCACACAGGTCCGCGGAGAGGTGAATATCGAAGGAGTTGGTGATCTGATCCCACAGTATGTACGTAAGTCAGTAGTCGAGGGGCAGGAACAAGCGATATGTTGAAAAATGTCCACAAACACGGTGTCGCATAGTCTGCAGATAAAAGGAGTCTGTTCCGGAGGGCAAGCTATAAGCTTGCAGATAAATTTACAAAGAGAGATTTCATATGAGTTGGACGGAATAGACCAGATGAAACTTGGGTTTTGGTTTTGGATAATGGATTTGAAACGGTAAAAATCATTGTCATTTATCATCCTAATGTTACGGTTTGTTTGGTGTAGCTTAGATACAGCAGATCTCACTATCTTTTTCCAAATCTGTTTCGGTGGAAATGAGCAATCATGGAGCCACGTTTGTAGGTATTCAGTAAGACTGTAAGTGGACAAAATATTGATGACATCCGGAATAAATCCTCGCTGTTTATTGGAAATGTTCTCCAGGAGAATATCTTCTTTGAAAGAGACTGGTGATCCATGAGACAGAGTCGGCCTAGAAATAAGAGTTTGCGGATATCTATTTCTGATTTGATAAGTAGAACGTTAAAAACACTTTCACAGATATCGGATCTTGTTTTGGTCGGAAGATTTTGTGCATTTTTGCAAACAAAATGTTGAAAAACATTTAGGCGTTGAAGATCGTTGGTAGATAGATTGCTCCATAATTCACAGCCGTAGAGGACTGTGGGAAGAACGATCGTTTTATAGAGGTGTGACAAAGTAAGCGGGTTAAGATAGTTTGAGCCTATATCGTTGAGAGCATAATATGATTTTTGTCCTTTTCTACAAGCTGTTAGTTAAAGTCTATAGTAAAACTCACATTGTGGACTGTAATATGTTA
>WFKH01010211.1:24987078-25057078 GCA_016163765.1 Magallana hongkongensis
ATTTTGCCAGCGGGGGTCTTAAAATTACTTCGTTATAGCCGTAAATTCGTTATAGCCGTGTTCGTTATATACATCAATTTTCTATAGGTTTATATAAGAAATTTGCCGGGACATGAGAAATAATTCGTTATAGCCGTAAATTCGCTATATCCGTGTTCGTTATATTCGAGTTTTGCTGTACATCGACTGTTTTCCTACCTACAATCCCCCGAACGCAAACAACTTGGCTTTATTCACGACATCATTGCTCTCATGCTTAAGTACAATCTCCTTCAATACCTCACAGTTTACCTTCAAGTTGGCTATTTTCCCCCGAAACTTTTCTGGAAAAAATCCGTAAAAGAAGCAGTAACGAACTTTCATATTGACTCAAGACGCCATCGGATGTTTTCTGACCCAGATTTTTACCTTTTCAGTAAGATAAACGCAGGACGACCACCTTCTGCTATCTGGAAAATCCCATCCAATGTTTTCGAAATGGAACTCTGTAAATTTATTGTTAAATTATGGACACTTCCTGAAATTTCACCGGAAATTTGTCTTATGTGCAGCAACCACTTTACCAACGTCTTTGAGCACATCTCTACCGTTTGTCCAGGGACGGCTGCATTTCGAGAAGCTTGGTGAGATACAGTCATCGAAAACTTCGACATCTCTCTTAGTGCTGAACTCAGTGGTCTCTGTACACGTGACATCTACCTCTTTCTGCTCGGGTCGAGACTTATCTCCAACATTACAGCTAAATTTGATTTACGCACCTTGCACATCCTCAACTTCCGCTTCTTGAGGGACACCGCAGCATGGTACAACCGATACCTGTGTTCTATTCAAAACACGACGTAAAATACCAGTACAACAGTCAAGATACTTTTCTACACTGTGCACATTGTTACAGGTGTAGATTACATCAAGTCATACTCAAATGGACATCCCCATGTATATATGTTTCTGTTTTTGTTTTCTTTGACTTTTTTCCCCTCTCTTTTCTGTTTTTTCTCCGATGCCAAGTGGCAATAGGGTAATATAGTTTGGTTTTTTTCTTCTTTGTGAGTGTGTGTGTGTGTGTGTGTGTAATGATGTTTGCATATTGTTCTTTGTCAAATTTCATGCCACAATCTCCTAAGGGAGGAAATAAAGAAAGAATGAATAAAGAGGATTATACATAAATCCACTACAAAGTCCTTTGAACCTTTTCCCTTGTCTTCCAACTGAAGAACTGCAACCCCCAGAAGGTGGAATGAAAAGTTCATATTTTTTATAAATTATCAATACTGTTATTTTTATATTTTCATTGCCAGTAAAAATTAAATGCCTGTAATAAAAAAACTGAAGTAAAAATGCAATACATGGAATACATTTTGAAAACCTTTAGAAAGATGTGAATTGTCTACAATTTATTTTTGTGGTAAAATGCATGAACAGGTTATTGAACTTCTATGTTAAATGGAGATGAAAATTGGTAATTTTCTTGTTTTCGTCGGTCATTCATCATCTCAGATGTAAATATATTTTAAAATTCAAAATGTTTATTATTGCTATTTTAATTCAGCCAGTATTTTAGTTCTATGACTGTCAGTTTTTGACTACATATGTACAATTGTATATACACTTATTTGTAAATTAAATAATACGCCCCAAATGATTTTCTATTCAAGAAGAACAAAATCGGTCACAGTATACAGTACGAAGCACATATAGACCTTTCCCCAAGATTATGTGGGCAAGTTAGATTGAGTCTGAGTCTCTGTAGTTGAGATGGGGGACAGTTTGTCCCTTATTATGCAGCTTGTTTCCTTTGTTTGATTTTACCTACCTGTATTCCTTTATTTTTATTGAAGTTTGTAGTTATCTGTGATATATGTGTAATGTACATGAATTATTAATAATGACTTTTAATATTAAAACTTGAATATTCAATTGATTGTGATTTTATTTTATTCTCCAAAACAATTAAAGAAGTTTTGGGGATTCTACAGAAACTTAACTAATACTTGCAGGTATTATCATGATTATTGATAGTTATAAAACGATAATAAATCAACTGGAAGATTATTTAAAGGTTCATTGAACTTTGGTAAATAAATTTACTTTGACTACAAGTTATTCATTAAAACAACTTGACCATGCAAGTCATATTACACTGTATATTAAACAGATATATATATAAATTCAGCAATGGCATTTCGAAATACATTTATTATAATAAACCATGCAACAATTTGCGGGAGGTATGTGTTTTATCTGCAGATCTGTCAGTCAATTAGTTCATCAATCTTGGGTTTTTTAATTTTTATTTATTTATTTATTTTTTTTTTTGTCAGCAGAAATCCTCTATTAAGGCTGTACAGAATTTCATGAAACATTATAGGCAATAAGGACACATTATGTGTACGTATGCATATTAGCAGGAAATTCAGATTCCAATCCTTTTTTAGGAATTTTTCCCCTTTTGAACTTGGAAGTTTGGCCATTAAAGATACAATACTGAAACAGCGCAACCCCTCCGAAACTCCTCCAATATTTTCCAGGAATTTTTCCCCAGTTGGATCCAGAATTTCGGTTATTACTGAAATATTATTGGAATTGTTCTTAAGCACAACTCCTCTGAAACAGTTATGTAGAATTTCATGAAACTTTGTTGTTGATTAGTACTGTACATAATTTGTAGATGTGCATATTTTTTCAGGAATTCTGCCCCTTTTTAAAATTAGAAGTCTAGTCGGCATTGAATATACATATATACAACTGGTACAGTTTGTCAATACAACTCCTTATAAATCACTAAATAGAATTTCATAAAACTTTGTAGTTCATAAAGACAAAAGTTTAAATGTGCATATATTTGCTTAATTAAAGTTTTGATGCGATGACTTTCTGTGAGTTTTGCCCCTTTATTATTCTGTGTATTCCATGCATACCCTGCCATTCATTATATGTAGCATTGTCAAGTAATGGGGGAGCATGGGCTTGCTCACGTTCTTTCATTATTCATTCTTCATATTTTACATAAACAAGAGAGTGATGCGAGAATTCCTCGAAAATAAATTTGTAAATAACTCCCTTCAATATTCACTCATTTAAAGTTATTTTCTGCTTTTATTTGATAGAATGAGGAAAGAATGAGAAATATTAAAATAATATTGTAATTGACAAACTTTTTATTTAGTTTCATATACATGTACCAGGTTTATGTATATATTTTTATTTTTTAACAAAAATAAATCCAGAATCTCATAATCTCTCCCTTCTCACTTGCACATCTCTCTTTCTCACCCACACATCATATAAAAAATGATCCTCATAAAACTCAATTATTGCATGAATATGAGATGTTCCAGGTGTGTGGATTTCTTATTGAGATCTTTTAATTTTATCCTTTGCAGATTTGCTTACCCCATACTTTCTCAACATCTTGGCAACATCTTAAACCACAAGAAAATTTTAATGTCCATCTATCTACCTTGCTCAGGAGACCAATGAAACTGGAACATTAATCATTCCCATAATAAAAACGTGCAGATATGTGATCTTTGCGAGAAAAAAAACAAGAGGCCCACAGGCCTTGACGGTCACCTGAGTACCATAGTCCTTAGATTGACATTGTCAGAGAGTCTCATGTTTGCATTTTAATTAAGCCTCATTTTGAAGTCTATAAACCCTAATCTGAGACTTCTCTGACTGTTACCCCGCTTTTATTATTTGATGTTTGAAAAACATTCATTCATGAAAATGGGGGGGGGGGGGGGGGGTTCAAGAGTCTGAGGAATCTGGATAATCTATACCTTAGCTCCAGGGGCCAAAAATTGTAAACTTTTGGTAATAAGAGACATGCTGGCCTTCAATGGTCAATCTTTTATAATATTCACAGTTTCATTTATAATGCACACAAAATGCATACAGCTTATTTCTACAAGTATACAATGCACAGGATATTAAAAGTAGATTTCCTAAAATAGAACACATATTTAATTTAATATTGCCAAGTCAATTTAACATGTTGTTTTAAGATGAAGTTAAAATTGTTAATGGATGAAACACAGCAATTACCCTAAGTAAAAATAAATGTTCAATATATGGCCATATTTATCACCCCTCCCCACCCCCAAAATAAAAAGCCTCAACTTCTGCTCCATGGCCTGGGCGGTGAATTTCACAATTTAACATCAGGACATTATGAACATAATAACAATGCATGACTTTATCTCCCACGACTGTGATAGTACAGAAGAAAATATTATTAAATCGATACATTTTCACTATGTGGCCATATTGGCCCCGCCCTAGGGCCTGAACCCCTGTCCCAGGGACCATGAATTTCACAATTTAGGTAGAGGCCTGTTCCAGGGGTCATGAATTTTATAACTAAGGTAGAGAACTTCGTGGACATCATAACCATGCATTTAGTTTTCCACAAATATGTATGGAAGCAGAGAAGAAGATTTTCTAAGATTTAATACATTTTCACCATATGGCTATATTGGCCCCACCCTAGGGCCTGAACCCGTTCCAGGGGTCATGAATTTCACAACTAAGGTAGAGAATGTCGTGGACATCATAACCATGCATTTAGTTTTTTTGTTTTTTCTCAAATATATATGGGAGTAGAGAAGAAGATTTTCTAAGATTTAATACATTTTACTATATGGCCATATTGGCCCTACCTTAGGGTCTGAACCCCTGACCCAGGGGCCATGAATTTCATAATTTTGGTAGAGGGCTTCATGGACATCATACCCATCATTTAGTTTTTTCCCCACATTTGTGGGAGTAGAGAAGATTTTTGAAAATTTGTCCTTTTTTTTGCATATTTGGCCCCGCCTATGAGGCCCCAGGGGTGGTAAAGCCATGAATTTCACAATTTAGATTCCTCTTACCATAGAGATTCTTCACACCAAAAATGGTAACAATTGGCCTTGTAGTTTTCAAGAAGTTAAAAATGTAAAATTGTTAACGCACGACGCACAGACGCACGACGACGGACGAAGACCAATTGCAATAGGTCACCTGTGTGACTCAGGTGACCTATAAAAAGAAAGTTTTAACTAAGTAATTCAGGAATAAGCACCAATGCCAGTGTACAAAGAGTGAATGGATGAAGGGAAAAAACAGTTTTTTCAAAAATCAACAATGAGAATCATTTGCAGTAACAAAATTTTCTGAGATCAGGATAAAGTTTCTTCACACATGAAGACTGGTTTCCATAGTGATCTAATCTGCTAATGTCATGGAACACTTCATATCTGGAGTCTTTGAGATTCCTTGTTATCATCCCTTCATACTGTGCATAGTTAGGAACAGTTTCCACTGTGATCTGGTAATGGGCGACATCCACACTTACTTCAGCACTGAAGTTTGAAACTCTTTGATCACTGTCCAATGTCTTCAAAAACTTTAAAACCTAGAAGTATAAAAAGCAGAAAAGTTAATGATTGACTGCTGAATAATGGACTCTTAATTAATGAAAACATATCTGTCTCATAACTGCAATGGTATTGCACACAAATTGAGTAACACACATTAATGGCTGCACGTTATGAAAATTTGTTAGCACACTGACACAGTGTTGCCATTGTGAGACTATATCTTAAAAAAAAATAATGATTTAATGCTTATATTTGCATTTTTTTTCAACTTCTTGCCTTGTCTGCGAATGTGTTCAATATCTTAAACGTGTGGATTATATACCAGTACATCAATAAATAAATCTTACAGGCAGTAAAATGTATACAGCAAAAATAGTAATGCAACAATACATGTACTCAAGCAGAAAATGCATCTACTCACCTTTTCATTTGGACTTATTAAATTGGCAGAAACTATTTTGAGAATTGAAAGCTCTTGGCAAATATTTCTCAGAGGCTGGGTCAACTGATTGATATGTTGCAAAAGTTCATAAGCCATAGTCTGAATATTCTTGCTATTTGTGTCTTCTTTACTTTCCACTAAACAGGAACACCACTGCAAGTCAATATGAGCAGATGCACAATTCTGATTGGCTGGAATTTCTCTAAGGAGACTTATTCCTCTGGATGAAATCACAGGTTTATGTAAGCGTGATAAATCAAGAATGTCTTTAAGAGATTCATAAATATCAAAAGGAGTGGTCAATCTATCAGCATTTTTTGCAAGTTGTTTTATCAACTCGGGATGTTTTAGTTTGAACTTATGGGGAAAATGAAGGCTAACAAATGGCAGTCTCTCCTCTATTTTCCCTTGTACAGTCCTTCGTACTTTTCCATACCTAGCACCATGATCTCCCATAACAATCAGAAGAGTACTGTCAAGAAAACCTAATTTGCTGAACATTTCTAAAGTATTTACGAAATCCACATCCAAATACTCTCCTGGATTATTGTCCCAGTGGGTCAGTTCAGCAAGGAAGGTCAAGGAGAACTTCGGAACATTCGGGTACTTTACGTAAAAGTCTTTCAAATATTCTAACAAAAATCTGTGATGAGGCGTAGCACCAGTACAGAATTTATTGCTCCTTTCTCTAAGCTCCGAATCCCAAAGAGCCAACCAAAATGGTCTCATGTAGTGGTCTGTAGGCGATTCCTTGAAACCATTTAAACGTAGGTTGAAAGCACTTATAGAAGGTTCATCTTCTGCAAACATGGTGACGTAACCTTTATCCTTGAAATCGTTCCAGATCATTGGATAAATGTCAACATATTCAGACTCCTCTTGACTTTTTCTAACCTCGGGTAACTCCAGTTCTGTTTTGCCTTGAAAAGGTATGAAAATCACATGATAATTAAGTAATTAAATCAATATCTCGCTCAGTTTGTGAAATAGCAACCTGTTTAAATAAAGACTTACTATAGCTGAGCCCAAAAATAATTCAGACAATGTATTCTCAAATATGTCTCTCTATGTAGTCATTTGGTACTTTATATATGTTTCAAAGTAAAGTCTATCAATTATATATGACATGTAATAAATAAACTACTAATTAAAAATTAAAATATCTTCAATATTTTAAATATGAATTCATAATACCTGTTAAAATTGGTATTAAGGCTGCTAACGTAGCATCACCAACAATATTATAACCATTTAGAATGGTTGAAGCCAAGTTCCTCTTTAAGTAGCCATAAGTTTTGGGTAGTTTTCTACGGAAGGACATGTGCGACATGGAATCTAGCATTATCATCATCACATTCATTTGGTCAGGAGTTGGCTTCTGAGATGCTGCTCTCTTCAAAACATCATTGCGAGGATAAACCTGTACCAAAAATTGATCAAAGTCCACAAGATACTCATTGAAAATGCTGCCTTCATACTCCATGGGGTCATTATTGTTATACAAACTGTCATTACTAGAGTAATCGTCAACCTCATTATCCTCAGGCGCATGAATGAGATTGTAAGTCGAATTTAAAAGACATTTCACGTGTACAAAATCATGCTTTATAAGCATATTGAACGGCCCGTTTTCTTTAACAATTCCTTCTGTGTAAGTGAAAAATGAATCAGTTACTCTCTCTATCCCTCTTACTTCACATGCTTTCAATGTTGGTTTATCATCGATTTCTCCGTTTTTTGGTTTGAATTCGTACAAGTCAAGAGTGTTGTGTTCTGGGTAGAGAACACTTTTATTGATGGAAAGAACATTGTCCTCAAAATAAAACAGGTTGGTTCCGTTGCAAATCAGGGGTTTCTTCATCGGTTGAATGGCATGTTCAATAGCACTACTGTACAGAGGGAGCCTGGGTATTTTACACATATCACTGTAGATCTCCTTCTGAACATAGTCAGACAAGAACATCCTGGAAAATGAACCTCTTCCTGACGAACCGTCTCTGCTAACTGTCTCCTTTAGGGTCGAGTGTATATAACTGACAGTCAATGCGATGAAAACAATAGTACTTATAATCACTACTTTACATTTCAGCTTGTATCTACACCTGAAGAGTGCCATAATTTTTCACAGACCAATCCAAAAAGAAGCAATTAACCCCTTTCCATTGGTCTCAACTCTATCAAGATACCCAAGACAGCTATAGGTATACGGTATCCATTTTGGACTCTTCATTGTTTGTCATGGCTTGGCATTAATGCATTTTTATTAACAAGTAAGACTAACGTTACATGCACAGGCATTGTATATGAACTTGTATCTCTTGAATATTATAAGTTTACTTTTGTAGAATATCCAAGTTTTTTCATGCATTCTTAAAGCACGTGAATCACTTTCACCATGTTTCTGACGAAAGAAACGGGCGTAAATGCTCCATGACGGAACTCTTTCCCGGTTTACATCGGTTTAGACAGTTAATGGTACAGTGGCTACAGTTCGGACTGTAGGGTCACACACAAGGTAATCGGCTTTTGGTATGTAAACAAAACATTCGAGGAGAGTTGCGTCGGGGCATTCCTGTAAAATTGAGACCGTGCGCTATCATGGCGCGCATGCGATGTGTCGCCTATCGAGCGGTGAGGTTGTAGGCAACAGTTAAATTGATGCTTCCGAAGGAAGGGGTGTATTTTTTTTTTTTTTTTTTTTTTTTTTTACAGATATGCAACTTTAGTTTATGTTGACTTGTAACTTACTTTTGTTGACATGCATAGATGTCAATCAATATATATAAATCAATATAAATATTATAATATTCTATAGTTGCATGTCAACAAAAGCAACTTGCAGTTTGTACACTGAATGTCTCATATGGTCTATATAGCCAATCATTCCCAACCATACAATTCCAGTTGCTATTTATTGTGCATGTCTGAATAATATTATGAATGGTGGTGAATTAACATCTGTGGTACTGAGCCATGTGCTGCATGGTTCCCTCTGCTTGTTACCATTTTTCAGACTTCAACTCTTTACACTCTAGTTCTAAAAGCCTGTGATGTATACTAGAAATTCTGTGTCTCTCACTTTGTTGCTTGTTTTTTTTTTTTTAACCTTACAATTAATAATGATCAAGTTACCCTCGAAGTACAACATCCACATCGCCCTTCAGGCTCAGTACATATTGTACATTTATCATCATATTGACATTAAAAACTGCAGTAATTGTTATTATTATACGTTCATGTTAAATACTGAAATCTGATTGGTTTAGACACAGTTTATAATACGTTCTATTACCCTTAGCTTTAGCAACACACTTGGCAACGGGTAACACAACGAATTGTTACATGCGCATACAGTTCGCCATAGAATTCACGTCATTCCTAAAGAAGTCAGTTAAGTTTTCTTTAAACTTCGCATCGGTTGACTATGGTTTTCTCGGGGTGTCTGTCAATTTCAACTGTTACCCTCCCAAGCAGGCACTATTTATATACAGTATAACATTTGTAATTCAATGTCTCCAGTGGAATGTTTGTCACAGATCACAAAAACATCCTATAATAAATGAATAAATGAGCAAGTTTAGCACATGTATGATTTCTATTTTTATTATAAAGATACTGATGACATTTACATATCAAACATCCTTTTCATATCGATACGCAGCCGACATAAATATATAATAGATCTTACAATTTCATTAATAACATATTAATTTATATATATCTCTATATCTACATGATTAAGGATAATTCTATCTTAGTTTTTTAATTAGTCTATAGATTGGGGTTAAACACCAAACAGCATTCTGAGGTCATCCAAGGTCAACTTTGAACTCACTCCTCCAGACCTATAAACAGAAATAGACATGAACATACATGTATGTTTACATCTACCGAGTATAATTCCCTCTATTTCTTACAGAAACTTATTGTTAATTTATAGTGCTATAGAAACAGCCAGACTGAAATCTACACGCCCCGTTTATCGATTGGTCAAAACCTACAGCGACCTAAGAAAAATCACGGACTGCACGATATAATCATGATTATGTCAGACTCAAATTCCCATAGGAGATGATTTGGCTGTTTCTTTTAGCTAACGTACTGATGTACATTAACAGTAATTTAGTTAATTTAACTTACTTTTTACAATCTATTTATTAATTTGTTAAAAGAAAGATGTAAATATAAACAATAAAATGCTTTCTTTGAAGATTCATAGCGATCATTGCACAAAAAATTTACATAATCCGCCAACGCGGGTTATGTATTTTTTCTGCAATGTCGCCATCTTCATATCCCGCATGAATCACCAAAGAAAGCATTTTATTGTTTAAATGAGTAGACAATGTATAAAGCCAGTGGAGCTTGTCACAAAGGTATCCGTAATGGATCTTTAAGCCATTAGATTGAAACTGGCTGGGGTCTTTTTTGGCAAATTTTACCATCACAAAGATTTTAAAATGCATTTTATTGATTAAAAATTGTACAATTTGAGAATCTGAAATTGACCCCTCCAATTTCCTTTTATACAATAACCTTTATAAAATGTCTAATTTCTAACATTGTGATTAGTTATCAATCATGCACAGATTTTTATTTACTAATATCTGTTCCTTGTTAGAGGTCTGTTATGAGCCTTGTAAATATGTAATGGTCGGTTTAAGTTTACTTTAATACACATACCCAGTAAGGACACTTTTTGCTAATTCCTGTTTTTTCTGCTGAAGTGCTACAATTCTTTCTTCAATCGTATCCTTACATAAAAACCTGTTTAGAAGACAATAAATATAAGAATATGTACAGATGTAATGATCAAATGAAAAAGACAATTTGCTTTATGTAATATTTGACTAATTGACAAAAAATATTAGTTCATTTGACAAACCATTTTCAAAATACATGAACCTGAACTATCATTGCTACATTATAAAATTATATTGCAGATAAATATTGGACCTCTAAAGGTTGAATCAGGTGTACCTGTGTATAAATACATCCTTTGTTTGACCCACTCTGTAGATCCTGTCACAAGCCTGATCCTCCAATGAGGGATTCCTACAAGGATTTAAATCAATATCATTTTTCGCACAGACAAATTCCAAGTGTTTCCAAATTTAATATCTTTACTTGATATTTTTCTTTAAAATGTAAAATAACACCTTATAAAAGTAGAGTCTATCGGTAATTCAGTCACTTAATTTGCTAAATTCATATTCATTTTCTCTGAGAAATCTAGGTAAACTATCAAAAACATATACTGTGGCTTCATCAATATTCGTTGAATACCAATTTTCATGGATTTCGTTGTTGTGTTTATCCACGTAATTAAATGTTCATTGAAGTGCAATTTCTATTAACATTTTTTATTGATAGGGTCATTGGCCACCACTTTACATACCCTTGAAACTTTGATTTTCACTTTATCCACGAAAATTGATACCCTTGAATATAATGAAACCACAGTATGTATATTAACACACAGAGTTAAGAGTTAAGGGACACATTAATGCATGTCAGAGAGAAGGATCAAACAGTGTGTGGTGTGTATAGGACAAAGAATAAATATCATAGATAATACACCTACCATCTCTCTCTCTCTCTCTCTCTCTCTCTCTCTCTCTCTCTGTTCTTTAATGTATATTTCACACTAAAACAAGCTGCTCCACTTAACATACAAGGAAACAAATCAAGATTACCAGTGTTGATCTATAAGAAACAAATGATTCCCTCCAATCAAATTGAGGCCTACTCCTCCGGCCTTCAGAGACACCAGCATGACCTCTGGTCCATGGATATTCGTGTTGAACTCTTCCACAGCCTCCATCCTTTTCTTTGCTGACACTGAGCCCTGAATGATGGTGTACTTGATTCCTGCTTGTCGTAAGTGATGAGCTAGAATATCCAACATCTTGGTCCACTGGGACACCACAACACTAAAAGTAAAAAATTAACACTAAATAAAATGCACTGATGTTTAAAACAAATCAGTTCAAGAAATAAATACTGTGTATATTTTTAAAAATTTAAGATAAATATTTGTGAATAGCTTGTTTATTAAATGGTTTTATTCCCAATATTAGGGCTACTTTTACATTATTTATTCACAAATTACCAAGCATTGACTTATACCTCTTCTGTTTCTGTGGTAGTTCTCTAATATCGTAGAGTTTATCCATCACAGCTTTTAACTACAATCAAAAGACAGATTCGTTACCAAAAAAATAAAACAAAAATGAAATGAGGGCATTATGAAGTGAATATTTGTCATGCTAATGACACATGTAGGTACCTTGGTACTCATGACTTCCGTGTGAAATATGGGGGAATCCCTGGTCAGCTTTTCCTTCTCCTCTGTGGATCCTCCCTCTCCTAACATGAGGTCCTTCATTTGATCAACGATGTCCAGCTCTAACCCCTCAGTGGCTGTTGTCTCCTCATCAAAGGCCTGCAGATAATCAAATGTTCTCATACAAACAGCGGTAAACAATGACAAGGTTGCTTGTAAAAGTTCTTAGCTACTATTTTTTTTGCATTTTAATTTTCTTCAACTTCTATAACTTTTGGGGGATGTAGGAAATAAAGATTGAGGGTGTAAACATCTAACAATAAAAAAATATAGCATGGATCAAACATTGAATCTTAAAAATATCTCAAAATATGACATCATGCCATAATCGTTACATAAAAATTCCATAAAAATGCTAAATAAAAGATGAATACAATCAATGGGTTTCTTTTTTTGGTGTAAAATGTTTACATGTAATATAAGTTTAATTAAATCCAAGCCGATTCCAATTCTTACTTCCTTCATCAGACTCAAGTGACAGCAGCACTGTCTGAGTCGCAGCAGCATGACCAGGATCATCTGACCACTGGACCGTCCCGAGTCTCCCCCGGGAAGCACCATCCCAGAGCTACCTGGGGTGTCCCCCTCTGTTCGGTCCCTGAATGGATTGATGGAGGGCTGGGAACCAGTAGTTCTCCCAAGCTCTTTATCCTCATGCCTTTTCAAGTAGTCTTTCATCACAGACCTAAAAGAAAGCACAATGCATAAAAATAGATACCATCCATAACTGTCTTTCTATCTGTTAGATTTTTTTTTTTACTATGATCATGTTTTACACACTGTAAGTTCTAGACTTTATCAATGAATGATATGTACATATACATGCACCTGCAAATTTTTTTCTTACATACAGTTAATGGATTTTAGATTATGGCATAAAGTAAATACCTAGATTGTGAAAACAACTTCTCATACACCATTCTTTCATCTTCAGAGAGTTCAATCTCATGAACAGAGGATGATTTTGATGGCAAGGAAACCTATTGAATTACAAAAGTGCGATAACTGAAGGTCATTGACAGACTTGAATCAAATTATCTATCAACCAACCTTTGACCATATAAGAATACAGTAACTCTAACTGAAATATTCATGAAGCCTTTATAAGCTTTGTGTCTAATGATAAACCGATGGAATGCCTTACCAGAGGTTTGCCAGCACTGTCTATCTGAGATTTAGTGCGGCGCAGCAACAAGCTCTTGATGAGAACATTTAGCCTGTTGTTTCCACCAGCTGAAAATCAAATAACACAGAGAACAATGTAGTCTCCAAATGAAATCTTCTGTTATATTTATTTAGATCATTTTGTTGCAATACTTGTACTGTCTCATATGATTCAATAATTAAAATGTATATTGCACAATCATTCAGTAGCTAGAGTTAATAAATTACACAATTTTAATAAACTCTTCTAGAAGAGAATCTATAAATGAATGGTGTACAGATAACACAAAAAAATCATAAAGCAATATTAACTTGTGATTTTATCAAAATCACCTTTGCTTTTTTCAACTTGTCGCTTCCACACTTGGTATTCATCAAAAGGAGAACAGCGCAGAAACCTGAAACAAATTTTACAACAATGATTTGTATTTTTAAATATCAACTGCTAAAATACATGTACAATTTACCTGTTCAAAATGAAAAAACCAATGAAGAAAAAGGCTCAAAACAGTCCTTTTACCTAAGTAGGGAGTAGACGTCCAGCAATTCATTTTGTATAGGGGTACCAGTCATGGCCCAGCGAAATCGAGCACGCAATCGACAGCAAGCCATGGCCGACAGACTTTTCCTGTTTTTAATGTTGTGAGCCTCGTCAAGGATGATCCTCTCCCAAACAATGCGGAGTAACGTGGCATCTGCCTTCTCAGATCCTGCACCATCATCCTAGAAACAGAAAGGAGGTGAAAAAGTGTTTACTGATCACAGCCATTTTACCTAGACAACAGCGATCGATTGTCTTGGAAAGGATTGGAATTTTTTAAGTGCATTGAGAATTATTGATGATGAGCAAAATTACTTGTTTGTCTTCCATGTTCTTTTCGTCATCCTTGGCCGGAGCGTTAGCATCCACATTTACTGTCCCTACTTCCTTACCAACAAGTGAGTAGGTGGTAAGTACAATGTCATTATCTGCTAGCCTGTAAAAATGCATTGCTCAGATATAAGAGTCATCCGAGTGGATAAGAATAAAGCATGTACATGTGTATGTGCATCTCACTGACTTCTGTATTCCAGTACATATACATGTATGTGTATATTCTTTCAAATTTGAAATCAATACAGGTATGATGTGCCTAAATTGTTCACAAATAATTTCCATACAATTACATGTAAGTCTACAAGTACATGTATATGTTAATATTTCTCCTTATACCTGAGAATATCTTTCTCCCGGCCCTGTCCATGGTACATTAAGACCTGGAGCTTTTTCCCTTTGACCCGCCTCTCTATTTCTTTGTGCCAGTGATGAATGAGGGAGGCAGGGCAGATAATCAAGGTGGCCCGGGACTTAATGACTGTAAAAACATGACTTGTGTAATGTAAAAGGTACATGTAAATATTAAATGAAATCAGCTGGGATTTGGAACAGGGTCCTCTGGCATAATAATCCAGTACTCTACAATTCAAGCTAAAGGGTAAGCCCACAAGCCATAGCCAGTAGGAAAGCCATTTACATGTATCTGACTCTCCAACACATAATGATAGTGTATGATGAAACATCCCCTGCTCGTTGTGTCTCACCCTTTTCGAGCTGCTTCTCCCTGCCTCGCCACTCATCTTCCTCCTCCTTGTCCTCCTTTGGTTTCAGCTGTTTCTGTTTCAGCACCAGTGAAATCATGGTCAGAGTCTTCCCCAGTCCCATGTCATCAGCTGTAGGCAGCAATAGAAGAGAATAAAGTACAGGATGTACAAACCTATGTTATCATTGTTGGAACCCATGAAATTATATATTCACTCGTGCAATGGAAATAAATCTTGTTGGTTCTGATGATGCTACATATGTATCATCAGCTCTCAGAAAATTTTAGGACAAATAGCCATCTTAACACATTTAAATTTACTGTAGAATACAATTTTTTAAAAGTTGGGTTTTATATTGAAAGATCAAGAGATATTTATAAGTACATGAACATGTGTATAAATACATGTATTTCACAAAATATTGTTTAACATCTATAGAATGCAAATCATTTCTTAAAATTACAAAAAGTACCAGCCCAGTAATGACATAGGTGTGCATGTATTTTGTGTTTTAAAAGTATCATTAATAAAGGAAATTCCACCTAGTATTCCCCCAGGTGGGTGTTGCCCCTCCCTCCATGTGAGCCAAGCCAGAGCTTGTCTTTGATGGGTCATTAGGGTCACCTTGAGACCTTTAGGGTCCTCAATCTCAGTGCTAGAATCAGGACATGTCTCCAGCTGTCTAAATGCGGGTAAATAATAAAATTATAAACCAATTCAACATTTAGAAAAAATACCATTCCTCATCTTAATAATAAAGAATGCATGTAATATCGCTTTGTGAGAGTGGTTACTTACTTGTGTAACTTTTCAATGGCTTCCTTAGTTACGCTCCCCACCTCCCTCAGCCGGGCAGCGGTCATGCGACCTCCGTACAAGGTCATGGCTTGTGGGTTAGCTGTAAAACATATAACACTGATAATTAGCTTTCTAGCCTAAGAATACCCATAAAAAACCCAAAAATTCCATAAAAATATGATGACATATGATCTAAAAAATTGTTCTTACTTTGAAGCACTTTAGTAATGACTAATTGACTTTAGTCAAATAATTAAACATTGATTTATAGAAAAATAATTTAAATGTTGTGTGACATGCAATAAAAGAGTTACGTTTAGTTTCATTCATTGTAGGCTTGACAAAAATAAGAGCATATGATAACTCTACATTACCTGCATACAGCTGTTGCAGTATATGTGGGGGTATGGTGGTGGCATGAGGCAGTATACTGGTCTGTTTCAGCCCCTGGGGGTTGTGGGGAACATGACCACCAGTGGGTCCTGATTTCTGTGCATCCTGAGCTCCTATTAATTTTCAAGAAAAAAAAAATACAATAAAAAACCTGATTATACTGTTTTCATTGTTACAGTAGAAGCTTGAGAATTTTACTTTTGCTCAGTTACCTTTTTAAGAATAAAAATCTTTGGATTAGGTAAAATTACACTGAGATCTACATGTATTTGACAGACCTGGCTGAACGATGTGAACGAGTTTCTGCTGCCCATCAGCTCCTGCTGCATACACTTTTATCACCTGTGGCTGCTGGCCCTGGATCTGTTGACCAGGGACCACTCTAATGGTTTGGGCGGGGCCAGTGCCATCAGCTGATGGAACTTTCATGACCTGTGGCTGAACACTTTGTCCTGTGGGTTTTGGTAGTATACTGACAGGTTCTGGAATAAAACAGATGCAGTTAAGTATGAATACCTGTAATTCATACTATATCATAGCATGAACTCTTGATATTAAAAGTAATAACAAAGGATAAATTCTTAATAATGCACATGTGGAACTCAAGATATCAAAATTATCAAAATATCAAAAGATATCAAATCACCTTTCAAACAAAGCATTTTAAACTTTTCTAAATATTTCTTTAAAGTGACAATGTAACAATTACCTTTCACTTTAGATCTTGGTTTAAGGTCGGCGATTCTTTTGTTGAGTTTTGTCACAGCTCGTTCTATATCATCTACCTGTTTGCGAAGTTTTTCACCTTTGTCAGGTAAACTGGACATTTTTACAGTGGCTATTACATGCTAATAAAAACAAAATATATTATTCATTAATCATTACATGTTTGCTGCACAATGCTATAATTCTAATTATTAAAAAAAGTTCATACATTACTTCATATCATGGATCTTTGTTTTTCTTACTGTTGGAAAACTGCATTAACTCCATTCATTAGAGTTATACAGGTATCTACCTTTTGTCTGTTCAACTGTTGAAGTAGTGCATTTCTAGAGTCTATGTCACTCTGTAACTGCCATTCTTCTGCAGCTGTTAGGGGCTGAATATTCTTGTTTGCTTGTATCTGATTGGTCGACTGTAGATCTTGAGATAAAGGCAAAGTATGGGCAGGGGGCTGGTATCTGGTTTGCTTGTCTTCTGGACTAGTTGCTCTATTAGTTGTTCCCACTATTCCTCTGGGATTCTCTCCCTCATCATCACTTGTCAGGTCAACAATTTCCACAGGACTCTTTGGGCTGGACCCTTCTTGTTCACCAGACTTCATGCGGATTCTCTGAAGCAGCGGAAGTTCTGGGGAGGAATCAGTTTGGGAACCTGTTTGTGGGCTCTTTTTCTTAATTCTACCAATACCCTCATATTTGTGTCTGTGAACTGGGGTCTTCTTATCTCCACTGCCAAGGTTTAAATCAGACTCCGATTTGCTTTCAGTGGTCAAGGGACTTCTGTCAAGGTCTGAGTCCGATGTCAGTGAAACAGAGTTATTTTTGGAATGTGGTGAGTCAAAGCTATCGATACTCTCTGATTCAGAAGTTGATGACAGATTGCAATACTTTTCTTCCTTCTGTTTTGAGTCTGATTGACTTGTCTTCTTTAACTTCAGTTTGTTTTCTTTTTGAGGTTTGGCCCTTGTCTGTTCTTCCCCTGACTCTTGTATTCCTTTATCAATACTCAGATTGGCCAGTCCCTCCGAAATGCCTCTTTCTGTTTGCTCCTCAGAGACTGGGTCTTGAGATTCAATGGAAGACTTTTTGTCTGGTTCCATATTTTTTGTCTTTATTGGCTGAATTTCAGAATCTGTTACTGCCTTTTTGCTTTGTACTAATGACTTTCTTTCCTGGTAATTATAATCTGCCAGAGGTTTGCCAGATACCTATGCAATAAATAAAATCTTCATAATGTGAAAGTTTACTGCTTAAGTGGTTATATGATCAATGGGCATATATAGTATAATCATATATGGTAGATTCCTTATTTTACGCGAGTACATAATTCTGCTATTTAAATTTCAACCGTTGTGTATCAAATGGCAAGAATATAAAATCTGGAATGCCAAATTTTTATCATTATGATATTTTCAGTTAGTTTATATCTGTCTGAAAAATAAAAGCAAGATTTTAAAATCCGCGAGATGTACTTCTTGCGATTTAATGCTGATATTAATTCCTAAATTAAGTTTAATTAGGAATCTACAGTATTATTTTTCTGGAATATCATAAGATATAATATTAACTGTAGATTATTGATAGTGTGTTTTATATCACCTTCTTTAGAGTAAAATATCCACACCAGTTTTCATGAGAGTCTTTCTTGCGACACCTGTAATACTGCCTAATAAGGGAAAAAAATCACACTATATTACTGCATGCACATTTGACATC
The DNA here is from genome assembly GCA_016163765.1 of Magallana hongkongensis. NCBI lineage: Eukaryota > Metazoa > Mollusca > Bivalvia > Ostreida > Ostreidae > Magallana > Magallana hongkongensis. The sequence continues at coordinate 25,005,607 of WFKH01010211.1, forward strand.
GATCATCATGGCCAGGTACAGTAATTAACTTACTTTAGATATATACTTCAAAAAGCTTTAAAATTGGTACTAACCTTTTTTCATTAGTTTTCTTTGAGCAAAATATAGACTGTAGATCTACGGTAGAATGATGTCTTGGACACTCAAGTTTTTGTGCACTGGAAAATATATGTATGCATGTAAATTATGGTAAAAATCACTGGATTTACACCTAACATTATGGTCTTTTGATGATAATACAGCACACCAGAAAACAATATAACATTTTTTTAACAAAAGTATGAAATTGCATCTAAGAATAAAATGTATAATTCATACTCAGATTTCTTCACAAAGCCACATGATGCAGACTGACTGCAGACATAAAAACTAACACCATGGGATGGTCCATCCTTCAGACCAGTCTTTAAAAAACACAACTCATCTAAAAATTAAATAAAATTATATTATGCTATAACCATTAATAGAAATTCATTAATCTTAAAAATAATTAGCATAACGTTAAACCTTTCATTAAAAAAAAGTTACTATCGGTTTCGCTTTCTTTTCGGAGTTTTTGGTTTTATTTAAAAAAAAAAAAATATTAATTTAAAGTTGTCGACTCATATATCTTATTGTATTCACAATATTTTGTAATCACTAACTATGCTTTTCACATTTGATTTCCTCCATGGTATTTTGTTTTCGTTTTACTTTCAAATTAAATGTCGCGCGAGAAATCGCGAGATGGGATCGACTAATCAAATTCTTAGTAAGAAAACGGCTCATCGATTGCTAGCCAATCAAAAATAACGTTAAAAGTAATTCATGGAAAACCAAAACATGATGAAATGACAAGACAACGTGGAATCCTGGATTAGCGGATAGTTCTTTTGAAACTAAATAGTGACATCATGCGAGACACACTCAAAGAGAATACCAAACAGTAAGTTTAAATTGTACAACATTTAAAAAGTACAAAGATACGACAAGGGTTTTTAACAGTATTGATTTTTCCTATACAACATGAAGGACAAGTTTATGACATATGTCTCTGAACCATACAATTTGGTGGAATTTCTGTAATCATACAATTAAAGTTGTAATATGTGAACACATTGCAACAAGTTTCTTGAATTCGAAGTAATTTTTCAAAAATATATTAATTTAAGATTATAACGTTATATTGTCCTGGCGTCATGGGTTTCCGATAGTCTAACACTAAACGCTGCCTATAATGACTGTTTCTTTTTTTTAACAATTTTGAAACTAAATCATTTTTTACCTTAGACATAGCATCGAAAATTGCCAATACAAAATCAAAGTTAGTCGACATCATATGCAATTTCTAGCTATAAATAAACTGGATGCCACATTTGACCAAAGAAAATGTGCGTCATGTGTTTCCGATAGTATGTTTCATCAACAATTTTTTTCAATAATACTTAACATAAATGTGGCATAACCTTTAAAATATATTCTTTATCATCTTTAATTGTTTTCTAAGCCTTTTATTTCAACGTAAATCGTCCAGATATTTAATTTTCCCCATAACTTCATAACATCAATTATGATTATTACAATACCGTCATTTGTATGATTATTAATAACGTTTTTATTTCAGAAGAAGCTTAATTTATAGCGCTCCTAGGATTGCAAACTAAGAAAAACTTTACAAAGTCATATGATAATTTTAGCATGTAAATACGTCATCAGAGGTCTATTTGACCAGACGATAAGTAATTTTAGATTCTGTGATATTATAGTTAGGATTTGGGATAATTTTAGTGTCTTTAATTTAAGCAATAGTAAAAATTAGTTTTTTATGAGTCTTTTTGAGTTATCGTGTGATTTTAATCATTTCACACAGCATAACTTTGATATATATGAATATAAAGATGAAAGGAGATTTCGTACATCCGGTGTCCAAATTAATTAGGAAAATGACGTCATTTTGGAGAAAACTCACGTGACTAAAATAGACTATCGGAAACACATGACTATCGGAAACACATGATGGCACTATAATTATTGAAAATATAATTAATATTCAGAAGTTTTGATTCTTTTATATATTGAGTGGATTTGTATCTTTAATTCATAAAATTCTATAGGTATATAGGCATTTCTAATGTTGAAAAAAGTGCACTGAGATGATATCAAAGATAAATTTATCAGCAGTTGTGTGAATCAGCAACGTTTTCACGTCCCTGTGTGAATGTTGCTTTTTTAGATACTTTAATTCATAAATTAATGAATACTGTATCTCAGACCATTGTATGATTGATTACTATACAAATGCATTCATACCTAGAGGCCCAGATATGACATAATGGCAGAAATAACAATTACTTTACATGAACAATAAGTTATATATACTTTCAGACTTAGGCTTGTATATGAAAATCATAAATATAATTCTTTTCTTGAGTCTTATCATTGATCAATATCTTTTTTATATATATTTAGTAGGGATGTCAATGAGTATTCAAGTTCTCTACTATCTTTTTTAGTCAATTGTTCGTCATAAAGTTCCGTATATAAAATTTGATAAAGTTCATTTTTTTTCTTAACCAGTTAGATCTTTTTTTTTTCTTCGCATTTAAGGTTCATATGTTACAGTCTGTTCCATTGGTGCCCCGATGTATTTTTTAAATGGCGCATACAGTGGTCTAAATCAAATTATTGTTTTGAATAAATTTTAAAGTACTTAGGCATACATATAATTGAGGAGACCAATTTGAAATTTCTTTTAATTTTAAATATCAATTTACTATTTGATTTGGATTAAATGTTTGTATAATCAAAAATTTAATCATATCAAGGCATTTGTTTTAATAATTGTTCACTTTAGTTGTTGATAAGGCACGGGGCAATGACTTTGCATGGAACAGGACATGTTTGATTTGCCTTAGATGATGTGTACCTCAATTATATGTAAGCATCATGAGAAAAAAAAAAAAAAGTCAGGACATTTGCTATCGGATATGTAGATAAAAATAATTTCCAATTTATCTTAAATCAAATACATGTACACTGAGTACATATAATTATAAGTTTTGAAATGTTTTGAGTTAACGATACTGTGGAAGTGACAATAGCATTATTTGTTTTGAATGACATACAGTTTCAATTAAATCAATGGGTACTCGACTATCGCTCGACTAAAGCCCCCGATTAATTGACTAGTCTCTTCAAGTAAAATTGACATCCCTAGTATTTATTGTTACATTAAAATTCAATCTATATCTGAATAAAATCTTTTGTATTTTGGAAGGTTTGCTACAGCTGAAGAAGAGGTGACATATGAATCTAGTGGACCTCAAGTAAAGTCCCATCAGTGGGTGGAAGCTAGAAATACCAATGGGAAGTTGCATAAACTTAAAAGTGTACTCTTGGTAAGTTGGTTTTGAAAAGCTGAATTATATGCCATTTTGCTTATACAGAAAATCTTCTTCTGTTAGGCTTTAAAAGGCTTTTTATTGGCTGTTAACACAGGTGCTTGTTTGATACAATAGGCTTATTTACTACATGTATAAACAATAGTAAATAAGCCTACTATATGAAACAAGTACCTGTAGCTTTAAAGTAAAATAAGCATGTTGATCACTTAAAACTAAAAGATAAATTGGTCAGAAAAAACCATTAAAGCCAATCTTTAAACTCTTTATGTCGTACATGATTTTAAAACATTAAATTTTGAATTAGGATTAAATGGTATCACATAATGTGTTGTATGCATGAGTGTAATTTGTGATGGAGAACTGTTGTTTGATACTGAAGTCTCATTGCACGTTGTTAATTGTACATATTGGCGATGATATTACAGATATCTGAATTGTAAGTATGAGGCAACTCTTTTTCCCAGTGGCATAATAATATATAATAGATGTATGATATTATTGCTATACTAATTCTCCATCAACCTGGGAGTATATAATATTGGTACACATTGGCACTAAATCGATGTAGCACCTTAGTCCTATTATGGAATATTATTTACTCTAGAAATCTTATCTTACTTTACAATACAATACAAGGTCATGAGGTTGAATTCATGTAAAAATAATTCAGAAAAATAGAATTCAGATCTGCTTACAGGCTGTACGTAAGTTAGAGCTAGAATAATTTTTTTTGAAATACAGAGCTTGGCAATTTGAAGAGGCAATTGTATATTTTATTATCACTCTCTGCTGCCTTTTCTCATCCTTGGATACTCAAACTCCACTGTGAGCAAATGCTTTATTTTGTGCTTAATGTAATGTGTAAGCAAGCTATAGTGATCTATATTTGCCAAAGTCCATCTTCTCCTTCTACTTTTGTAATCTGGAATTGATATTTAACATGACTGTCAGTTGCAGATAGATGATAGATACATGCACTAGCTGTCTTTTATTCTAAGAGAATCAATGTTTGTACATATTCATGAAGTAAAATTGTTCTGTCAATTGCACCCTTTTAATCTCCAACAAAAAAACTAAACTTAACATCTTTAGATATTTCCCATAAGGATATGAGGTTTAAGTTAAATAAATTTTTTGTTGGTATGATCTTTGAACAATTGAACAAAATCTCATCCTCTAACTCAGGAAAACTTCATTTTTACAGTAAAATATTAAATACTAACGAGTACAAGTTGCAAGATTACTTAAAGTTTTCCTTGAAAAAGCATGAAAGATCCCAGCTAACAAGATTAAGAATAAGTGCACATTCACTATTTATTGAAACAGGTAGATATTGTAAATTCTACTACAGTTATTGCAGAGATCAAAGAGATGCCGCGGACATTATTCTCCAGTATACCACGAACGTCATCAGTAAATTATCAGATCAGAAATACCTATTTGTCTCGCACTGATCATGAAAGTACAACTTCAAACAGTAAAAAGTTTTAAAACCATGTCAATTTCACGTGTTAGTTCCAGTCAAAACGATGTGTATTGCCTCAAATGTTTATTTTTAAGAGATCAATGCGGCTGTTCCTAGGACCTCCCTAGCACATTTTCACTGCGTGTTTTTACATAAAATATATAACATGTAGTAGTAATAATCGTATTAAATTGCCCTTAAAATATTAGGAATATGATTCAAAGATATTTTATAAATAAGTGAAGAGTATTGAAAATCCAAAGAAAAATTCTGTCGTCTGCTTGTGATTCCTTTGATCGATACACATGTAAAATTACTAACAAAACTGTTAAGGTTACACGGAACAGCCGTCAAAATGACCTAGATCGTCTCTCTATAGGAGAAACGATCTGTAGAAATACTGGGCTGTTAGTAGAATAGAAATAAAGTTCTTGTTATCGTGAATGTTGCAAGATAACCTCCTCGGTCTCGAAATGTTGTTTGAAATATAAAAGCCTCGGCTTTTATATTTCAAAACAACATTTCGAGACCGAGGAGGTTATCCTGCAACATTCACGAAAACTCGTACTTTATTTCTTAACCAATTATCCCAAAGGAAAAACGTTTATGCTATGCTTTTAAATTATATTAGTCGAAAATGAAAAACATTTTGTACTTTACTGTCCTGTGTATGACAATCTTCGATTTCATTATTGTGATATTTTCAATGATAAATTGTATTGTGGTATTGATCCCATAAAAGAAATTGTTAATCCATGTGATTATAATACATGTACTACAAAACATCTATGTATCTACTTGGATAAATGCTTTATGCAGAAAAAACAGTTCCAGGGACTATGAAGTATAGAATAAAACTGTCTTGCATGCTATAGCCTTTATGTTATAATTTTCTTTTGTCTGTCATTTGATTTCATTTTGACTGTATGCCAACATGGTGATGTCAATAAACCATTGAATTGAATAATTAGTTAATTTATAGTGTAGAAATTTGATTTGATCTTTTCTGTAAGTGTATGACCAAAACGATAAAACGACTGTACTTTTAACATCAGTGCAAATTAACCTTTTTCTCCAATTTACATACCGGTATATGAAAGTGATTTATAAAGTAATTTGGCTCCTCCACTTTTCTATAACAATATGAAAATGTGTTTGAAATGAAACCAAAAGGCAAATTATTTTTACATTTGAAAATTGAAGATGGTAGATATATTGCTGACCATCCCCCCCCCCTCCTTTTTTTCCCCAATTATTAAGATTTTTGTGTCATTTTGCCTGCCTCCCTTTCCACTTTTGAACAAAGCCACATTCCTGCACTGTAAGAGTAACTATGAATTTTCTGTAATGTGAATTCAAGGTAATATATTTGTTCATGAATGTAGCCTATTAAATCATTAAAGTAAGGTCATATTTCTTACATGTACGTACATTGCACCAAGATAAACAAACCAACACACAGTTGTGTATTGACTTGGGATAAATTGATAATAAAGATCATTGACTTTACACTGACACATGCATTTAAATAATTTAATTTTGAACTAGGAATTATAAACGAGACACATTTTTAAAAAGCACCTGCATTCTCACATGACCCCCCAAAAAATCGAAATCAATATTTCTGATCAGATATTATGAAATGTGTATATATACATTTATTATAATTATATACTCTTCAATTTTCTTTCCTTGATACATGTATTGATAATTTTACAGAGTACTGTGATCCAATTTCCGGATCACCTGAGACTCTGTGGTTCTCAGAATCCATATATCACTCCTCTCTGAAACTGTTAATGTAGTACACAATAAGTAATGTCTGTTTTATAGCACGTTTTAAAAAAGCTCATTTAAAAATGGCTTTGTTAGATAAGAAAAAGTACAATTGATAGGTTGAAGCATCAGCTACATATCTGCATTTTAGTGAATGTCATGTTCCAAACCAACTAGAGTTTTTACATTTCTCACCTTTTAGTTTATGATAATTCCTACTAAAAATGCATTTTATTGTCAAATATTGTCAAATTTTATAACAATGATTATGTCTTTAAATTGATGTACTTTCATCAAAATTGATATATGATCTCAAGGTGTCCCATACCACCATAAAGTCATTCCAAACTAATACATAATATATATGTACATGTATAATATATAGGCTTAATTGAGCCTACAAAATTCCTTTCCATTGCAACCAAATCAAGTATCAGTAATCAGCTATATGCATAAGTGGACTATCAACCCTTTGTCATTGCTACTATGTAACACAGATCTGGGTTACTGGAAATGGAAGGTGTTTATTTACTCGTGCGACAGTTTTCATCAGCTGGGAGCTTAATGATGTACTTTAAACTTTGACCAACATCAAGGTTGCCCCCTCAATACAGTACACTACCTACATGACTGAATTACAATATACAGCTGCGAGTTTATATATATATGTAGTGGCCATTCATTTCTGGCCATCTCTTTATGACAGAAGATAAGATAACATATCCTGTAGATAATGATCTGATCTTTTCATCACTTCTTTATGCTTAAGAAGATGGTAATATTATAATGGATTATGACCAAACTTGGTGAGATAAGTCAAAAGATGGTGTCTTTAATTTGGGACTAGATATTATGTAAAAAAGTGTTGATCATGGAGGAGTCTGTTCAAAGTTCTGTCCCCTATAAACAGCTAGAGGCTGGGTCTAAAACAAATGCTTTAAAGGTAGGTCTTTTTGTCAATGGTGACTTTGTAAAGATCTTATCTTTGAGGAGAAGGTAAATTAAATCATGCATGTTGCCAAATTTCTGTACATGTATGTGAAAGTCTTAAGAAGGTTGTTTTCTGTTGAGTATAGAATGTGAATAAAGAGAAAATTCAAATGAATATGAAATAAATTATATGATAATAAAAATCTTGCATTTTAAAGTTTGAAACATCCCAATTAAAATAGCTAGATCAAATTACACAATAGGAAGCATGCATCCACAGTTTATAGTCACTATAAACTGTGGATGCATGCTATTAGTGATACAGATTGGATATGCATGTATTATAAAACTTTATCATCATTTGATGGGGAATGTCATAGGCTATAATCAATATTACTACATATTCTTAACATTTCTTGATAATTAATTTCTTGTTGTAAAGATGTTCATATTCTTTCCTAAGATGTCAGTGAATTTAAACTACCATCCCCTCTACACCCCAAAAAAGAAAATTTTGAGGTGCATTTTCAAAATTAAATCAAAAAGCGTTTTTAAACAGGTTGAAAATTGATACTTTCTATTAAATGCTTCAGGAGTGGAAGAAGTCAAGGGTCATAGAGAAGTTTGTGTATGTGGTGGCTGTGATAACCATTATATTCCTCACCCACGCGACAGTCTACGCCCAATGGCTGCTACCATACTACTATGCTGTCAGTACTCCCATCTTGATTCTCATACGAGTCATCATGTATTGGTAAGTGAGAGAAAATCAAAAGTATTGCCATATGCAATCAAATAAAAAAAAGTTTCCTGCAAAACAAGATTATCTTGAATAGATTCTCTGCATATCAGTAAACGAAAATTATCAATGTAGAAGTTATATATACTGTACCTTACATAGCTGAAAACCTTACGTACCTGAATTACATACTAAATGTGTGATTTTATTTTCCAGGAAAAACAAATGGCAGTATTTCCTGTTGGACTTCTGCTACTATGCCAATATTTTGTGGTACAGTTTTATCTGGTGGGTTTCACTGCATCTTTTCATATTGAAAAAAGCATTTAATGATAATTATTAAACTTGTAAATAAATGGGTATACCGGGTATATAATATAACGTTGTGTTTTTAGGGTGCCATACAATGAGAAGTTTTTTGCAGTGGTCTTTGCCCTGTCTAATGGCCCCCTGATCTGGGCGATGGTGGTGTACAGGAATTCCCTGGTTTTTCACAGCACAGACAAGGTCACCTCTGCCTACATTCACATACTGCCCGCTCTGCTGTCTTTTGGGTGAGTGTAAAATTTGACTCTGTACTACTGTTAAATTTTTATCACTCATTTTGACCTCATTTTGCAATTCTCGAACAAATGAGGTTCTAATTTGATTGAATTGTATAATGCAATGAATCTGTTCTTTTCTAGAAGACCTTTTCATCAAATGTACTAAAAATTGTATTTATGGACAGAGTGATACGGTAACTACATATGATGTTATGTATTTTTTTTCTTGATTTAGTATCCGTTGGTACAGAGAGGAAGTGTCCAAGTACTGGTTTGATGAATTTGTACCAGAAATGCTGGAGTTGTCCCCCATTTGGTTGCTGGTTGTTCCATTTGCCTGCTTTCTTTTGCACAGTGTAAGTTAGTCATGATGACAATTTCTATAGAAGCCGTAATTACAAAAAAAATAAAATAATAATAATTGTTGTGCATATAAGTCACTTACAAAGCAAATAAATATCAAATGACCTCAAATGACCTTGAACAGATGCAGTTAGTACATCAGAGATTTATAGAATTTAATGTATTTGTAGGGAATTTACTTTCTGGTCATTCACATTGTTGCAAAACCCAGTGAGGAGTATGTGACAAGTTTCAACTACCTCGGAAAGAAGCAGGACAGCTGCTTGTATAAAACATTCAATGTTTGTGGCGAAAGGTAAATGTCGTGAATTTTAAAAACTCAAAATGATAAAATATTCTATGGATTTGAAATGTTAGAAGACAAAAATGGCCTGATTATTCTTGACAGGATTTTGATCCACAGCTCTTTTTTCCGTGTTTAAGGTGCCGTCCCCTGATGTTTTATGTCTTCAACTGGTTGTTCTGCATTGTCAGCCTGGCTGGTGTGTTTATCTGGTACCACTTTTACACTGCCCACTGTATATTCCTTGGTGTCATGTCCACCGTGCTGATCATGAATGGAGGCAATTACTACATAGATGTGTTTAGTAAACGGGGATTCGTGGAGGGAGAATGTGAATAGAACTGTTGCTGGGGGTCAACAACTTTTAACCTGTAATTTATTTCTTCACCAATCATCAATTATCATCATCATCAACAACATCATCATCATCATCATCATCATCACAGTATTTATGTATGAAATGACAGTAGCCTATACAAGATTGCTGTATGAACTGAATCATTGTTGATTGTGACAGTGGTTGGACAATACACCATTTATCTGTTTAGAGTTTGTGATCTTTAGTGTATGATTTTAAAATCAAAGCATTTTTGCATGGAACAGTTCCTTCTTATTACTAGTAAGCTAGGTTGTTGAATCTTTGTTATGAATTTTATGGAGTGAAAAATATTTGTTTGCACAAGATGTGTGTGGTACGTATTAAGTAACAGTAGATCATTGACAATGAGGAAATAGAAAATGATAATGATATACATGAAACATGTATTTAATTTGACATTGTTAATTAGTGCAATACTAGTATAGTCATTATTCATCACTTTGTAGACATACTTTTTACATAAGAGTTCAGCTCTGCAGGTTCAGAATATATATAATTTTGTAATTCTGTCTATCCTCCAATATCTATTGTACAGAATATATTTTTAGCCCTTTGGCCAATTCTTTCTCATACTTTACCCATACCTGGCTCATACTTCATCCATAGAATGTTTATGGGTGTTAAGTGACCTTAAATCAAGTTATTTTATATCCAAGGTCAATGTCATAGCAGATTGCTATGTAAAATCCTTGTCCCAAGCATATTGTTTCTTCCCTTGGTTACATCTGGCTTCACCAAAAATGTTAGTCAAATGTCAAGGTCAAAGCAGATAATTGTTTTGAGCATATTTTCTTTCTCTTTAGTCCATTCTGGTTCATATTATAACCAAAGAGTGCTTGAAGCACAAACAATGACCTTGACATGAAAAAAATGGTCTTTTCCAAATAAAGTCTTTTTCATTCTAGAGTCCTCAATTTTGTAAAAGTGGGGTCAATTTGAAATGGCCACCTTTACTTACAATTCAAACAATCAAGTTTTATATATAGTCACAAGAATGAATACATGCAATATTTGATGATAGTACATGTTCATGTATAGTTTAAGTCTGTGTGTATTTTTGCATTCCAATTCTCATTGTCTTACCCATGCTTGCCAAAGATTTTTAGTTCTATATTGTAATTATTGCCCAAAATTCATTTGGCAATGCATGCTTTTAGTATGGTATTTATTTATTTTTTCTATAAAGTAAGTTTTTTTCTATTGCTTGTACTGTATTATTTAATTGTTATTTATTTCAAATCAACAGTATTCTTTTAACATATGTACTTTTTAACAGAGAAATTGACACGAATAAATTTTTTAAGAGTTTTATAAAGTACATTGTACTTAAAGTTATAATTTACACTTTTAAAAACAGGTTAAGTACAAGAAATTATACAGTTAAATTACTTTACCTTTGGATTAACTGTTGTATTTTATTTAAAATAAAGCTGAATTTATATATACCTGTGTTTGTGTATTTCTCTTCTCCTGTCTCTTTATAAATAAATTATTATACGCAGATATATCCAATTGTGCATTGTGCATTCATCTTTCATTGGTCATTATCAAGTGACCATTTGTTATCTGCATTTGTCCTTCACCATACATTGTCCACCTTTAGAAAACTTAAACTACAATGCCAGTCTTGAACATCTGCATTTGTCCTACACCATACATTGTCCTCCTTTAGAAAACTTAAACTACAATGGGTGCGTTCAGAGTATTTCCAGTGGTACAAATACCTGTTTGTCAATGGTAACAATTTGTGCCATTGGTGCTACTGGACCCATATGTACTCTGAACGAGTTTTGGGGTAAAAGTGGTGGGAAATTTACCAATGTTAACAATGTTACCTTTGATGTACCATTGTTAACACTGCCTGATTATTTAGCAGAAAATGTCAAACCAAGATGCAATATTTTTGCCCCGTTGATCATTTTGCAGCAAAAATATAATTTTTGGTACAGTAAAGTATTTTTTTTTCTTACAATTTTTTTTCTCCTGCAAAACGTGGGTAGTTCATTGGAAGAAATGGCTAGAGTGAGTCATTACTATGAGATTACTATACCGTCATATACACCCGATGATTTTAATACGGTTTGTCCAGGGACACATCTGAAAGGAAATGCTACGGTTAATGCCAACAACAATCCAAAGGGCCATACCCTTCATCTTGAAAAAGAACTTTGTGTTTTGTGGTAAATACGTTTGAGAACTTTTGATCTTTGCATGGCTGATCGGTTTTAGAATAATTTATTCTAGTGTTACAAGAGTATATCCTTCTCCTTGAAAAATATTAAAGCCGATGTAATTAGATGGCCTATATCACAAGCAAAAAATTAAATTGGAGAAAACTTTCAATTTCAAATGTTTTGGGTGCTTTGGATGGCAGTCACATTCCAACCAATGTCCCCAAACACCTACAACATGCCTACGTCTACAAAAAGAAATTTTATTTAGTTGTACTTCTCGCATGTTGCAATGCTTGTAATTAAGGAATTTTTCAGCTGCAACAAGATTCAAGATGGAAAAGCTGTGAAAAAAAATCTGTTGCCTTCAACAGTGCAGACACAATATCCGCCATTTTTGTGACGTCATTAAATAAGTTACCATCGCTAACAGAGCTCTAGATAGTCTGCAGAAATGTCTACCTGTGGTAAATTTTGTCGGCAAACATTGGTACCGTTGGCACACCAATGGTAAAAAATTTTACCCGTGGTAACTTTTGTATACCAACGGTAGTACTCTGAACGCACCCAATGCCAGTCTTGAACATGTGTGTGTGTAGCATCTGGTTTCAATAAAATATACTCAGGTGACCAGTATGGCCCGTAGGCCTCATGTTGAAACTTCGCAAAATTATGCAGTATGTTTGCAATGTAACAGCATCTATTTATTTTTCATCATGTGATATTGTTGATATTCAATATTTATGATAGCATGCATAGTTGTGGCATATACTAAGAATATACGGCCCTGGTCGTGATGAGAACTAATTAAGGAATAATAATCGTACGACTTGTTGCATTTCTCTATAAATAAAAGGTGAAGGTCATTGAGAAAAGAAAGACAGTTGGGATGAGCTAAACCAATAGTTAATTATTACGGTTACAGAGTAAGATTTCTAACTTTTATCTTTGGAATTAAGTAGATGCTACACTATTCAAGCTTTAGTTTTTTTCTTGCATGCAAAAAAGCATATTACTTTAACATTCACAAGATTTGTCAAGTCGACATTATCTGCAGTCGCCATTTGTAGTGGGTTGGGTTCATTCATCTGAACAACAATTAGGTTTCAGTTAGGCCTAGTTTAAAATAAATCCATGAGAAAGATGCATTGCACTAATGATAAGTTTGGATAAAGATAGAAATCAACTTCAAATTTCATCTTGCCAAACAGCCAAAAGCGCAAACCAAACTATTTTCTAAAGAAGTACTCAGGCACTTTGTCTTCATATACATGTTTGCCTGTCCACTTCTCTGTATAGAATATCTGAACTCGTATCTCAAGTTGGACTAGATTTATGAAACCATGAACTCATTACATACCAATCTGACTAATGTTTTGTTGCAATTTACATGATTTGGTGAATAAAAGTTTGGAAATACTGAGCTCATTATACAGGCTGTCACATTCTTCCCCCTTTTGTTGTGAGATTTCTATCCCTGAGCACAGGCCTCTGAATTTCTATCAAAAAGCCGTTTATATACTTTATCTATATACGTATTTGTATAATAGATAGAAATTCAGAGTTCTGTGCCCTGAGAAATCTTAAGACAAGACTCTTCAAACGGCGATCTCCACTTGGGTTATAATGTCAATGTAATAAATTTTGGGTATGACCACTGCTAAGCTCAAACTCGATACACCTTGGGTTTAAAAACCAACACCAGGCAACACTTCACTGACAGAGCTAAAGGATTAACCCACTAGCTTGTGCTAGTAGGAGCGTGGCAATACTGAGCATATTATGCATCACATTCGTCTCCCATTTAAGATTTCTAACCCATAGAATTAAGTTTCAAAGAAAAAGCTGTGTCTACATAGGCCTAAAATTTTATAATGGAGAAGAATAAATTTTAAAAATTCTGCAATACCAAGCTAGTAACTAGTGGGTCTTCTATCAAAATTGTGATTTTCATGGCTTAATTGTTCAGGGCTTCATTTGTTATTAGAAGTCCTACGTAATTTTTCTGTGTTTATGAAAAGATATTTTTTATTTCAGAAAGTTCAGCAGAATGTCAAACTCATTCAATCAAGGTAATACTGATTATAACATTAATAAAGAAAGGTGCATCCTAATACGGAATTTCCTAATTTCATTTGTATAACAAAAAAAAAACATGAATTGATGTTATTTGTAAATATACTGTAAAAACAATATCTTCCTTGTACCGGTAAATGTTTTTAGTCAGTTTCTAGAATTGTTTCCTCGATGTTGTGATTAAATGTGAATTTGAAGGACATTGTATGGAGATGCATTTATCATTTTTGTTATGTCCTATTTTAATGTTGTTGTAGGTTTAATTGGTCCACAGATCCCTCCTGGAAGAATGGACCCCATGCACAACAATGCACCACTACAGTTTAACACAAACAAAGGGAAGCCACCCATGGCACTGGAGGGAGATCCAGGTATTGCTGAATACCTTAGAATTTAGTGAACAAAAACATTGCATGGAAATGTGAAATGTTTTCTAACAAGAGTTTTTTAAAATTCATTTCAGACCAAGTGAGTAGTACTGGGGGTGGAGACATGATGGGACAGGGATTCTTTGGCAGTGGAAATGCTGGGGGAGGAGGCATTATGGGGAGCATGATGCAGGGACCTATGATGGGAACCGACCCCAGCATGATGATGATGTTTAACCAGGTCAGTGGAACTTCAGTGGTATTTTCCATAACATTTTTAATGACAAAATGTAACAAACATGCTTTTGTCATTTTATGATGCCTTCTAAATGTGTAAGTTTGTTTACAGTATGGTGGTTGGGGACCAATGGGCCCTAACAATCAGGACATGTTGATGCAGTTCATGCCTAAAGAAATAATCACCCTGAAAACCTGTGTGTTATACCCACCTCCACCGAGTAAGTAGTAAAGTAAAATGAAGGCCAGAGTAATAGAGACAAAAAAACTTATAAAGTGTCGTAGTATACATATACATGTATATACCATTTCTGCTTTTCTTGGCCTGAGATATAATTTTGATTACAGTAAAGTCTCGTGTATAACACGCACCTGTGTATAATATGCACCCCCCAAAGTTGGGTGTAAAATGCTGAAAAAACCGCTGTTCCTATGTACATGTATAATACGCACCCAAAAAACGAAGAAATTTTCAATCAAGATCTTTAAAAAGTCATTGATACACTTGTGTTAATAATGTTATCAAAGTGCTTAAAAGTAATGTTTGCAGATCTAAACCAAAACAAAAACAAAAGAAATGATTTAATTGATTAATTATAGTCCACCGGAAATTGTTAAACAAACATTGACCATGAGACGAGTCAACATGTGGCTGGTTATGTAATGGCAAATACTGGCGAGAACTTTTTTTGACGAAAGGAACAGTGGTCAGAGTGGATAAATATTTTAATACATGGAAATAAAATTAAGAAGGTATTTCTGATAAAGTAAGGCCAAAAAAAAAAATTATTCCTGTTTCCGGTCGCCCGACCGACCCTATCTTTTACCCCCTGATCCTAAAAGTTTTTTTGTTATGGTGGTGATCGGTAACTTTGCCAGAATTTCCTCAGAAGGAGAAGTGAAGGCGCCCTGTCTTCTGAGTTCACAATCGTGTAAATTAACCTCATTGGCAAAAGAATGATAGTAAACTAATCTACAGACATCTTTACTGGATAGATTAACCTTGTGGTTAATAACTTGCAACTATCTTATCTTCAGGGGTTATAAATACGGGTGATGCAACGACATACTGTGCATTGGAAATTACAAAAACGATGTTTATTACTTTGAATCCTGATATTACAGTTAGTTAATAACCTGCTATTAGTTAATAACTGCAATAAATGTTAGAATTACCATAAAACTGCTTTCTATATTATCTTGAAAATTAAACAGATCCTCTACATAACGTACGGTACTAAGTGGGTCAAAGGGTTGGACTAATACCCCAAATACACGGAAGTACAGAGACTGATTTAATTGATATTGCCATTAAGCTAATACAAAACAGAAATATTTATCCAGAAAAGGATAAATACATTCATACACATGTAGATTAAATTTTGCAAATAATATTAGTTTTTATTTTAAAAAAATCTATTTTTTTTCTTTAAAGGTTGTTTTCTATACATTACATGCATCAATAATACAAAGACATTTGGAAATTTTAAATCATCATTAACATACCGTACACTGTGAATATACTTCTTTCTCATTATAACACACATGCTCCAAGTTTTTAAAAATAAAATATTTTTTAAAAATAAAATTTTTTTCCTACCTACCTACCCTAATTTTTTTGGTCAGGTGACAGGAAACAGGAATATATTTTTTTTTGGCCTAAGTTTAGTTTACACTCATACAACTTGCATAACACGCGATATTGGCAGTCATACTCCTGTGGTATCCAGAATCATGGTCTGAAAAAATGGGGTAAAATTTTGTTCCTTGTATGTATAACAAGCACCCCCCCACTTTTGATCAAATTTTGGCTGGAAAAAAGTGTGTGTTATACAGGAGACTTTACGGTGTATGTTCTCTGCATGATGAATTCATCATATCATTTATCTTACAATGTACATGATTGTATAAGAAATCAATTGTTTTCTTATGGAATTTTGTTTTGTGACAGATGCCCCTCCCCCCACCACTAGAGAGAGACCCCCAGGGTGTAGAACAGCCTTTGTGGGAGGATTACCAGAGAATGTAACAGAGGAAATCATTGGGGAGGCTTTTGCAAACTTTGGAATGATTGTCAGTATCAGGAAGGGGAAGAAAAACTTCTGCCACATCCGATATGAACTGGAGGAAAGCGTGGACAGATCTTTATTTCTATCAGGTTATTACTAATATCAAGTGACCTTTTCAAAGGTCGTGCATTGTTAAATAGACTTTTGGTACCGGTATATGAATCACATTATTTCATTACATGTATTTGGACACATGATTTTATGACTTGAAATGTCTTGCACGATGAATTCCATGTTTCAATCTCATTTTATTTAGTTGAGAACAAAAAATGTTCTAAATACGTCTTGTTTGATTCATGGTACATGCATTGTATAATCACTTCTCATACAGCTTGAATTAGATAAAAAGTCCTTTCACATATCTATTATAAAGCTTTAACATGACACCTCATGAGATCTTTCATTTTTATGAGCAGGTTACAGGATGAAGATAGAAGACAAAGATGACAAACCAAACACTGGAAGGCTCCATGTGGACTACGCCCAGGCCCGAGACGATCAGTACGAGTACGAGTGTAAGCAGAGGATGCTGGCCAGGGAGATGAGGCATCGACAGAGACTGGAGGAGGACCGTCTCCACCCCCCAAGTCCTCCCCCCATTGTCCACTACAGTGACCACGAGGCCTATGTACTCATGGAGCAACTGAAATGTAGGCATTTCTTATCATGTTTTACAAGTTGAAATAAGTCAGAAACTATACAACATGTATACTAAAACTGTTCCTCAGAAGCAAAACCAGGTTTCAGGGCCATAAACCTTTCACAAGCTCTCTGGCATTAGACCCGCTTTCCATAACAGGGAATTCTGTTAAACAGGCCCCAAGACCATAAATCTTAGACAAGCTCACTTTTGATCTCAGTCTTACATTTCCACTATATGTTCCTTTGTAAAAATGAGACTGTTTTATGGCCCCTGAGTTTATTGCTGTAGTCTTTTCAATTTTGAATCTTTGTTTGAAGTTGGATGAATTGAATGTTTTTCTGTTTCAGCTGATGATGAGTTTATGAAAGCCTCACAGATTCTTATGACATGGTTGGAAAGGGGGGATCTAACAAAACGAAATGTCACTAATTTCTACAGCATGATTCAATGCACAAACTCCCAGGTCCGACGATTGCTGTCGGAAAAACAAAACCAGGAGGAGGCTCTGCAAAAAATGAAGGAAAATTTCCGAAATATTTTTGAAGGAATTCTACACCAATGTAAGCATTTTATTTTTTCTGTAAAAAAAAGGTCAGACTTTAGTGAGGGGAATTTTGCTTATGGAATATGGTAAAAGTCATATAAAGTTCACACCATTTGAGAAGATGAAATTCGTGTGGTATGTATATGATATCAGCAAGATAAGGTAATGTTAATCTGTGCAAATGATTGAATATTCAAATTTTCATGTATATGCTTAGAGACTAAAAATTGCATTCTACGTATTCTTCATTGCTGTTGCAGATATTGCTTTGATTTTCTCTAAAAGATTTGATTTTTAGATACATTGTGATTTATCCGTGGATTCCTTTGTCAGATTAGTTTAATAACATTCAAAATTAAAGAAACCCTTTGCAAATGTTCATGTACCGTGGTAACAATGTGCACAAATTTTTCAAGTAATGATATATTGAAGATAATTTCATGCATTCGAGCAGTAATAATCAACCGTGTCATTAAGAATTTAGAGAAAATCAAAAGTGAAATATGCATTATGATGATCATCTATGGTAAGATGACAGTAGATTTAGTTGTTTTCATATCTGCCAGGGATCTAAGTATTCCAGTTTATCACAAACTACAAGTAGTTACTTTTCTATTTATTTTTTAAAAAATATCTGTGGCATTTATGATCTTCTTAATATACTGTATTGGAATCAATGGAACTTGTGTGGAATATGTTAAATATGCACCATTTTGTAAAGTTTGAAACACACCCCCAAAAAAATTAATGATGTATGTATGAAATGAAATTCCACACAGATTCCAGGAAAGAGTGGCATTCTATAAACATTGGATTCCTTTTCTTTGGTGAGAACAAGCTCAACTACAGCAGAAAAAAATAAACTGGTTACCCTGGACACCAGTTTATTCCCAACAAAGCCCCTGCTGTAATTCATTTGTGTAATATTTGTTGTGTAAGTAACCTGAATGTTTTATTCCTGTTCCAAGTCGATCAGATTGAGAAAGTCTTTAGCAGCTCACGCAAACAGCGCAACTGGGATCATTTTAGTAAGGCTCAACGCAAGAACTTAGAGCTCTGGTTCAAGCAGGCTCAGGTAGGCTTTCTTGTTGACAGGTAGGGTATCTCCTTTACTTAGCACGGTCCTTGTAAGAATCAACTCTTTTTTCTATGCTTACATATTTACAGTGGACTTTGGGTAAAATCCAAAGAATTAAGACTTCGATAAAATCCGGTTCTGTTTTATACCAGGTACTGTATGTAGTGTTGCAATGTCAGTCCAGTCAGTTACCATCTATCGATTTGATACATTTCATCATGTATCTTATCTCAGTGCTCTCAAAGTCCACTGTATTAACTGTCTAACTGCTATACTTTGATAAAAGAAAATATCTCTATCATTTATTTTGTTTTAAATACAATTTCAAACAGTATCTTGACAGTAGTGTAGTAAAAGTCTTGCAAGGATTGGTTTTATTTAGCAACAATGGGTTCCGATTATTCCTGAATGAAAAGAGGTATAGAGATGTGGAACTTCCAACTATCTAAAGATGATGTTAACTTTTGTATAAACATGAGGTATAAAATGTATACACTTCTAAACCTCCAGATCAAAGTAATATAGCAGTACTTGCATTTGGGTTTAGCTAGGTTGTGTGAAGTAGGTTAGTTTGTAATTTTAATTAGAAAGTCAAGAAATTGTCAGGGTTTGGCTATTTTTTTTCTTCAGTTCAGAATTTTTTCGAAGAAAAAACAACTTTCTATAATGAGAAAATGTTATTTTACTTGACCTGTGAATAACTAACCAACGCAATGTACATGTGGTTAAAATCGAGAAATCTAACGGATTTTCATGTAGAATAGGAAAAAAGGTAAAAGTAGAGAGTTTCTTCCCTTGATGATGAGTAATTTACAATCATTGAAATCCTGAGATAAATACATGTATAACACTATGATTAAGTCCAAGATAATGAGACATCTCAAGTTCATTTAAGATTTAGAAGGTAAGTTATGAATCAGTTCAGAGAATGAAGATACTCAAGGGTTTGATTTATATGACAATCAGCAAACCCTTGCTCCATCTGTCAAATGACAATAAAAGGAGTTGGGAAAAGAAGGATTGGATTTGACAATAATGTCATATTTTCCATACAACCTATGGTATATCAGCTCACGTAATTAGAGTATTTAGTATAAAAAAAAAAGTATAACATGGAGGGTGTTGATGCCCTCTGCTTAAAATGAAAGTTGCATAAGCATGGCTTATTTATTTCATGCAACCAGGAAATCAAACAGAACCAACTAGAGGAGTTTCTCAGCACACGGATGGATGACGACATGGAAATGTCAGACGAGGAGCCGTCAGAACCGAAAAAGAAAAAGCCAGATGAACCATTTAATCCTCAACAGCTGCAGGAATTTTGTTAGTATTTTATGCTAGTAACATTCATGGTGCCACTGTGATTTCTATAATGAATGACTTTGTAAATATATCTGAAATATATGCAATGCAGAACACACTTGTATTTAACATATATAACGTATATATTTGAATAAGATTTACCGGGTAAAAAAAAAAATATAAAACACAACATAACTAAGAGAATTGATCTGAAAAGACTTTCTAGGTTAAAATTACTAATAATTTTTACTTGATCATATAGTGGCAAGAGGCACAATGAGAGAAGAAAATGATTCTCTGAAATGTCAGATCGAGGCTTACAAGAATGAGATGGAGATGATGAAGGCAGAAAAAGTCAATGGTTTATCTGAGAAAGACAGTCAACTGAAAATCCTACAGCAAGCCATGCAGGGCATGCAACAGGTAGGGGGGCACACATAGTGGGGGTACATTATATAATGGACACTTGCTTAATGTTTGTATGCTGATTGAACATAAAGTTGGAATTGAGGATTAAGCAGATTGTAGGAAATAGGGGGTATGTGTCAATATAATGTTGATTATTTTCTTTATTTATGGCAGCAACTGATTCAAGCAAAAATGGAGTGTAAGCAGTTTGAGAATGAGTTGAAAGCAGTAAAGCAGTCTCAACTTGAAGAGAAGAAGGCAGAGAAATCTAGTGAAGGTTCAGAGGATAAGGTAATTCTTTACAAATCAAACTGTTTCAGTGCTTCTTGGGAATAGTGGATCTTGGATTAGGCTTCTAAAACCTTGTCAGTTTAATAAACAACAGCCATAAACCTCTGTCATTGTCTCAAGATCAATGATGATGAGGAAAAAAAATGATATATCTGAGGATTTCTGTTGGATGTCCAGTTCACTTTGACATATTCATGATATTTAAGATATCACTGGTTTGAGATAGAGCACCAAAGTTCAACAATATCTTTAAATGATGTTGGATTTGGCCTCAATTTTGAACCCACTTCATCATTGTTTGTTAAGAATATGTTGTTTAACATTTACAATTTTGATAGCAGGAAGAAGGAACAACATCAGAAGAAAAACAGAGTTCAAGTAAAGAAACCTCTGTGGCCACAGTCAGTAGTACGGGACTAACTCTGACTGAGAAAGAGACCAAACTCATAGGTAAGCTTAATGAGATCAAACTCACAGAAAAACTGTAATCTCATCAAATAGCCGATATCTCATCTTGTATATTGTAGCTGTTTTCTCATCTTGTAGCTGTAATCTTAATAGGCATATGATATCATACAATAGAACTGAGTCTGATTTTGAAATTTTTATTATCTGTATTAGTGTTGCAAGCTTATTTTAGAAGGTTAATAATATCCAAGCAAAAGCCTGTTGGTGGTGGGTTAAGCCATATGAGCAGATCTGCTACAAACATTTTTATTTTAAATATGCATTAGAAAAATGTTGTTTCCCCTCTTACATTTAAAAGCATAATGCTATTGTAAATAATTCTAGCTTTAAGGGATATTAAGTCTTACGCTCTTTGAGTCTGTTGAATTCTTGGCTTATTTTACAGGTTTAGTATCCTGTTTCCTACATGTCCACCCTAATGGAGCCAGTGTGGACTACATTTGGTCCTATCTATCCCAGCTTAATGTCAGCACACGAACCAGTGAACTGGAGGAACTCTTACTGCGTCTCCCCATGTTGTTTAAACTAACCATGAGTGGTGTGGGAGCAGGGATAGAGAAGAAGTGGCAGTTTATTGCTTATTCCAACACAGCATTTATCCCATTTAGCTTTAACAGCTAACACTAATGGATCTTGTGATTAGCAGAGATATTTTAATATCAGTGTCAAGCTTTATAGCTAATTTTTTTAGCTTCTTGCCAGGACATTAAATATTGATCTGTCATTCTGTCTACATTTTGTTTCATTAGCTGTTCATTGCATTGTTTTTGAGATGATAAGCTATTTTGTTTTTGTTACCAGTACTTCAATTCACTTTTGTCGATATTGAAATAAAACATTTGTGATACATTATTTACGTGATTTTTCTCTATGAGAAGGTAGTCTCTTCTGGGTCCTCTTCTGTATCATAATTGAGGATCTTGTAAACATCTTAAATTTAGAATGACAAACAGGGTATTTTTTCCTTGCACACTGCTATTTGCGTAAAATTTTTTTGTTAAAGTTAATAAAAAACAAGTGTGCGTTCCTTAGCATTCCATACACCTGCTAGTAGGAGCAGTAAATGACAACACGATCTACAGATCACAACAAATATGTTCAATTTGATAAATTTATTTGATAGAATATATTTTATATGTATATATATATATTTATATAATAATTACTTATGTCCCATCATCACATAATGATTATAACTTGAAACAAAAACCATTGTGAAGTAGCTACTCAACCAAAAAATGAAATGTATCCCCCATGAAATTCATTCTGCTTTCTTTCCAAGAACTTCAAGTGACAAAAAATTGAAAGAAAAAAGGTTGACTGTTTCTACACAATGCATGCTAACCTACCATAATGAATAAAGCAAAAGGCAAATGCCTAAATGTATGCACTATAACAGTATGTGAATGAAGATAATATCATAAGACAACCAAATACATGGACTTATATACACAATACAAAGTGACCAGATCAACTTTGCTTCAGAAGTTAATTATATTGCACTTGTGCCATACTGGCCAGAAACCAAAAAATTTGCAGTTCCTTTTTCTATTCAATATGTAGCAATACACATTTCTCAAACCAGATTAATAAATAACAATAACTTAACAAGTGTTGGACATTCTTAATCTGTCCTACCATGTTCCCACCCATTGTGACTTTTTAGTAGAAAGTGCAGTCAGTCTCATTGAACTATTTCCAAGTCAGAAAAAATAGATGCAAGGCACCCTAAGTGAAAGGGTTAATCTAGCAAATGGAGCTAATAGATAGATTAACAAGTGTATAAAAAAGGGGGGATCTACAGATAGCGATAATGGTGACCCCTTTAATCTGAAAAAAAAATGTAGAATTGTAACACACGACTAGGTGAATTGAAAAAAAACCCTCAAGTTCACCAAAAGTAAAAAAATATTTCTTTATGATTAGTTTTGTGATATCTGTAATGTTTATTGCCTTCTAGTGATAATATAAAGTGTTTTAGTTTGATCTGTAACTGACCAGTAACAGCTAGAAAACAGCAGAGTAGGAAATGACACCAATACCCTGAATCAGTGGAAACTTCAAACCCGTCACTTATAATGAAAAAAATGGACTGAACACAAAAGAAAGTTTGTCATGCTTATGAAAAATACAACCTGTTCAAAAAATAACAATATAACAACAAAGTAATTCAACAATTTCTTTTAAGTCACAATACAGGGCATGTTAGAGACGTCAAATGGCAAGGGCAGGCAACTCCATGTATTGGACAATCCATCTTCAAAATATTCAGCAAGCTAAATTTCCCATTCCCTTAGAACAAACTCTATTATCTGATCTGTAAATGGCTGATAAAATTAAAATTTAAAAAAAAAAAAAAAAAAAGGATGAGAAATAATCAAAAGATGCCTATTTCTCCTTTTTTAATGAAGGAATAATCAGATTTCAAGGCAAAATGGATTCTGATCTGTGTGATCTAGACTACGAAGCAAGGTCACTTGAAGTCCTACAGTGACGTTGGCATACACAACCATCCTACTGTGACATGCATTTCCTTTTCTACTGGTGACTTGTTATACGTGATGTCTATAATTATGATTCTACTTTTTTTTTGACAATATGGAGAGTATCGATATAAATATGTATTTCAATGCACTGTGCATTCTGTTTATCTGCATTTCCTTTTAAAATTGACACCTCTTGTCCTAATTGATTCACATGAAACAACCACTGTTAAGTAGGAATAATACATGTACACAATTTTTTGCCAACTACATGTAGTACTGGTAATAAAAGACTGAGGACAGGGAATATTAAGCAGTGGTGGTAACATTCATCACAAATACTGTAGGCTAATTCTGATTGTTCAATATTGAATGACTGCATATGCCATAAATTACATTCAAATGAAGGTGAAATCAATCCTCATTTTTTTTAATCAAAACAATTTAAATATATTGAAACAGATGGCAATAGTATGCAAATTAAATACACACATATATAGAAATCTCGAACCTGGCCACCTTTGTGGGCTGGTCATTTGATTGCTTACCACAGAATATACTGTACATGTCAAGAATATAACACAGCAACATCTGACTAGTGAGGGTCTTTAACAAATAAAAAAAAATAGTACCAGTAACTAGTGCACAGTGCAAGTCAAAATTACATACTACACATACATGTTTCACAGACCGACAGGTCAAATGTCAAAATCTTTGCCCACCATTTGGGTTCTCTGTTTTTCTCATTCAACTACTTGTCATAGCTGTTGTCACACTTCAATATTTAAACAGGATTGCAGTTCGATAGCCATTAACAACACTGATTTTTTTTCAGCTGAATTTCAAACATATTGGAAAACTAATCCATAAAATAATCAATCTTTTTTTCTTGTTATAAAATGCAATCCAGTTGTAATGCACAGTAGTATATCTTAGTTACATGGCTTGAAATAGTGAGGGAGAATAATATTCAAAGAAGACAAAGAAAAAATGCATCTACTAGACATAGATATACTGGTTACACATAATAACCATTTGGCACATTTATATTGAAGCTGTGTTAACAAATGCAACAGCTACAACCATGACTACACACTGAATAATGCAGACCAAGGGCAAAGAAAGAGACAACAAAATTCAAAAGACTTCAATGAATGAGGCACACTTAACATATATCATGCCCCATTACTATACACA
The DNA here is from genome assembly GCA_016163765.1 of Magallana hongkongensis. Lineage (NCBI taxonomy): Eukaryota > Metazoa > Mollusca > Bivalvia > Ostreida > Ostreidae > Magallana > Magallana hongkongensis. The sequence goes on from WFKH01010211.1 coordinate 25,030,805, forward strand.
GTATCATGTACAAGTATCTGTAAATCTGTTCCTTTCATTGGTTAGATGGACACTGGTCAGACATGTAATTCTGTGGGTCTCTTGTTAATGGATTTGAATGGGAATATGTCTGCCACCATGATGAATAATGGGAAAGAAAGATGTCTGAAGGGGATACGATAAACAATTGTAACAAGATGTACACACAGATAAGAAATCCTCAAAGAAGCTTCTACATACACCAGCTCTTGAACTGTTCTTAACACAGAGATATCTGATAAGGATACTATCCCCATGACTAAACAGAGAAAACCGAGTCCCTTCTCTTTCTGATTTTGGCAATAAAATAAATAAAATATATGAGAAGCAGTGTTACCACATAATTAACATTGGTCATCTAACACAAAGTCATGGAAGCTGTGAAAATATATCTTTATACATATATAATATGTACACAACATTCTAATGGACAATAAAATATTGGAGAATGTACAAATCTTCAAAAATAAGATTTCTTATTATTTCCTATTGTTAAAACCAAGAGACATCACAATTAAGCCTGATTAAAGGAGAAAAAGCTGTGAACATTGATCCAATCCGATTGCAGTACTCTGCAAAGACATCAAGCATGCCCAACAATTTCACTAGCAATATTGATAAAGAATCTTTAAAATTTCAAGATAACATGTAAATGCTGTTTCTAAATCAAACAACTCTGAACAGAAAAAAAATATCACAATCATAAATCTACATGGATTTACTGCTGCACATCGATTATCTCCCCCTTGTTTTGGCTGGCCACCAGCCAGTCTCGCTGAATCAGATCTTGATCATAATAATGCGTGGAAACACCCACTGAAGCAGATCTTGTGGCACTCCCATGAAGCGATATGCAGGTCAGTTCATTTGAATCCATGGAAATTTTCCCCAATCTCTTCAAACTGGTCGATATACATCTGGTTTTCTCATCTGGGAAACGAACTGGATCTGTATTTAATGATTTGCTGAGCAATGATAGCAACAAGGACAGCAAATACGACAAAGCCCATTAAAATGATCATGGCCCACTGTTGGTCCGTTAGCGGTTTGGACTCGACCAGTTTGGACTCCTGTTTCACGTCCGCTTCCTGTGGACTGACGGGCTCGTGACCTTGTGTTGTAAATGACACTACCGGGCTGAAGGCCCCCACTACTTCCGAGCCGTCCTCACAGATTCTTATTGCACATACACGCAGGTGATAGTCTGATTTAAGAGACAAGTTTTCCACCTGGAAACATGTGTCTTCTCCTCTGTATATCTGTAGGATGCAAGAAAAAATAAAATCTTTCATTATCTACAACAAAATTTTGATACATTTTTCACCCATGACCAATGGATTTTCATGGGTATAAAGGTTTTGATGCTTTGGCAGAAACAATACCTCAAAGTATAATGGCATTAAGGAGGTTGGCTCCTGAAATAATAGTAATGTCAATCATCCGAAAACCACTTAGATATAAAGATGGGGACCTAAAATGTTCATTTATTTTATTTGTGACCTATGTCACATGCCATTTTTTGGATATAAAGGGCCTCAAACACAAATGATAATTTTCCTGAAATTTTTGCTAAAATTTGACATAGAAATTGATAATTTGAAGAAATCAAACAAATATTTATAGTTTGAACAATTATATAATTATGATTTTAATACAGTATGAAGTTGAACACAGGTAGTGACTATAAAAGTAAAATCTAAGTCAAAGTTTAAAAAGTCTTGCTTTACTGGTGGCTTCAAAGGCCAGTACACAATGAACACAACAACAGATGTTACAAAATTTTGGAGTAATCAAATTATAACGCAAATAAAAAAATTATAGTAATGTCATCTTTCCAAAACTTTGCATACAAATAGACATACATTTAATGTCTCATTTAAAAGTAAAATAAGTAGGGGTCACATTTCAAAAATTTGAGATATAGCATGAAATAAGCTAATTTTAGGCCAAAATTGGAGTTAATTTTTTCTTAACTTCTATGAAATATAAGCTAAATATGCCAAAATATATCGATAGAAATATCAAAATATTGTTTAAATATGTTTTTCAGAATGTCATGAATATATCGTAATACACAAACTATCTAGAAGTTTGGTCTGCGCTGAAAATTAGGAAGCTAAAGTAACAGTACTCTAAAACTAGTGAGTTATGAAAATTGTTCATTTCCTTCTTGAAAACCTTCCGCCACAAAATATAGTCCCTTACTAAACTCTGTAAAAATGTAATTTTTTAAAAACAATTTTATTCAATATAGTTTACTTGGCATTGTAAAATATAAATATACTACTAGAATTAATATGTGATGCAGAATTTTCAGACTAGAGGTGACCCAAAATGGCTACCCAAAACCTAAGGAGCGAACCTCTTTAAGAGGAAAACAATCTTCTGTTCTTTTCAAACCAAAAGAGAAATATATACAACAATCATACAAATAATTGTACATCCAAAGGCTGTTATTATATGTACAGTAAATGTACTCATTTTTGTTTCACTAACCTTTTGATATTCCTGTTCCCCTTGTAACTGCAGGACGTACTCCAAGGAGCTGCCCTGGATTGCTTTGCAAGGCTGCCACTCAACACTACAGGTCTGCTGAGTAAGATTGGACACACGAGGAGCTGAAATAATCAGTAATTTCATATAACATCCATTTCTTTTCAGCAACTTATAAAAAGTGTTCCTTTTAACAAGCAATTAACAGCAGGTAGATGGAGTTTGAGTACCGTATTCTCCTACTGTGTGTTGTTTAGTACACATCCACTCACCTCTTACTGCAGGCGGAGGAGCCTTGGTGGTACTGAATGTATATATCTCTGAATAGGGGCCACTTCCCACATCATTACTTGCATAAATTCTGAAGTTGTAGTTGGTGGTTTCTTGCAACTTGTTGACCTTGAAGAAATGTGAGGAACCTTCGTATATCACTTGGAAGCTGGAAAATACAGAAATTGGAAACTCTTCATCTGCATCACACTTTATCACAATAATTCCAAAGAAAAAAACACTATCTAATTAATCATGACTTACTTTCCATCTTCTTTCTCCATTTCTAATGTGTAGTGATTTGTATCCAGGCCACGCTGGTCCCCCCACTTGAGTTTGAGACTGTTAGGGGCTGGGGCGATACACTCCAGCTTGGAAGGATTGGGGGGAAGGGGTCTGGTGGTCACTCGGACTGGGGCACTGAACGGACCCACACCAATACTGTTCACAGCCTGTATTCTTATCCTGGGAATGACAAAACCTTTTGTATAAACTGAATAAAACTGTTGCTTAATTCATCAAAAAAATTGTACACTATATCTATAGAAAACAGGGAATTTGATAAAGCTTTAAGAGAGTTCCTCTCTGTCTTTTTGCTTTCAAAAAAGGACTATAGGCAAGCTAAGAATTATTAAATGCGGCATTCATTTATTCTAAGATATTTACTTGTGGGGAGTCTCTGGTTGCAATGTCTCTATGGTATACTCAGTCACAGCTCCTATTGTGAACTGTTTGTCCCCCACTTCCAGATTGTAGGCAGTGATGTCGTTGCCGTTGGAATTGGGCTCCTTCCAGAACAGTGTGATGGACGTGGCAGTGGAAGTATGTCGGTGGATAGTGACCGATGATGGACTAGAGGGAGGGGTGACACACGACGCCACAGGGCTGTACGGGCCCTGACCAGCACTATTGATTGCCTGAAAGTCAAAAGTTTCATATCATAAAGAGGTCCATATATGAATATCAACAGAAACAATATCAAATGTTGTATGAAGCATTTTACTTCAGAAACTTGCAATAAACAAAAGTAAATTTAGTGGCAGGAATAGTAGAGTGAACATACCTGAACCCTAAAGAGGTACAAAGTGGCAGGGGTGAGACCTTTGATTTCATAACTCTGGTTGGGACCAGTGTACAACTGCAGATGAAATTTGCATTCCAAATTTAACTAACTTTTTAATTTCATACATGTAAAGAAAAAAATATTTTTTTAAATAGATAATCAATACACATAGCAGCATATAGACGACAATTGAAGTGTCCTACCATAGCAAAATCTGTGACTTCAGTCTTCTGCTGCCATTCCAGACGATAGTCTGTGATTGTAGCACCATTGTTGACCGGGGGTTCCCAGGAGACTAGGGCTGAATACGCCGATTTACACGCCACTTGTGGAGCTTTGGGGGGATCAGGTACTCCTGCACCACTGACCACTTCAAATGGGTCAGACCAACCTCCTCCCTAAACGAACCAGACAGGTAAATCAATATTCATTCAATGCACATATAACAATTAGAATCATAACTATTTTAGCATAGTATTTAAAATTCTATAGAAAATTCTATGATCATGTTGAAAGCCTTTCCAAACAATTACTTGTACATTATATATGTATAATGGTGTGGAATGATCATGTTGACAGCCTATTCAAACAATTACTTATGCATTATAGATGCATAATGTTGTGGAACTAACATACCCCGACTCTATTAAAAGCTCGGACTTGAAACAGGTAAGGTCTGCCTGGAGACAGCCCGGCCACGATGCAATCCAGGTCCCTCCCTTTGTACACCTCCCGACAAGCATTGTCAGGGGTCACCATCTGGACCGCGAACTCTGACACCGCAGCACCACCATCGTATTCTGGATATGCTGTTTTACAAAAAAAACCACATGTAACAAATTTGTATTTAATATTAAGTGGGCATTTCTTCTCCCGACACAAAATATTTTCACCAAATTATGTAAATAATAAATGATTTGAAACATTTGTACAGGTATAATTTAAAGGCACACATCAAGATGTAGGAAAAATTTACCCCATCTTAAATGCAGAGATGTTGCTTTTGGCTTGCCCTGTAGTTTTGGCACTTGGCACTGCCCTGGCACAACAGCTTGTGTGGTAGCACCACAAGGCTCGGAAAACTGAAAAGTTAACAATAACATCAATAACTGCACTACTTGTTACCCCTCTATCTTTGAAAGGACACTTTTAAATATCCCTATTTGATGCTATTTTTAGATGACCCTGACCTCACTCCTTCCGGCCACGTTACAGCAGGCCACGCGGACCATGTACATCTGGCCCGGTGTTAGACGATCACAGACATGTTCTCTCTCTGACCCCTCATACAGCGTCTCATAACCTACAAAAAGACAGCAACTCAATCAGGAATCAACAAGTCTTTACTCATACTGAAAGATCTACAATCAACCAACCTTTTCAATACCACATAAATTTTTCGTTTTACAATATTAAAACACACAAATTATCATTTCAAAAATTTACATGTCCATAATTGCATGTGTAAACAACTGCATTTAGTACATTTTACGAAATATAAATTTTGGAAGAGTATAAATAAATAAGGAAAGAAACAAAACTCCTTGGTCACATCATAAAACAGTAAAACACACAACAGTGAACAAACCTCCACTTCCTGAGAGCATTATTGTAAAATGCTGTATTAATACTTTGGTCAAATTTCATTTAATATAAATCTTTCAGTATAGACTACTACATACATTTAAGAACTATATAGAAGTAATATAAATCTTTCAGTATAGACTAGTGTGCAATGTCAAAAGAATTTACCTCGTCCATCATCAATTTCAACAATGTACTTGGTTATTTCTGCTCCTCCATTATCCTTGGGGGGCTCTGAAACCAAAGGGAAAAGCTTAATGATTACTTTGAGAACAGGCTGAAGAATAGAAGAAAGTATTATGATAAAAAAAACCCAGAGAATAATAGATAGAAGTATTTATTCATCAAATAAAACAGTTTTGTTCTCACCCCACACAACCCTGAAATTGTAGGCATGTATCTTGCCCTTGATCTGTGGTTTAGGGGGAGGAGCTGGTCTGTCTGGCTTTGTTCTGTAGGCTACCACTTCACTCCATTTACTCTGTCCCTCATCATTGAGGGCTGCTAACTGTGAACACATTAAATAATCCATTTTAACCGTTTTCAAATTCCATTTTAAAATTTCAATTGCCAAAGACTTTATATCAAGGAGAGAGAAAAAAAGCTACTTACTCTGAATTTATACTCTGTGTTTCTTAGCAAGTTTTTGACTTTGTATGATAAGTTTGGTCCATTGTACACTGCAATAAAGCCATGACCCTGTCAAACAAGAAAAAAATATTTATTCAAGTTCACCTGGGCATACTTAGTGCTTGGTTTATAGTTAGCGTGAAGCTGTATACATACAGTAGATTCGTCATCCATCTGGAGTTGGAAGGAGTCCTCATTGGGGTGCTTGATCCAGGAGATGATGAGGGAGGTGGTGAAGGGTTCTGATAACATGGGGGGGTCAGGCTGGCTGGGGACGCTGCCGCTGGTGTAGAAAGACGCTGGCTCACTGTACTCACTAAAAGGCACAACACACATCCGTTGTTACAAATCAGATTATCAAATCATGGAATCAAACTTGTACTAAATTGAAATTTAGGCTATACCATCACCAACTTTCCTCATGTAAATTATCAGCCTCAAAACTGAGATTCAGCATCAAATTATGCCATCCTCTTTTAAAACTTTAGCTGAGAGCTCATTAATTTCTAAATGTTGGTGATGGTTTGGGCCAGCTATCCTTTCATTAGATTATTTGGCTACATTAGACTTTTGAGAGATTTATGGTCCCCAATGCTTTTGTTTTGAATCTTTGGTGTATCAAAATGCTGTATTACCTTTTACCAATGGAATTAATGGCTGCGAGTCTAAATGTGTATTTGGTTGACACCTGTAGTTTATTGATTCTGGTCTGTCTCTGTAAGCCATTGTACACTTCAACATATTCACCATTTCCCTAATACAAAGAAAAGGCTGCATTAAAATTTCATGCATATTTGACAGGTGCTCCAAAAAAATAAAACAAAAGGCTATTTAAATTTCATTTGTAGCTTCTGGAATGTCTCTATTATTTTAAGCCAAATATAGAATTCTTTTGAGTGAATTATTAATGAATGATCAATTGGAGTTATTAATACATCAATAAATACAGATTGCATCGGTGAACTGAAAATAGAGTTGCCTGGCTTGATCTCAATCACTGAAGTGCTTTGTCAGTGTTCCATCAATCATTGGTAATGCAATCGTCGGGCCTTTAACAATCATCTACTGTTTATATGAAGATCACAAGAGTTATGTTTCTTTGATCACGTTTCTAAATTCCTACCTTATCCATTTCCAGCGTGTATGTGGAAATTTTTGCCCCATTTTCACAGGTGCTCTAAAAAAGCAAAATTAAAGTCTTTGTAGGTCATGCATTCAAGTTCTGATAATTACAAACTCCTTAGCATGGGTCTTATTTCTTGAATAACACTGTTCATTAAACAACAATTTCCAAAGAACAGACATTCAGAGTCTAACACAGGTGGCATGAATTTCATGTATGTAATTCTAATCACCAGCTTATCTCAAACTCTGTACAATTAACCCTTTTCCATTCCAAAATGATTCTATTTCTGTTTCAGTAACAAATTAGTCAGCAATGTATAGAATTTCAAGCAAGATGTAGATTGAAGAAAGATTTCTGTTGCAATTAAAAAAAATTTCCTCTAGTAAGACTTGCCCATACAGAGTTACAATTATATTTTTCAAGGGCTAGTTTACAGGAACTTACATTCCATTTGAGAGTAATCGAGGTTTTATTCTTGTTGGCAAGTTTTGGGGGTGTGGGAGGGTCAGGTTCACAGGCACTGGTTGTAAACTTCACTGGCTCTGTTGTGTTCCCTTTTATATCTTCTAATGAGGTATACACTCTGAAAGCAAAAAAATCAAACTTTGAATACAGATGATATATAGTCAATAAATTTAATCAAAGTTTTTTTTTCAAAACAGTTAAAGTGGGTACATGTATAAAATGACTTGTGTAGGGTTTAAGTTTCATTACTGCCTTCTAATACAGGAAATACTCCTATAATACCCCTATATAAACTCCTTACTGTTAAACTAATCAGCTGCATTAATAAGCTCTCCCTGTTTCTAATATTTCCCTATGTTGTAATCAATACATGATGTTGATTTAACATGATCTTGGTTTTGCTGTGTTTTCACATGTTTTGAATTTTATTCAGTCACTGACCCAGTGACCCATTTAGTACCTAGTGAGCAGTCAATGAAGTGTTTGATCAACACCAGACTTCTCTGGTTTTCCACCTAGAAGCCGATTCTGCCAATGTAAGCAGTGTGTTGTATTAAATAAGCTGATAAACAATCTCCAAACTAAAATCAGGTTCTCAAAACACTAGCAAACTTTTTCCATCTCCAGCCATCTCAAATCTTTCACTGATCTTTTACAAGAGGAACAAGTGTGGAGCAATAGCTACCTGATATGTACCTTTCAGACACCTGTACAATTTATCATTCTACCATATATATCAGCTGATAAATACCTACCAACAGTCCGCCACACCTGTACAACTCATCTGACACTTACAATCACTCACTCACAAATGTATCATGTTATTCATATTCAATTACAATAAGAAAATTCATTTTTCCCACCGCAAATGTTTGTTAAAAATTGATGATCTATATGAACGAATTCTTACATATCATTAACATTCTAATATAGACAAGCACCTTGTTAATTCATAACCTTTTGAATAATTGATTCTCATGCAATAAATCATAAGGAACAACTCCTTTCAAAATCACATGAATAATCTGTGATAAAAAATCCAAGGGCATTACAACAAAATGCAATGTTTCTTTTCAGTTTTCAAAATTTAGAAAGAGGAACATTGTACATTGTTTGCATCAAAACACCACTCAAAATTTTTATGCACCATACAACCAATAGTCATTAGAATGCTGTGGAGATAACACCAATTTTAATATCCTGGAAGAGCATTGCCCTAAGGGGTGGGTTTTTTTTAAACATTTGACCTTTGAACATCAAAAACATCTTTCTTATGTTTCCAGAAGCTGGACTATGCATTTTCTGACAACTTTAACAAATGCTGTGCAATAAGCAATGTTTAAAAAAGATGAATTATGGGGAATTTCTTCCAACAAAAAAGAGAGGCTTGGAGCGGAGTGATGCCTTATTGTTGGCGTTTTAATCAATCACGCCGAAGGCTGCGTGTTTTACCTGAGATGGTAATCGATGGCGGGCTTCAGATCTTTCAATGTAATTTCTGTGGCATCCCCACTGTAAACGAACAAAAAAACATTGCAGGTCTGATAACTGACAAACAACACAACCACAAGCTACACTGCACATCAAATATGCACTCTATATTCTAATTACTCTCCTAAAGTTTTATCAGTTTGCCGACATCAAAGCATTATGTAAAGGCTTTTTTAATTTATCATTCTTTTTCATGGTATTTCATAAATACGTTGTTAGCGAATATAAAAGCCTATAACCTAAAAAACACCAAAGATGTATGCTATGCAAACAAGTCATTTTGGTGAAATAAAAATAAGATACTTTAGAAATGTTTTTACACAGGTTCTGTGTTCTAAACATATTTTAGAAAAATTCATAATCCTCTACATGAAAAGTTCAAAAGCATATTACGTAAAATAAAAATCCTTTTTCCGTGAAAAGAACTTGGTGAAAACACTATATATAATTTGGCATTTAATTCCCTTTGATCTCATTAGATATGCTGTACCTGTAAACTAATTTGTATTTGCCCTCCTTTCCCTTATCTGACAGTAAAAGTGTAAACCGGAAATCTGCAGGATCTATGTCAAACTCATTAGGGTCCCACTCAGGAAGTGCTAACTGAATTAAAGCACTTCTGGCTTCAATTTCTGACACCTGAAAAAGGCCAAAAAAAAATCTTATTTATCCATTATATAATTTCCAATATCACATATCTATACATTAACCAAATTGATGGTTAAGTTTTAGTCATGTAAGCTCATAAAAAATAAATTTTATTGTAGATAGACTTAATCCTAGGGAACTCTGAAGAAGTCTTTTTGGGCCTGGGTTATGTACCAATAATAGAGCAGCTGCTTGTACCACTGTGTCTAGGTATTATGTACCATGGGTACTCAGTCTGAATTAAAAATAGATTTACAGGGGTTGATATATTCACCAATGAAATATTCAGCCACCGATTCTGAGGTAAATCATAGATCTAATCTCCCCCGCACGTCACAATATAAAAGCGGGGGTTAGAGTCAGAGGAATCTCGGATTAGGACAGATTTTACTTGAAAGATCTCATTTCACTTGGTCAAGAGTATTCTATTCAATGAACCTTGATGCTACAGCTACCTAAGGTATTCAACAGACTCTGACAGTGCTGAGGTTGATGATTGTGTAGTGCATAGTCCTATAGACACCACAGCTGAGTCTGAGGTATTCAGCTGACTTTGACTGTATTTAACGAATAAGGAATCATTCTTTTAGTATTACGAGGTGATCAAATAAGGTTTGGGGTGATCAAATCCAATAAAGCCCGAAGGTTTTTATGATAGATTTGATCACCCCAAACCGTATTTGATCACCTCATAATATTCAAAAAATGATTCCTTATTACTTATATTTATATATTTTTCAGCAATTGTACCATTAAATATTATTTAAAATAGTCATTGATGAAATGTATTGGATTATACGTTACAAAATCGATTCGATTCGTAGTGTTATCACAAAGACACTGGAAAATGTAAATAAACTACTATAGAGGCTGATGATAGACTTACTGTAGCATTTACAATTGATGATAGTGTGGCCTTTACATTTGATGATAGTGTGGAGATTAAATTTTGGATACATACCACTGGGTCTGGGGTACCAGACAGCACTTGTTGGATGACCTTTCTCTCCTCTGCCAGCTCCGTTTGCCCTGTATCCCCTGGAGGCAAGCTGTCTCCATTCATACCATTACCTTCAATGAAAACAAGTTCAACATACAGAACAGAGCAGGCTTTCAATACATGTCCAGATTATAATCATGCCCATTCAAATAATAACCAGTAATCATAAACACTTTGCTCCAGTCCTAATTTTATAATCATAGATGACATATGCATTTAGTTATATGGCATTTGCACATGTACTTTAATTCTTAACAGATATCTGTTAAACCTGAAAATCCCATTATAGGTATGTAAACTTTATTGAGAAACAGAATTGAGAGTGGAGAAAAAAGAGAAAGAAAGAAGATATCAAAACAACACAGAGCAGCGAGGAAGTGGAGCCAGAAATCAGTTCAGTTAAAATATCTTAATTGGCCATAACAGAAGATAATGGATCTGAAGGCAGCAGGACCAATCCTCGTGCAGTGTGGGCTGACAACACAGGGCCATTAGAATGCTAACAAGTCTCCTGAGTCAGTAGGATCCACTACTGACAATGCCACCCACCAGGTTTAATCGGTTTAAAGAAGCAGATACAATATTGCTGTCTGAATCAAGATGACATTAATTGGTGTAAATTATGTGCAGTGGAACTGCAACTAGAAGTGATTCTAGACAGACATCCTGATGAAAAGAACAGGGAAAAATTAAACATATTGACGACACAGATCTAATCACACTCTGTACTCAGCAAAGAAATACCAGAACACATTTCATAACACTACGAAGGTTTAAAAAAAACAAAAAAACAGCAAGTGACAGCATATTCTGACACGTTGTGGGAAAACAATCCTTAGTTCTAGTGCGCCAACTTCTAATGATTTGATCAAACACAGAGTGTAATAGAAGGGGACATGACTGCGGTTCAAAGAGTCCATGCTACATGGAGCATGATCAAAGCATCCTTTGTGGCCATCGTGTCAAACTGTATATATGGAATGTTTAACATGCGAGTGAAGTCAAATAGACTGTGCAAATTGTGCACCATAATGCCATTATGTCTACAAATCTTTTTGTGGACATAAAGCGCTGCACCGCTAAATGCTAGCCATGTTGACCCTGTGATCTTGGGGTTTATACTGCCATATACATAGACTTACCGGTATTCAACATGTTAAAATATAAAGTAATATATGTATCTTTTGTGTAACTGTGCATATTTCTGTTAAGTAACAGACTTTTATTTTTGTGTATGTAATGGCAAACATCTGGTGACAACAAAATGAATATATGAGAGAGAACAAATACTGACAGGATTTTCCTTTTTTCATGAACATGTACTAAATAAATCATGAGATAAACTCCTTTCAAAGACAATAAAAACTATCTGTGCCATGACCGATTATGAAAAGCTAATAAATAAAAAGAATCTGTGTTATTCATTACACCTACAATGTAGGTCATACCACAAATCAGTGGAGTGATTAATAGGTCTAACTGTGGCAATAACCAATAAACCCATCAGTGCCCCTTTCTGATGGCTGCCACACTGTGTCTCAGTTCTCACTGAAACAGTTTGCAGCCAATGGGTGTAGAAAGGTCATGTGCCGAGTTGTCTAGTCAGCATTTTTAGCATTTAGTAACCAGAGAATTGATGCATGAATCCTTAATTTGAGGTCAATGATTTATGTGTTCTGCATCCTTACCATTGTTTCCTGGGTACTTTAGGTAGTTGATGGTTCTACAACCTGATTCCAATCCCAATGAACAAGAAGATTCAGGGAACATTAGCTGTACATTGGATTATGGGCACCACAGATATTCTGGAAGTTTTATTTGCTTTTTTTGTATATGTAAGAGATTTGCATTTCTGATTGACAAGGTTCTGAAGAGCCATTAAAACAATCCTACTAAAGATGAGCAGATCTACTGCGGACCACCTATAAAACATTCTGAAATATAAACTCACTTTTCTCAGTGAGTTGTGGCAGAGAAGAAATAACTGAAATCCAGGGTTTGTACCTACAGGCAATAGACTTGAACAACCCCAAGCTATATAACAGCCACCTGTTCTGGCAATGGCCGACACATAAAGGCATCCTGAACAACCTCTTATCTGTCTAGTGCGCTGTTCCATCACACACCCCCCTATGGCTTCTGACAGAAACAACACTTATCAGCTGTAATCTTCCTCTAATCCCTCTACATGATTCTTCCTGACAGATAATAGCCAGCTTCTTGTTTTTGTTGTTGAGCTTAGACTTTTGACTTTACTCTGGTTTCAAAGTGATGAAGTCATACGGGAAAAACTTGAAGATCAAGGTGTCAGCGTCTGTACAGGCTGTTGGTGCAACTATTAGCTCTAAGATTTAGTCCAAGATACATATAAAGACACAGGTGAAACTAAATCCCCACACACCTGGCATTACTGTAAAATAGGATTTACTCTTTGATTCCTTTGATGGTACATTTATGATCAAACAGTCTCAGGTGTCTTGAGACAAAATGCACAACAGAGCAAAACATTGTCCATAAATCCTTTTAAATTCTGCCCATTCAATCAAATTCATCATCCTTTACTGCAATCTATGTCAAACTATGGCTAATACTTTGTTACTGCAAAGCCTAAATTGACACATATATGCAGTGTGTTTTATACATGAGAAAAGATTAAGAAGGAATGCTTTAAAACATCAAAACCAGAATGCAACTGCGTGTTTATACTTTGGATTGGAAAAGGTTACATTTTGGACAGAATTGTCAAGTGCATTGACTAATTTTCTATTTTTAATGAAAAGAAAACTACCTTGATATTGTTGGTACTCATAGGGCACTGGTTTAGCATGGGTTTCTGAAAAAAATTAAATTACATTTATAAAAAACTTTAACACTCTCTCTCTATCTCTCTCTCTCTCTCTCTCTCTCTCTCTACAGACAAGTGCACAGAAAGTAATATGGGGTTGTTGCCTATGTAGGAAAAATTTTAAACAACCAAATGCAGACTTTAGGAATCACATGCTACAGACTTATGGTGCTTTAATCATTCTTATATCTATAGTTGTATCTAGCACATGTATTCACTATTTAGAGTACATCATATTTTGCATCAACTTGTTGTTGTTGTTTGTTTGTTGCTGTTGTGCAATGACAATATAAGGATAATGTAAAAAAAATAATATTTGTTATTTTGATAGTGACAAACTTAAAAAAAAAAATTTCAGCACTTCACAAATCTTGTTTTTCAAATTTTTTTAAAAATCAAGAAAGCAGTTTTTTTTTTCAAACTGCATCAATCTTCAAAATTCATGAACTCCAAAAATATCCAAGAAAAGAATTTGTCATGAGTGAAAAATTGTATCTGTATTTTGAATATAGAGGACCCTTAATACACGAGTGAAAAATTGTACATGTATCTATATTGTAAATTTAGAGGACCCTTACATACGACCATATACGGACATTTCTATTTCTTAAATATGAAAGATTGAAGTAATATATCTGTAATATTGATTATCATGATAATTTCATAAGGAATGTTTTGATGGCCACTGGGCTCTTACCCTTCTGTTTCCCATTGATTCGGGGTCGTGGTTGCGGGGGATAGTACCCCTGGTTTCTCCTCTCTTCAAATTTCCTCCTGGCTTTTTCCCTCTGCTTATTGGCCCGGCCTTCCATCGAATTAGGTTGGCTTGGTCCTATAAAACAGAATGAATTCTTCACTTTTTTCTATTTATAAACACTGACTTCTGATAATATGAAATACTGGTGTGTCTAGACTTAAATGATTCTGCAAAATGCACATTGATCTATTTTATTTTTTGCTGGGCTGAGCATTTACTAGACTAAAACTATTTAATATGACTATATAACAACGTGTACTTTAAAAGAGCATTTCTAGTGTGTCAGTTGACTATAATACGGTTACTGCAGACAAAAACAAATTAAATCATTCTTCTACTGGCTATAGTCTCCAAATACACACAAAAAAACCATAGCCAAGTATTGATTTAGTTTCCCCATTACTGGTCTTGATTTATCTTCTAGACACTGTCTAAGTTATGAAGGATTAAATATTGCTGAAAAATTAATATACAGTGTCTGCCATTTTATGTCTGCTCTTATATGGATTATTTCTCTGTTTCTTGCTTTAAAAAAATGTATATGTTTCAATCTGATCAGCTATACCAATCAGTACAAAACAAATTAACTTACTAGAAATCTCCTACCCTTTACTTTACAAAAGCTATTCAAGACTTTCATTTTACTTTTTAATTTTCACATCCTGTGATATCTAATATTCTTGAGTCTGCTTTCAGTCAAAATAATGAGGTAAAGAATGACGTATTGGAATAAGCTTATATGGCCATATTGTTTACATTTATAAATGCCGTGTTTAATGAATACTAACTTCTTTCATACATCAAACGTCAAGCACCTGCCTTCAGAACCCAGAGATCCAAAGTTTATTCAAGACCTCACATAAAACACCTAAATATTTAGTCTGGTAAGGTATGCGACCCATGGCCTCACTAAGAAACGGTCCAAAGTTTTCAAGACGAACATTGGAACAATGATTGAAGGAGGCCTTCCTGGTGTAACATATCAATATGCTAATTTGCCTTCATTTAATGATTAAAGAACTTTAAACTCTTCTATCAAATCAACCACAAATGGGGTTAGATTACTAGGTTATATAAATACACACCATGTTATCAAAATAAAACCCTTTGATTTTCTTTATCAACGTCAAATACATGTAAAAGTGAAATATTTCTCCCAGAAATAGCCACTGCATGTACCGTACTGGAAACAATAGCTATTCTGTTCTAAATATAGTCAATCTCTAAATCGGCATTTAAATAATAAACCCAATCACAACAAATATAAGGAAATGCTGACATGCAACATTGTATACATCCGTTCAATCCTGTCCTAAGCCAACCCTGATCCTATAATGTATAGCCCAAGGCTTCATCCACCCCAGGGGGAATTCACAGTTTTGACATATGGTTCGCTTTTTCTATTGCTGATGTGTCACATTCCACTTACCTGTACAAGCTTTCAATACTGGAAAACCCCAGGAAGTGACATCACACAATAGGATTTCAATTCGATTGAAGGGCTGTCTCAAAATTTGAAAATTTTATCTTGCTTTCGGTCATAAGTATCGGTTGCGGAAGTAAAGATGCACTTCCTTTGCCAACTTTTTTAAAAATATCTATCAGATAATGCTTTCAATATGTGAAAATTAATAAATGCTGTTAGCATATTCTTTCAACCTCATATTCTTTTAATCTCATATTCCCCTAATCTACCACCATATCTATTGATTATCTTATAACTCTACTTTGCTCTTTATTTAAATATGCATAATATTTACCTGTGTGTACTGGTCCGCTGGGGTTATTACAGCTAGGAGGTGTGGGGGTTCCATGGGGGTGTGTAGGTGCCCCAGTGTGGACATGGGGGGACGCCCCATGATGTGTGGTAGGGTGATGATGGGGGTAGTGATGTGCTGGGTAGGGGGGGCCATAGCCTTGGTAATACTGTGCATGTGGCGGTGTGTTGTTTGGTCCACCCTGAAAGAAAGAAATCATATTATAAACCTAATATCATACACAACTGTAACAAATCCATTCTTTCAACAACAAAAAAAGATAAAATAATCCAGAATCCTCTTTATTTAGTGAATCATGTATTGGGTTTTAGAAAAGATAAAGTATTGTCACATTATCTTACCAATAGCAGAATTCATGAAAATATCAAAGTAACAAAATGAAAGGCATGAAATTTATAAACGATACATTTTCATATCTAGTCTTATTTTTTCTATATTATAAACACATTTATCAACATATATATTTGAGTAAATATGTACTGTGAGACCAATATTATTTTAATATGGTGTTAATAGTAATTTGATACATAGCTATGGTATTTGATACAAATATGTTTGATTTTAAAAGCTGAATTTGTACCAAATTCTTATAGAACCATGCATCCACATAAAGTGAATAAGAATAAATGAGTACTCAAGAAAAACACATACATCCATGTAATGGCTGTGATTAAAAATATGTACAACAAAACACACAATGCATATAATTATATATATCCACTACATTTATGATAAATACAAACGTATGTTATCAATTTATTCTTGACAATGTGTAAAATAAAATGTTTAGTATTCAAAACCGGAATGAAATATTTAATTCATGTTTCATGACAAACTTTTGCTGATAAAAATTGGCTTTTATATTTGATTGTACTAACACCCCATACTATTTCTCTGCATGTGATGTCCATTTTTATCACCATTTTGAAGTGGATCTGATAATACATGGAAGAATGCCTCCAAAGGCTCAACAAGTTATTGATGAAATATTGATGGAAGCCTTCATTTCTGTCACAGCTCTGTCATATACAGACGAATCAATACATCAGACAGGAAAGTGTCAGGGTTTTTTTTTTCTCTCCTATAATGCTGTCTACGTCATCGCAATTATCAACTACATGCAGGACTACAGTAGTTACCAACTTTCCTCATCTAAATTCTCAGCCTCAAATCTGAGGCTTTACCTCAAATTTATGTACTTTTCATTTAAGGATTTGAATTGTCATGGCCGAGTTGAGTGATTTGAAAATGTTTGTGCCGGTGGGGCCTGTACTCAAAGTTTGATTTGGAAACACTGTACATTTTGTTACTTCAAGATATTTTTTTTATGAAAGGGAGGTTTGAATTAATTAAAGCTGCTTGGTCCGATTTTGTATCAAATTTTGTGTGCGCTTTTAAACGATGGTTATGCTAAGTATGTGTATAATAATAGACATTGTAGTAGTTTTCCCAGTCATTTAAGCCATATTTCAATGAGAAAATGATGTACAAAGTTTGAATACAAAACAATGAAAATAAAAGGGTATCGTGTAATTTCGCCTCAGTAAAATTCGCCCCCGACGTCGAGGCGGGTATGATTGTGTTACAACTTAGACGTCGCTTTTGATAAAGGTCATAATGTTTTGCCAAATCAAAAATAAACGTGTACATTTTGTTCACTAACATTTCTGAAATTTGGTTTGTTTTCAATCGATGCATAATATGCGGGTTTTAAAACCCAATCATTCGGGGGACGAAACCAAACAGTTCCCTTTTCTAAACATTCCCATGATGCAGTTTTGTTTGTTTTTTTGTTTGCCCAAAAAGAAATTATTTTTAATTACTTTGAATGTTTCTAACTTTGAAAGGAGACCGATTCTGCTGGTGTAAATAGGCGAAAGTCTATAACTTTCTTAGATAATTGGTTTGTATGGAAAATTATTCGATACTGTAATAGCCAAAAAATCGGACCATGCAGCTTTAATCTAGAGAACAAAGAGTTGTTATTCTAACTAAAAATGTCAGTTTGTTTTCATGTACCAGTAATTCATCTACCAGTAATTTCTTTTTGCTACTGCCATGTAAATGCAATTTAAATGAAAACCAATAAATTTTTAACGTTTGAAGATTTATAAAATACATGTAGGTCAAAATCTACATATCCTTCTAAAATCATCCATCACATCTATCTACTGACGTCAAATTTACATGTGTATATGTATTTTCCGATATCTAATACATGTAGCTAATTGAGCACTCTTGTCGTCTTCCATGTTAAATTGCATGGTTAACCATACATATATGCCATTAATATCACCAGTTTTTGTAATAATTGACAGGTGCCAGCTAACACATGAGTTTGCAAGAGAAATGATGTCTTTCAACATACTATAGTTTTCATTGCAGGGGTTTTTCCTTAGAATTGGGAATGGTACCGATACTTGTTCAATTGGGAAAATAGCACCAAAGTAGAGCTAATTGGGAAAAAGATTTGATCATATCAAGAAATGACATGTATTTTTAAGTCAACTATTACTGGTAATATATTATTTAAAAGAACTGAAAAAATACCTTGTTTTACAAATCACTACTTCTCTATATAATGTCTTTAAAGTAGCCAATCTTACAGGTCTGTTTTTTAGCTGATAAATAATGAATTTTTAGTTTATAAAATTTTCCCAAAAATCAATATTTTTTTGGCATTGAGGATGGTACTGTTTATGGGTACCAGTTATGCAAGGGAGACCCTTTTTTTATACAAAATATTGCAAGATAATCATTATGCTAAAGCATCATACATTCAATACATACATGATAAATTAGTTGTCTTGTACATTTAACAAAATGCTCGGTGCTGGCTGCCAAAGTGAAACAGCCCGACTGTGGGCCTATTGGATATAGTCCCTCTCTCTCTCTGTAGTAAGGGTTAGCACATGACAGCTAGGTCCATCAGGCAGCATGCAATTGCCACGGATACAAGCCTGAGCCACAGAAGATGGAGAAAATCTGAATACATACATAATATCCTACCGTCATTGAGGGTCCACCGACAGGCATAGAGGTGGGCTGGGCAGACAGGAACACATGCGTCAATATCCCATGTTCGTCCACAATTTGTTGGACCATGTGTCCGGGTGCCACCTGCATGGGCATTGGAAGAGGTGGCCCATTATTGGACACCATTCTTACTGTTGCTGGTCCTGTAAGAATGAACAAGTAATTGTCAAAATTTATAGAATAAAAATTATACAAGTTTGCTCAATATGATAAATTTTTTGATGCCAAATAAGGCCCAATTAAATCAGCACTCACAAAAAATGCACAAGAAATGTATTGATGACGGTCATCTGAATCTACGATTAATTGATTACCCAGGGGTTGTGCAATTTGAGAATCTTGAGTACTGGTATACTACAGGTATATTCACTTATATAAGAACTTTGTAAAAATTTCTTTCTTATATCAATTACTGGTATCATACACTGAAGAGATACATGTATGTTTACAATTCACCAATATTGTGTACTGCTAATCAAAATTCCAAAAGCATTAGGCAATTTTGACCTTGACCATGGCAGTAAACAGAGGATAGCATGCCAATGGATGATGAGGAACCTGTGTTACACTCAGTGACCCTCCGAACTATCAGATCAGTTGTATAAATCTACCCCCATCAGACTGCAACCAACAAGCAAGATGCAGAATGAACAATTGATGGGACTGATCTCCTTGTGAAGAGTTCAAGGCTTCAATACAATCAAAACATGACTAGAATCTCAAGACTCCCAAGTCTGTAATTACCTCAGCCAAGCACTGCACCTTATTTAAAGGGATTTACTAACCAAGAAATCAATGGTAGCCATTTACAGGCAGAGTACATACAAGATTCAGGGAGGTCTTAAAGGCCCAATTAAATCAGCGCTCACAAAAAATGCACAAGAAATGTATTGATGACGGTCATCTGAATTTACGATTAATTGATTACCCAGGGGTTTTGCAATTTGAGAATCTGGGAATTCGTGTTTGGATGAAATAAAGAAAAGAAATAGGTCTCTGACACAATACTTATTTACCTCAAAACTACATTACTGTAAGTTGAAAGGATTAAATCTCTGAAATCTGTTGCTAAATGAAATGGGAAAGAAACTTTCAGAATCTGATATTCAGATTTGGAAATCTTTGATAAATAAAGAAAACAGTTACTGTAACCTAGATTGTCAAGGCCAGACAGTCTGCCCCATTTTCTGATACGTGTATATGATTTGTACCTGAGCAGAAAATTCTGCTGCAGACTTTGGGGTAAAGCATTTTATCATGATCTTTCCCAGTATGAAAACCCTACAACTGAGGAAATAAAATTCAACAATTCTGAAATTATTACATGAGAATGTGCATGCTTTCTTTTAGACTTTCTGCCTCTTTGGATTTTCTTTGATATGTTTTTGGTTTGGTTTTTGAGTGGGTGCTTTTTTGAAATTCTTCATCCTGAGGCATTACGTACGTCTCTAACATGTAAAATGATAATGAGTCATAACTCCTATAAACAGGATGCCTTGTTTTTCCACCCTGTATGACTAAACAAAAACCTGGCATTTATCTTTTTAAAGAAAAAAAAAATAAGGGGGTTTCCCCCTTTAAAACCAATGCATGTTTCTGTGCATTCCATATAACATGATAGGGAAATTATGTTCTTCAAGATTTAGGTAAATAGTAATAATGACTGTGCAGGCTAAAACTTTATGAATCTACTTCAAAGAGCTGGAAGGAAACCCCCATCCTGTAACATCATAGGAAGTTCTAGGACATGCTTCTCTTTCCAGAAAGTTTTGGCAAGCACACTGCAGTTTCAGCTTCAAGGGATAGATAATTTACTAGGCAAATATATATACCTTTCATTTGTTATGAGGGTGTGACCCCAAACAAAACCCAGGTTGCATTGATAAATAAGTTGGCAGGATATGCAACAGGACCTTATCAACATAAATTATGACCCTCATTACACACAGTCATCGAACATGGTCCATTATGCATGAATGCAGCAGTTTCAATGCTGGCAACTCTGGCGAAACCTTTCAGTCTGTGAATGCTAGCTGTCTCATATAATCGCCATAGAAAAGTCTGCTGGCCTGACACACATTGGTTGTCCCCTCTCACGATCTGGGCTATAAATAGGCAAATATTTGACGTTGGAGTGATATAGTGCACAGGTAAGCCATCTCCCAACAACATTCCTGGACATAATGAAACCAGTCAGCTGGTTTCTTTAATCTGAACAATGTGATACAATATAACTCTATGGCAGAGGCTAAAAGGACGCCACAATAAGACAATACATGTACATTTATATAAGCCCAGGGGAAAGGGGGAGGGTGCAAAATTACAGTGAAGATATATAAATTATCTACCTATTCCCATAAAATTAAAACTCTAAACATCGTACAGGCATCAAAAAGAGAAAATTTTAAAAGATAATGTCTTAATGTTCCTAATTATAATGTTTTTCGCACATTAAACATCAAATGGAAAATATAATCACCATAATTTTACCTTCTAAAGATCAGAATTGAGAAGTATGAAGCAGCTAAGCCAATGTACAAAGTTGGCAGCATTAAAAAAAAAAGCAACCACAAAAATGTCCTCACTTTTATAAAAGAATAGAATCTCTTCCCCCTATCTAATAGATCTCCACCTCAAGTTGATCACGGCCCTCTGAAAATGATTGCGTATGTAAGTTTTCTAATAGTCACGTAAGTTTTCTAATATTAAAGCACGTATGCAATTATTACGATGTCAGGTCTGGGAACATCCGCCAATTGTCAACCAAAGTGAACTATGAAGAATGTTCACCTCCTAGTAACATAGGGAACATTAAGGTGCGCATAACAAGACCATTAGACCTGCACATCATGATTTTATTAATCAGCTCCTACAACTTATGACGTACATTGCTTCAACTTGACCTGTGTGACAATGGAAACCCTGAACATCTGCATGCTTTCGTCTTACATGATGAACTTAAAACTATGCTTGAGTTTTTCACCTCTAATAAATTATTCTGCAACCTGTGCACGATTGACATGAAACACTGGGACTATGTAAACAAAAGCAATCTTTATGCTGGGAAAACTCAGAGCTGCTGTTCTAATTCAATATATATACATATAATTTTAATGGGAACACTGTGTTTGGCCAGTGCTTCGCACTATCTTGAGTAATCTACCTCCTACTGTTGGATACAAATCTTTTAAAGAAAGCATTTACCACTGACAAGGAATCAAGTTATTTTGGTCATTAGCATCCAACAGTGGCCAACTGAAGGCCTAGATCATATCAGGTTCAGCTTCAAAGCTTGGTGGTTCTTTATATTATCTGAGTCCATTAACAATGGCACTATTACACAGATTAAAAATGCTAAGACATGAAATTCAACAAAATGTAAAAAGTGCTAAGAATTCTCAACTGAGCAACATGAAACTCATATCAAATTACTGTATACAAGTATTTGAAAATAACGAAATGACATATTAATATATATAGTATAAGAGTAAAACATTTTTCATTTTTCCAAGATACAACTATGATTAATGTAGATTTTAAATGCCCAAGGAGCAACAACCTTGTAAGGTCCTTCAAGGGCAAATCAAGGTCAAATGTTTTATTTTCTCTGTTCAGGTTTCTAGGGGTCACAAATGTGAATATCAAACAAATTAAAAACCAAATGAAATTTGCACAAAAGGCTAAGAAACTTGTCCTCACAAAAGCCATATTCTTTACAGATTTTTAGCTTCAATGCATGGTCTTTGAATATCACTTACACAACAAAATTTGACATGATATGATTTAATTCATCAATCACATCTTAGACATCCTATAATGCAGTTACTATGTTCAGTCATCATGCTAAATCAAACTCTCATTTACAAGGTCCAAAACTCAAAGGGTTTTCCCTGTCAATCTGATTGAAAATGTCATTTAAGTGCTGCTTAATTAATGGTCTTTATCCATATCAAACTGAAAATCACATCAATGGCATTAAGCTGATTCTTGGAGAACTATTTCAACTGCATATGACCAACATCCGTAAACAACAGAAGCTGGCTATAGAGAAAAATGTACATCTACCATTTCAATAATCCGAGAGACCAAGAATGCTTAGTTAACTAAACTGAATAATATTAGACCAAATTATCCAGACCAACCTCTTTGTACATCAAATTACAGTTTGACATTCCTAAATTCCAATAAAATTAGAACTCTTTTAAAGAAATGGCATTCAGCAATCTTGTTAAAAACTAGAATGTAATCTTGTGTACATACACTTTACATGACATAGTGGTGCTTTGTTAACAAGATGACAAATAACAGAATTATCGTAAGTCCATGGTACAAAGTGGTACAAGAATTCCCCATCAAAGGAGGGGGGTCCTTACTGCATTCCATTTCCTCTCTTATACAGAGAGAAGAATATTCTTGAACAGGAATGACCATTTAGACACAATAAGTTGCGAGACTTTAAACTTCCACTCCCCAGGATGTGTGACAGTCTATGAAAGTCACAAAATATGTACTTCAAAATAATCAAGCAGAGGAAATCTGCACTCTGACCACTCGACATGTTTACATGTTCAGCTGTGCCAAAATTAAAACATAAATTCATTCATGGATGTACTTTTCCCAGTGCTTTCCAATTCGATATAGACTACAAATAGTCTTCCCTGATATGGTGAAATTAGAATGATTCATCAAAACCAACATTTCTCACAGGACGTAATCATTCAAGTCAATGCAAAATATACTGACATCTGCTGATTACGAACACATCCGCACTATAACAGTTATGGAATTTGAAATGACATAAGTAATTTGCAAGTACTGTAAAACCATAATAAAACATCTGCTCAAGTTAACACAAGGAGCAACTGCAATAACATTGCTACTTCTGGTAATACACACGTACCAGTGCAGTAAAAAAGTGTGGGGTTTGGTGACATTTTTGAAATATGTTGAGTGCATTGCTAATGCTATAAGAGCTAGTAGTAAATGGTGAATTGGTGATGTTTATGTTTAATGATATCAACAACAACATTCCTCATTTTTTACACCCAATTATCATTAACCAAACAATTATTTGGGTCAGTGCATCCCCCCTGCACTATATTACTGTATATGTTGTGTTTTTGTTCTCTGCTAAGTGGCTGCATGTCATGGTGAACAAGACAAGGGAATTCCCCTCAAATTTATCAAGCCACTCCATAAACAACTCATCCATGTGTGCTAGCTAAGCACGGTGACTTTTTCTTCAGAGTAAATGGCAAAGCTCAGATTCGGATGCTTTTTAATGTAGAAGTTGCATCTGGGATAATCTAACCTGTCAAGTGAGGTGTTCAATAAAGATCAAAAGAGTGCAGAAGCCATGGATCTATTGATTGGAGCCTGTGTCTGCTAAAAGCTTTATCTACCAGCCACCAATTATGCTTTTCAGAAGAGAAAGTTCACACATTGGTGAATCATCCCATCTGCTCCTAGATCTTGCCAAAACCTCAAGACACCACTGTACTCCTTGCATTTCACTTTTTCTACCACATTAAAATATTCTGGCACTTTTCCTAAAAGCAACACCCAAAGTTATTCTGCTTCTTAGAGAGATTTTCAAGTTAATTGTAAGAATCAGTTATCTATATGCTAATTGACATATAAATTGAATTTCTGACTCTTAGCTTGTATGCAAATTCTCCCATCAATAGTAAGAGGAGAACATGTGTCCACCCAAAATTTCCAATCTCTCCAAATTCATCCCTCCTTGAAATTAGCATACCTCCACTGTAATTTCAATGAGTATATGTTTCACTTGAACCAAATCAATGTATAGGTAGGTCTAAATAAATCCTACAGCCTGGGATAGAAAGTTTCAACACTTTCCCAATATAATCAGCACTCAAAGTAGCCCTTGTCCCTGCCATATAACAAAACATATGGATAGGTTTATTGCTTTACTGACAAGTCGACCAGTGTGACATGCACTGGGTAAACAGTCCTTAAGTGTCAAAATACTTTTGAAAGAGACATTTCCTTCATGCTTTCAGAAAATATTGCATGAATGCATGTAGAAGTACATGTCTCCAACACTGACCAAGCCCGTTAAGAAAAGAGCAGAGATAGAATATGGGCTGTGTTGTGTTACAGAAAAAATCACTGTACCTATAAGATGTGCTCTAGGAGCATTGCATATTTGTATTAGAACCTTAATAAACTTGCACAAGATATGAATTAAGATATCTTAAAAGAGCAAATTTATTCCAATATTCTATAATACCAGTCAGTAACTAGCACAACCATGACCCACCCCATTCTTATATCAATTAAGAGGAAGATGATAATTAAAGCTGAGAGTGTGCAATCCAAGGTCTATATAAATTAAGGCAACTCTTCAAGTGCAAATAGGTGTGGCTTCAAAACACAATAATCAGCAAGGCATCCTGCAATTTAAACTCCATATAAAAGACTAGATCAAATTGTCAATGTCTTGATCCTCTTGACCAAAATTGAAGATAGAGGTAAGTATTTAAGTCTAGCTGCTTCTAATAGTGAACTTTTTACCAGATGACCCAAGTTGCTTGGTTGGCAGAAGTCCATTGTTATTGATTCTGTATGAGGACAGTACTTCAACAGAACAATATTATCAGATATTGCCCATCCTAGACAATTCTCTTATTCCCAGACACAACAAAAGATGATTTCCCTGCAAGTCATTTAGAAAAATCTATTGTGTGGTAGATGAATTACAATACATTATGAACACAACTGAGCCGACTGAGTCGGGTTTTATATGTTTGCTCTATTGTAATGGCTTTTGCAATAATGTGGATTTTGCAATAGATGAATAGGGTTACTGACAAGGCATGTGTGTTGTCAGGTTTCCTATGATAATTAGCAAAACCTAATAAAGATCTATACACAGGTAAACACTCATTGTGAACAATAGCTTTTCCATATGACTTAACAGTGGTGCATGAGCACTCTCATTAGGACGGTGTTAAGTCATCTTTCTATGTGCAGACTCAAGTCTGTGTTTACTAAATCTGACGCAAAATATTGATTCATTTCGAAAGAATCGATATTAATTACAT
>WFKH01010211.1:25059578-25083856 GCA_016163765.1 Magallana hongkongensis
AGTTAAAAACAGCCATAGGCCAGTGACCACTTGACCTTAAATATTTGTGCCACTTGATCTGGGGCCATTCTTAAAATACCTTAATTTCTTATACTTAAACAATAGCCAGCTTTCCATAAGGTGCCAAAATACAGATCCAGGCACACTAAAACAATTTACAAAGTAATATTCAATTTAAAAATAAAACACTTTGAATGAAAGAGTCAAAAGTTGAAAATATCCAAAACAGTGACTTTTCATTCATAAAAAGTTTTGAAAGTTTTGCAGAGGTTGAAATTTAACAATACATGTACAATTCAGATATATTTATCTCCTTGATGAGGTCTTTCCGTGTTTTCATCAAGTTCTAATCTATTTTAAGCATACAAAAAGGCGCTTGTGAAGAGATGCAGAAAAAATAGGTCAAAGGTGTCTCTAATACATTAATCTTCATTAATAATGGTTTTCTGTAAAATTAAAGGTGAAAATCCATCTCTTTATTCTACGAAATATTTGAATATCGGTGTTTGGACCTCCATATAAATTTTCAGTATTTTCTTTAAAATACAGAGCCAAATCTACTGTACATTTAAATGCTATGCCAATTCCTTTAAGACTTTAATTAATTATATTTTAATATTCATCACTTTTATCTTCTTTTCATGCCTAATGTGACATCTCAACATCTCAAAATAAATACAGCTATCATTTTAGTATGCTGGGTTTGTTTTATAAAAATTGTAAAATATTAATTATAAACTTTAAAGATGTTTATGTTCATGTTCAAATGTTTCAATTAAAAAACATTAATCTGTAATCAATAAATATTTAGATTTTAAACTTTTTTTTTTCAAACCTGAATTATGTTTACGGTAACTATGGGTAAAAATTAAAGAAATTGTACTGTTCTTTTATAATTGATTTTGAAATCCCACAAACAATGAGTTCTTTCAAATATATCAACTAGTTCTACACTTAATGCATTGTTGATTGAATGTGAGGTCATTAAGGTTCATTGTTTCATAGTTATGTGGGATAACTCTTGATGGATGCACTATTCAAAGGACAAAAAAAGATTGTCAGGTACATGTACTGCATGTACATAACAGCTTTGTCTTCAGATAAACTACATAATCCCTTATCTACCGGCAATGTAAAGTGGCCCAATAATACAGAACTAGGGATTTGGGATTTTCGGTCAGAGAATGGTGCAAGTCTAGAAAACACATATGTTTTCTTTGATAAGAAAGAAAATTCCACACAAACAAGCAGACTTGGGAAAAATTTAGCAGATTAAAAATTTCTGATATTGATTCCCATTAGTTCCTTCTCACACCCCCGCACCATCACGATTTAAACAAATGACGTCTGGAAGTAATATTCCTACATCTTTTCATTCCCAACTTTCACAAATACCTAGATCTAATCAGTACTGTGTCACAGCAATGTGGCGATGTGGCCCTAGCTTCCCAAGCTGCTTGATGTCCATCAATTGACAAAGGACTTCACCCACACAAATCACCACTTATCATCATTCATCAGTCCACTCTTCCTGCTGGCATTAGTACGGACTTCAATTACTTATCTTTCTACGTTTCTTTCACAATCACATTTATGAAAACTTGACTTGATATATTTGCCAATTCAAACGTTTTGTGTTTTGATTCAATTTTGATTTTTGGATAGATCAATTAGGGAAAAACATTCTGGATACATCAATAGAAAGTGTAAAAGTCAGATTAATTGATTAAATCTTACTTTAAAATCAATACTCAGTTATCATTAAGGATTTAATCCCTCTTGCCATACAGCTTTTGACATTAATTTACCTCTACCCTGGAATGTCTTAAAAAGAAAACGAAACAGACTACAGACATGAGAGTGTTATTAATCATAGCACTCTATATATAGGCCTGCATAGACAGTGGCACATTTCTTCAGTGTTCATTAAGACAATGACAATCATGCTCATCCAAAAATAGCATTCATAGGCTTGCCATTCTCAGCTTTGCAGGCAAAAAACACATCAAATCGTTCACAATCCAAATATTAACATAACATACCCCTGGCTGGAACAGAGTTCCATTGTGTCAGAAAACTTAAATTTTTACTCTTTATGTGGATTTTTTGTGGATTCTCTAGCTCTTTTTCTTCTATAAACTGACACCTTCCTTAAAGTCCTCCATTATGCTTTGAACAAATCTAGATATCAAGGTCTTTATGCATGATACTTCAAACGTTAACTGCAAAAAAGTCTTGAATAAGCACCAAGACATATAACATTTGAAAAAACACAAGAAAACCAGCTTAATTCATCATGCTTAATTGAATTTAATGAAATACTTGGTTCTTTCTCTCTTTTTTTGGAATATGTGAAAGGGTTTCATTTCAACAATTGATGAACCATGAAATGCAAGGAATTGTGCAAGTGGAACGTGAAGATTGGAGAAACTGTTGATTCATTCTAATTAGATTCAAGTTCCACGATTTTAACTTTTTGTTTTAAGGTTTAGAATAAAAAACACATCCAAGAACTACTGTACCAACCAAGGAGTGTTCTGCTTGACTTCAAATGAAGGTTCCAGCGAGTTCTCATCTGTCTTGTTCAATTTTTTGCTGTGATAGAGAGCAGTAAACTTAACTACAACAACATTTTACTGCACTTTAAAAAGAAACCTGAACATCTTGAATTTAAAGTTTCATCAACCACAACTTTTTTTTCGGCAAAACCCTTACCAGCTAGATGCATTTCACATTCTCAGAACCTTTTCGTAATACATTTTGATGTATTCCCACATAAAATACTATATGTATTTGTTCCTAAGTGTGGAAAAAAAAAGTTCTTCAGAAGCAGCATTGTATTATTTGGTGAAAAAAATGACAGAGAGGGCATCATAAAATGAACAGAACAATGTGGTCATGGTGATGCACAAGTAATAGAGAGAGTAAACTTGTCAGTGGAGAGAAGTGGTTAAACTGTCAAACAGCTATGAAAACTGTCAATCACACGTCCAGTATGGCCCCAAAATCTGAACTACTACAGTTCACTTTGTGTATAAGTAGGTTACATGTCAACCCGCAAAAAAACCCAAAATAATAACCACTACATAGACTTATGTACAATAGTTGTTATGTGCAGCATGGGTCAAATTGCTCTATTAAAATCATCAGACATGATAAAAATAAGAGATTTTATTAAATGTATTAAAGGGGCTATTCTATATAATATTTTGATTCAAAGTCAAAACTTTTTGGGTTTTCATTATGAATCACAAATTTTTAAAAATTTGAAATATCTACTGCGTAGTGACAAAACTAGTCACTTCAACCAGTAGCTTGTAGTGTGGCAATATGCATACAGTCAACTTGGATCACTACTGTGTCTTGGAACTTTAAATCTCAGGGAGTTTCTTCAATACAGTGAAGCCTTTTCCATGTACCCTATAATAACATCATTTAACCTGTTGCAGACTGAAGCAATTAGGTCCTTTTCTACTGTGAACAATTGTTTCCCCAAATTTCACTGAATCTCGTTCAAAATGAAAGAGAAAGAAAACCAATTTCCACTGTCACTGTCATTTAAGACATGAGGAATTTTTTGAACTGTCTTTTCTGCTATCTCAGCAATTTGCAAATCAATTAAAAGCCCTGCCATCTTCCCCTCTGCCAGGCCTAGGATTAACAAGAGTGCTAGGAAAGGTTGCTAATTACAGAGTCAGGGAAACAGAAATTATTGATTTGGATTACAACAATGTGTCATTAATTGAGTCTAACTGTAGTCCTTCCTAAGGCATGCCCACTGCTTTGGGTGATGGCTGGTGGGGATAATCTAAACAGAGGCTCGTAACATTGATCCTGTCCTACAGATTTGCATATGCATATCATATGCCTTACATCTAGGCCAAATGACAAATGGACTGTCAAACAAGCTGTATTAAAGTGTAAACCAAAATTTTTGATTTTGCCTTTTACTTTCTCATGATTAAAAAAATCTGGGATCAAATTTCTAAACTTAACTTCAGGCTCTGGGAAAAAGATACATTTACTGTGCTCTAACAGAAAAACATAAATCATTCCTGGTAGAGTGTCTACTTCTTTCCAAGAAAATTAATCAATGAGGCTTGACTTTCTTCTGTTACTATGAGGGGAAAATGCTGACTAAGCCACTTGTAAACCAATTCTATTCTCTTGTACCCAAAACACTAAAATTACTTTATTTCGAGTAAATACAGTTGACCCCAGAGAGACAAACACATAATATGCTGTCAACCACTTTCCTATAGCATACATTTCTAATTTAATTTGACAACTCTTACATATACATATTTCCCATCAAACAATATGGAATCCAACGAAGTTTTATGCAAATAACACAATAATACCGTCAACCAGCTGCTTAACATTCTGTCAATACCCATACATGTACGAAAAACAATTAATCTATCCATGGTGTATATATATGTATTCCTTTATGAAGAAAAGTGGGTTGTTGATGAAAATGTATATACCAATACTGTTATCACTAACTTCTTACAAGAAATCTTTTCATTAGGAAACTAATTATCCCTGTCTGAACATATTGTTTATCTTTGCAAAGGGACCAATTGCAATACATGTATAACATGTGATAGACAGTGAAGTCATAAAAAGAGAGGGTCTACTTTTGGTTTACAGAGACAAACAGACAACAGACAGACAGACAGACAGTCAGTCAGATTACATACATTACTGTAATACAAATACTAGATAAACTGAATGTTACAAAGGTGCTAGCATTTTTATTCACCTCATGTACCTACCTTTTATCTCCAACTTTCTTGAATTTTCCGGTCAATTCTTTTTCAGTTTATAATGTAATTTTTAAAGATGTAGCAAATTTCCTTCAGGCAACTTACCTTGAATTCGCTGAATTTGTTCTCCCACTCGGACAGAGAAAGTTTCTCCCTGACTGATATGAACATGGACCACATGCTGTTGATTTGCTGCCGAATTATGATTGGAACAGTTCTGTGGACTGGACCCACGCGGAGGTTTGGAATTGGGGGAGAAACTGTTGGGGGATGTGCTTTGATTTGTTACGGGGCCATTGTTTGTGATGCTATGACATGTGACGATTGAAGGTGGAGAGTTCGCAGCTGCCGCAGCACCACTGGCAGCGACATCCACTTCTCCATTCTCCACAATTTCCACTTCCGGACTTAAACTGTCATCTGAACTGATGTGCCCGTTTTCTTTCACCTCTGAACATATTCCATTTTTGGACACTTCACTGATGTTAGTATTGTTTGTATTGTTCTGATTCGTGTTCCCCTCAGTTTCTTGGGTATCAGACACAGTCTCTTTCTCCATCACATCTTCTATCCTTTCCATTCTCCTAAGTAATCTTCTACAAACACAAAAAGAAATTTGATTATCATTCATGTAAAACATTTTCAATTTCTCTCAACCTCCTTCCTCTACAGATGAGCTACAATGTCACTTCATTGCATCAGATTAGGAATACAAAGAGGGAAAAATTTCCAACAAATTTCATACAATATGGTAATAATGACCTCAGCTCAGAGGTCTCTCTGACAAAACGTTTCAATTTTTACAAGATTTACGTAATACATTATTTCTGATCAAATATGAATATACAATCAATATACAATCATAATCCATCAACACTGAATCCAAAATCAGCAATTGGCCTCAAAGGGTGTCTGTGCATAAGATTGAGATATTATTAAAATATCAATAAGAGCAGGCCGGATCAATACTAAGAACAGCTAAGGAAAGCAGAATGTCAACGTTGTCCTCCTCGTGTACCAGCACAGCATCAAATTACAGGCGGCAGCCAGTCATTTTCTCTTACTTCTACATTGTGTACCGCTAGTCCTATTTTTTCTCCCCTCCCTGGCCATCAATCAAAAGAGGGTCAACAATCTGATCAATTTGTGTACTAATCAGAAACACTTATTAACCCCAGTCAAACAAAATCATGTTCACATACTGGTATATAAATAATATAGATACGTAATGATTATCTTCCTTTTTTCGTCTTATTTTAAGCATGTCGCCCACTCTTTCCAATTGACCAAATCCATATATCTTACTAATAGCAACTTCATTTCAAAGTCGTTTGATGGAAAATAGAAGGGTTCTCAATACATAATTTTAACAGATTACATAACATTAACAATTCATCTATCTTATGTAGCAAAAGATTTCTCTCTCAAAATTTTTGCAGAACTTAATTTCGTATGTACATCTATCTATATATACATAATCAAAATCAGACTCCTGAACCTTGGGTTTCTAGTTTTCCAAACAGTACATCTTTTTGTCAATGCAGCAAATTACTTATTTTTATGAACTTCAGAAGACAATATAAATCTATCCTATGGAAATGTTGAATCCATTAACAACTTTCTCATCTCATCATTATTTCATATGCTTGAAAAAGGCAAAGGTTAATCAAATATTCAGTTCAACCAAAACGCTTTAATCTTCGATTACCAATGTTACATTTCTTTCAATAAAGTTCTGCTAAGGCTCCATCCTATCGTTTTCTACATCATTAAAATCCATGCTACAAATATATAGTGTCGGTGTTAAATAAAAGAAATAGATAAAGTCCCTATTACAACATGATGGTATCAACAATACAGCAGTATATATATGACAGTATACTGTAATTATATTACATGGGACTCCTCTCTCTTTCATTTACTGGAAATTGTGTTTTGTTATGCACTGATCTGATAATAAAATCTGTATTATTTACAGTTACCGTATACACTGCAAAACTGTGGTAATACAATGACCCAATGAACCCTACACAGCTGTCTCACCAAATCATGAACATTATATCATGAAGCAAACTGTAAGATCAAATGGTATAAAGGAGTCAGACATACTTATTTGAATTGATCAAAGGTAGTTAAAGTTCAAGAATAGATTGATGCTTTAATGAAGACTATGATGATTATCTATATAAGTATACACCTATAATGTGACCTCTTTGGACCTGATGAACTTGCTATGTCTGGTTCACCAAAATCCGAACACCTGTGCAATGTTACAAATTCTTGTAATACACTAAAAGAAAGGGTCATGCAGTGTCAATGTTTCGACTGTTGGCGAGTATAGTCGAGACATCTATTAGTACTTATAAATGAGCTTAGCATTTTCAGTGAGAGACTACGTATCTTTGTAAAATATTTTTATAAGTAGTTTTGACCGCATCCAGAAAAAATTGGTTACTAAAGCAGGGAACACAGACGTAAGACCATGCAAACTTCAAATAAGTTTGTCGTAGGCAAAACCTAACCGACCAGACAGTATGTAGGTGGAAGAATCAGGTATCATTCAAGCCGAGGAAACAAGCTGACAGAAAAAATATTAAAAAGATACTAAACTTTGAAACATGCTGTAGGAATCAATAATTGAGAAATCCATCATGATTGGCACTCTGAAGTGGTTAACCATTTCTAGAACCGAAAATAGCACCAACAATTTGTAAAGGGAGTCAGACTTAATAAGCCTACCATTACATAAATAGTGAACGAATACTCATAAATGCTGGACCGCTGTAAAAAAGCGTCTTTAAATAGAATATGATTAGAAATATGTTGTAAATAAATTTATACCGCTGTACACTCAATAGGCATATGACCACTCCTCTTAAAATGAAGTTTTTCTCCTAAATGTTCATGTTATCTTCAAGATGAACTCATACAATGGCCTGCATGATGAGTTTGTGCAATGACATCTCATCAGGCCTGGTCTCCTCAGACAAGCCCAGTGTCAAAGTAAAGCTTCAAAAGACGAGAGACTGCTAAAACTGTATGGAAATCAATAGCACTTGTTTAATATTCAGGTACAAATTGATACTTAATGGCTTCAGCTGTGTGAAACAGTAGCACGCTCAGACGTCATGTTTTACGTACATAACTGCATGCCGTGGTTTCTGGGGAGCTGTCTCATGAAAGGACTTTGAGAAAGACCGAAAAACCCTGCCTGTTTTATCCACAAAAAACCCCAAAACAGAGACAACTTTGATGTCTCCAACTGCATATTGCAGTGTTATCTGCCTTTTCAGTTTATACCACTATCTCTAAATCTGCATTTTACAGCATTCAGATCAATACAGAACAACAAAAATATCATCAATTCACAATTCAACCGTGGTCCAGCAGCACATCAAATTTACAACTCTATTGAGAATGCTTCTGTTTTGATAATCAACTTACGCTTTTAAATACAAAATCACATTCACGTTACTATCATTTTCATTGATTTAAAACATACTGCACATGAGCTCATGTAAAAAGCACTCTTACAACTCCCTAAATTTGAACACCATATTGATTATCACTGACCATATGGTAGCACATATGTCTACTTGTGACTGGGCAAATCTTTTTCTTAACTTAAATAGTACACATTTTTTTACCTTACTTTTAGACAAATAAGCAATGGCAGGCTCCAAATTGATACAAATACAGAACTTTAAACCATGGCAGACTAACTGCACCAAATCACGTTAGACACATCACCATCATCATCAGCATCAATTCACTACAGCATACTGGCCCGGAACCAGTGTCACAATTGCGTTAGGTCTTTCCCATCCCATCTCCTCCCTCAATGCATGCTGTAGGCGAAAAACAATCAATGTCTGAAATGTCAGCCAAGTTCCAATTTTAATCATATTCCCGCAAATCTATAAAATGCTAGGCCATGAAAATCAATTCACAAAATTGATATTGACATATACAGAAGTCATCTCTGAAGCAGAATCATCATTTCTACAGAAATTCTATGTAATGAGTTTTACAACTAACTGGATTTCATTTGCCCCAAAATATGTATACACTGCAATGCAATTTTTTTTTTTATGTGGGAAAGAAAACATATCACAAGTAAGATACTGTATATTTCAACTTGCTATCAAAATGAAAATCAAAATGAACCACACACACACAAAATCGTATGTTAAACAAACTGTGTTTTACTTTGAGGGCAGGGATCTATCCCTCTCCTTCACAGTTAAACCATGACATTACAGCCTGAAAAGTAAACATGGCAGGGCAGTGAGGACAACAAGTTAAAAGGCATTTTAATCATTGTTCTTTGTCATATGTAATGATGGAAAAATACCCACAGGCACTTTGTTATAGATGTAATTTGTTCATTTATAACATGCAGACCTTACAGACATCACTGGAAGCCACCATTACAAGAAGTATAAATAAAAACACAATACCAACACTGGACAAAAATTTTTATCTGTTGCATTGAAAACCAAATAAACATTAATCATGCTAATCAGCACATAATCTTTCCTTTGCAGTATAATAAATCCCCAGACTGAGACTTGACTGCACATTGAATAATTCAATATTCTGTCAGTATCATACTGATTAATAAAGAAAAGATAATCTATTTTCAAAAGTGTTAAATTATAACTATATATATATATATATATATATATATATATATATAATAACTTCTATATATGTATATATATATTTCTTTTTTCTCTTGTTTTTTCTTTCTCTCATTATCTTGTTATTTAACTAAATCCTATATTACTATATTCTTTATAAGTTAGTAAAATGTCCATGTAAAACTTGAATAGTATACACTATTAGTATTATAAATATTTATACCTTGATCTCAAATGGAGAGAACTAATATAGGCTATTTATGCCTGCTGTTCAATCCGTGTTCACTTATATACATGTACTTATATGTATATTTTTGTCTTTATGAAGTTTACTTTAAAAAGTACAATAAACACAGCATAATTTTACGATTCAAAATGAGAAGATAAAAAAATCTGGTTTACTTTATCCTACATATATGAACCCCTTAAAAAAAAATGAAGAATAAAATTGGGAAAAAAATGCATGCCCTGCGACTAATCAGGCAAACCACGTGTTTGTCTGCGTTTATACAACACCACTAACACAGTGAATGATCAGAATCGCAGTCTGCGGGTCTGTTGCCACGACCTTAAGGCAGAGTTACACACTTTAATATTCAAAATTCATCCAATTTCTTCTCTTTATTTGCTTCAACCATCCCCCACCCTTATACCTTTAAAATACTGCACAAAAGTACACAATTTCCATATTATTAGATCATTTTTTATATTTACAGTTTATGGTTTATTTTTATAATATATGAACCTTATTTAAATACTATTTTTCTAAAAAAAAATTCAAATACCTTACATTAAATAAAAGGCTTTTACATGCATAGATGACAGGTTTTTTTCAATGAGTTTTACTAATGCACCAATAACAGTTAATTTTTAATTTCAGAAAAAAAAATCAAATGGCTTTATTCATTAATAATAAGATCCCTACATACTAACACTGTTTACAAAAGCAGACAGTTTTAACTAGTTTTCAGTTTTGAATACTTTTAAACCATTCCTCAGTTTTCACCATTTCTCAGTTTTAAAAATGACTTGCATATGCACAATTTAATGTCTTATCAAGCCAACAAGTACAGCCCTGCACTAGATCTGTGGGTTAAAGCCTGAAAATTATCAGAATAAGCTACTCAAAGCTATGTCTCTTATCTGTCTAGGTCACTCTCTGAAAGAAAACCATTAGCAGGGGATATTTGTTTACAAACACTTGTCATGCCTCTATGACAAGGGACCCTTTTACTCTGGAATTTATTTACAATTTCATTGTTCTTGAATATTCAATAACTGTCAAAATGATATTGCAATGGTAAACAAAAATATTTCTTCAAAATGTATAATAATTTTTACCCCGTGCAAAATGGTTACTTTATGGAGTTGCATACAATATATTCTTATTAAATATGTCACAGACAAACTTATAAAAGACATCATATAATACAAAACTTTACAAGTAAACTTAGAAAATCAGAAATAACTTACATTTTGACCATATTAATTTTTTTCCCAAATTTCCTTCACTACAATTTTGATAACATTCACAAGATTCTGATTGTGTGACTTCAGTATGGTGCTGATAGCTATTCAATGCAGCGCTATTGAAAACCAATTTTTGATGACGATAGTATCATTTATCACACCCTAGTTTCTAACAGCATCACCCACTTCTTTATAAATATGGTATATTCGTCATCACTACCTACTTTGACAAGTCTTGCAGATATCAGATCGATCAATTTTATACGAACACTTTCAATTAAAAAAGCAGAAATATACAACCCTTTTCAAAGCAATTCCAATACAGTATTACACATGTAAAACTTTGTTCAAACTTCTTTAATTAACAAACAACTGAAACGTTCTAATAAGCACCCTTAATTAATTGCATTTAAATTAAAATTAGGAATACCACGAACGAACTTTTAACGTTAAGCATTTACGTGAAGCTTTGCATGGAGTTTCGCTAGGCCCATTGACGTGTCAAATATACAATTTTTGGAAATCTAATATGCAATTTCAATTTAAAATGCATTTAAATTAAAGATAAATATGCATGATTGATCACAAACTATTATAATTCAAAAAAATTTAGCGAAAAGTTTGTGACGAATTTATATTGCAATTTTTCTTAACTCAAATTGTTGTTAAACACTGTACCTGTTTTTCACTAAACCGCCATTTTGAATATATTTCGGGACTTTTTCAGTAATGCATTGTGGGAGCTTATTACGGAGCATCTCTAGACTTTACATCGGATACAAACTAAATTCGTTTGTAAACATATTCCGAAAATACTTACACATGGCATTGTTTATTTATGTTTTTTAAGTGTTTTCGGTTCAAAGTGAAAAATAGTGTTTTCGAACAACATTAACAAATACATTATTTACTTCAAATTGTTAGTATACAATAAAAGAGACCCACCTGTATTTTAAAACCGCGCGAGCACGGACAACGGATTGTACGTATTATTAGTGTGATGACCAGTGGTGTATAAAACTTTTTCAAAGATTGCAAAAAAATATATTAAAGACAACTATTTTAGAGAAATTTTTAAATTCAGAAATCCCCGATCGTATATTTCGATTCTCATTCATTGTATTACGTAATTCCGCAACCACAAATAAAATCGCTCGTTACATAACTATGGTTTATCCCATCAATGATATATTTATAGAAACATTTAAAACCCATTTTTATATAGATAGCGAGTAAAGATGTATTCATACTTCCTTTTGCTTTATTATTTTCCCTCTTAGGAACATTTTGATTTTATGACATATACTTCATTTTTGTATAATATTAATTATTTTTTTTCTTGGAAATTTATATTTACTACTAATTGCTCTCTCTCTCTCTCTCTCTCTCTCTCTCTCTCTCTTAATGACATGTGACATTACTTGCATTCACAAATTTACCACTTTTTCTGCTTTTTATTTCATATAGGGGGATCAATTCATTTGATTCTGTGTTGGATTTCTTATTGGTTAAATTTATACGTAAAAGAAAAACACCTAAGATTTTTTGTTTACCTTTAAGTCTTTATACACAATTCGATGTTGTCAAAATTAAGATTTTAAATATGAGATAGAACCTTAATTTTTTTTTAAGTTGATAAAAATGAATTCGTAATCTAAAAATATACAACTCTATACAACTACTGCAATATCTTTTTTTTTTTTTCGGAGAAAAAAAACCTCCACTGCTAAGTTTTGTTGATTGATTTTCTCAATTAACATTCCATACGACAAGCCTACTGTTTTCCCTTTCATTCAATGAATGATTCGATCATGGGTCAACCATCCGGAACTTCTATTATCAATACACCCACTCATAATCAAGTTGCGCATTAATATCATTTCTTATTAAAATATTAAGTATCTCTTGATGAACTATTGATTAAAGGAAATCGTATATTAATTGTTGTGAATGAATACTGCGAAAATACCGAACGTAAATTCTGTATAAACTCATTGTAAACGATTAGATGTAGTAAATACATTGGTGTATACCCGCTAATTAAATTCATCCGGTAACGTAACGCCCTGAATCATTCATTTACTACGTTTCGCCACAACTCATGAATTAAAGTGATGGAAGTTTTGATTGACGTATCAAAAATTGACCGGAAAACTTAATGCGCGGTGATTACTTTTTCAAAAGAAATTGACATATATGGAGTTTTCTTGTATCTTATACAAGAAACTGAAAGGAAAACGAAAGAAAATTATCAAATGCAATACATTTTTGGCGGTAATGACAAGGGTATATTCAGTAATTAAACTCCCCAAATTCAAAGTTAAATTATAGATTGAGGAAGCTATCGTCACCGTGCATAGAGTTGTCACGGTATTCCCACATTTTCCATCGAATGCTTTATTAAATTACTCGATGAATTCCTGTATGTCTGTGAGTGCAATGCAAACAAAGGTGTGAATGCATATGTTTAAACCACAAATTGTTTTAAATACAATTTACATGTATGCATGGTAAAGTTCGGATAACTTATTATTCAATTTTCCCGTATTTTATGTACACAAAATATCAGTAATAATTACTCTATAAACCAATAATGATATATTCTATAGAAATATCTTGAAACTGCACAATTTGGCCTTGTATTTGGGAGAGAGTTTACATATACAGGCTTTGCCTGTTACTCAATCCATTTGAGTATCAATAAAATATGTTTAAATCAAATTAAAGGAAAACGAAAATGACTGATCAAATGCAATACATTTTTTAAAGTTAAAGACAATGGTATATTCAGGAAGAAAACTCCCCCAATTCAAAGTTTAATTATAGTTTGAGGAAGCAGCGTCACCGGGCTTTACATTGTCACGGAATTACCACATTTTCCGCCGAATGCTTAAATTACTCGATGAAGTTATATTGAAAGTAATCGATGACGTATATCTCTACGAATGACAACCTGGATGACGACAGCATATACTTAGATTCCGGAGGTGTGAGAACCTTGGTGATTCCTACAACGAGGCATTGATGGTGTGAAATCCTCTACATATAATTATCATTAATGAGGAAGTCTCGTTGTATAGGATCGTATTCTTCGTTAGTATGCACGTTACCTTTAGAAATATATTTTATGTAACACTGATTCAGAGGTGTGAAAATAAGTTTGATGACTACCGACGTTTCATTCAAGTTAGTTTTATCAATGAGTAGGCGAGAAATATAAGCCACAAGGTCCAGAAGTTGCATGTGTGACATTTCATATTATAGTACAATTATATTGACCAGGATCAATTCACCAAGTGAATATGATATTTGCCAATGGTTGAGGTGATCATCGCTTCCCTTGAAATCATAAACTCTAGGGTACTGATATAATAACAAACAATTGGTGTATTTATATTTGTATTGTTTATTTCCAAGAACCACATATTTCGTAGGTTAAATTTAACGTTTATACAAAAAAATATTTCTACAATAAATGCATAGGCAAAACCCCAGTATAATAATTACAATCTTAATTTAGATCGCAGGGTGATGATTTTTAAATTAATAAATGTTAACTCTTCTAAGAATGTAAAACTCACAAAAATTCTCATATGTTCCAAGATTTGACAATTATATACATAAAAATATTATATAAAAGAAGCCTACTATATGGTACACATTTAAAGTCTGTATGATTAAGGAATTTCATGTAATGGCCGAGAAAATATTTTTCAGAAAACGCTTGACCTTGATAGACAAAATAGATGAAGGTCAAACATTTTGGTAGGATTTAGCTAAGTTTTATATCATCTATTTATGGTATATTCAAAGGCTGATTTAGAGGAATCTAATGTTATGACCTAGACAACATTTTTCATAAGATGATTGACCTTGAGATACAATATAGGTCAATGTAAAAAAAAGTTGTGTATGTGTCACTTCTTCTCTAGATCATCTATCTATATTCCTAGTTTGAAGTTAATCAGCTAAAAAAAAATTTTGAAGTTACGGTCAGTACATTTAAGAGTATTATCATTGTTATTTGTTTCAAATTTGAAGTCCATTGTCAAAGTAAATTCAGAAAATGGCTGAGAATGTTTTTTCTAATTTGGCCTTGAAATGAAAATATTAGGTCAAGGTCAAACATTTTGGTAGGGTTCAGTTAGGTTATATACAATCTATCTATGATACAAGTTTAAAGTCTGTATGTTTAAAGGAATCTCATGTTATGGTCCTGACAGTATTTTTCAGAAAATGATTGACCTTGGAATACAGGATAGGTCAAGGTCAAAGTTTTGGTAGCGTGCACTCCTTCTCAACATCATCTATTTATTCTAAGTTTAAAGTCTTGATGTCAAAGGGTATTTAAGTTACGACCCGGACAAAATTTGGATGAAGAAGAAGAATATCTACAAAAACAGAATGTCTCCCCTTGGAAGGGGAGACATAATAATTATAATCAAAGTACTGAAAGTACTGAGAAGCGCTAAGCTGCCCCGACATTACCAAAAAAATATTTGCATCATACATGTATCATGATGAATGTATTTGAATGTTTACATACGTTATATATGTAGCAAAGATTTTGCATTTTTTGTATAAATTAAACTACAAACAATACCTAGGACTGCGTTCAATAACCGAGATGCGTGCATAGCCGCAAGGTTATAGATATCTAGGTCTATTGAATGATAAGCTAGCCTAGCCTCTAGTTCATTGATTTGAATTTTAAATTATCAACAGATGAATAACTTCGCCGAAATGATTTGGTAATGTCATGCAGAAATATATGTGATAAAATTTATAATAACTTATCTAACGAACAAAATATCATTAAATAATATAGATTTTGTATTTGTTGCAACTTGGTAACTAAGACAGCCATCTTTAATTTGATGTTTAATCATGAAATTTTAGGCTAGGTATGTCTACATTTACCTATCAGCTAGCTAGCTAATCGTTGAACAACCTTGTTGCTACCTAGCCACTACAATCATGAACGCAGATTAAATCGAAATTCAATCTCTAGGATCAGTGTTTCACAATCTTATAGCTACTTGACTAAAGCGTTAATTGAAGAAGTTGGTTGAAAAGATGATTTTAACGGAATTAAATGGCGTTTCGAACTGAGTTGCAAAATATTGGTGTCGGTGTAGCTTTCTCCTACATAAAATTTTTGAATGCATATATTAAAATCAGAAAAAAATTAATAATAATTGGGAGCACATAAGCCATTTTATGTTTTTATTTCAAGAAAAAAATATAAAATCTGAGAGTCTGAACAAGTTTTAACGAAATACCTGTAGAAATGTGCCAATAAAAACATATATTCTGAACTATAGAAATGTACTCTATAATATGTAGGAATTTTTCTTTCAATGAAATAAATGCTTGAATAGAAATAAACAGAATTTCCCGTTAATAGGGGAAAATATGAACACCCTAATGAATTTTGAAAGAAAATGGTGAAGTATATAAGACTTATAACAATATTGTATGATTTGAGAATGTACATTTCAAAATTTTAATGAGAAAAAAGGTTTAATTTTTTAACGTTATTATATGTATGAAGCCTTGATTTACAACAGAACTATGCAAAAAGAAACATTTATGTGACTTCATTTAAAGTATGAAATGAAGGCAAGCACAATCTTCAAGTACAAATTACACTCTCTAGTGCCATTTTTGTACTACTTATTGTAATTTGAAAACATTTAAAATTTTCCACTGTTTTGAAAAAAAAATCTTAAAAAATACAATAACCATGTGTTGATATGCAACAACAGGATAGTGAATACATGAATTAAATAACAATAAAAGGACAAGCGAATTTAGTAAAATTACAACTGAAATGAAAAGTCAGTTCCCATTTAAAACATATTTGTATTGATCATTATGCTATTTTTTCTAAAAGTGTCAAAATATACATTAGATGATAATTAAAGTTTTCATTTATGTTTAAATAGTCAACAGATGGGAAACTGTTGAATACCTATGAACCGGTAATATTAAGTGGAAAATAAAGAAAATTTTCTTATTAACCCAGAGAAAACCAAATATCCCTTCCAAAATGAGAAATAAATGGCTATAAGGGGAGAGGAGATAATAGTACATTTACACATTGACCAGTGAAAGGTATGTGAAGAATATTTTTACAAAACAGCATTACATGAACTATTACTACTACTGCAATAACATACAAAAGTTCTAATGCCACTTTATAAAAACAAAAACAAAATTTGTTTACAAAAGCACTACTACTACTACAGCAAAAACTAGCATACATACTTTTGTATGTTTTATAAAACAGAAAACACTTTTACAAAAGCACTACTACTTCTCCAATAACCTACACAAGTTCAAACTTTTACAAAAGCATTGCTACTTCTGTAATAACCTACAAAAGTTCTAATACTAGTTTTATAATACAGAAAACAGTAAACTGCTAGTGCAATAACCGAAGAAACAATCCAACTTTATATGAAATAAAAGACTGGCTAGTGTAAAATTGCATGCAACAGAATTTATCATTGTCATATGCAAGGAGTAGCTTCAGAATTTGCGTTAAAACACTATAGTCTTTCCACATTTGCAATTTAAACAAATAACAGAAATGCTTTTATGCCTATATCATACACTTGAAACATTTTTTTTTCTTCCGACACTAAGTTGCAGTTTATTTCCTTATGTAATGTTTTACTGTTGATCGAATTTATATTCTAAATATTGAAAGTCTTAAATTATGTTCATATTTCCCAATAGTACTTGTACTACTTTTGAAATACATAAAACACTATGCTATCCATCTTGTATAGTCAGTTGTTCTAGGAATTATTTTGCCTTTTTACCGACATCACAGCCCTTGTACTTATGTATGAAACCCCATTGCAACATGCTGTTTACAAAACTATGTATGCTCTTTGACCTTTTAAATGCACTGACAAATATTCTTTTATTTTAAATCTTTGATGTTAAAGGAAATAAATATTGTGATAATTTGTGTGCTGCTGCAAATAATTAAAAATATTTTGCCTTTACACCGATACCGCAGCCGAGTACTTCTCTGCATTCTATTATTAGACATCGAGTCATCAGGTTATTTTCGATGATTATAGGTGGCACTTATTCGGAAGTGGCATCCCCGAAAAGCAATGCCAATAAGCGCTTTGCGTACTGCGTACGCTTAGCGCTTAAAAAGTAAAAGAAGGTCACTGTGACCTTGATATTAGGATATGAAGACGTGAGGATGCTTACATAGTGATAACACTAAACGAAGAATTGGGGTTTGGTTGTTTTTTTTTCAGGAAAAGATTTTTAAACATTTTCTCTCTATATTTCTGTGCTGAACTTTGAACCCCTCTTAGGGCCCAAGTATTGGTCCGGAAGTTATGGTTTGTACAATTTAGAATCTACACTACATGAGGATGCTTGCATAGGAATCTCACACATTGTAGCTTTGTAGTTCTTGAGAAGCAGATTTTTAAACATTTTCCCTATACCTTTCTATGTTAAACTTTGAACCCCTTTTGAGGCCCCAGTATTGTTCCGTGAGTCCCGGTTTTAACAATTTTGAATCTCCACTATATCATCATCTGGTGAAGTGGTTCTTGAGAAATAGTTTTTTAGGACACACATATTTTCACTGTTTACTGATTATCTCCCTTATGAAAAGGGTTTCACCCTTTATGTTAAAAATTTAGAATCCCCTTCGCATAAGAATGCTTTGTACCAAGTTTGGTTATATTTAGCCCAGTGGAGAAGAAGCCGAAAATGTGAAATTTTACAAC
The DNA here is from genome assembly GCA_016163765.1 of Magallana hongkongensis. NCBI lineage: Eukaryota > Metazoa > Mollusca > Bivalvia > Ostreida > Ostreidae > Magallana > Magallana hongkongensis. Next base: position 25,078,230 of record WFKH01010211.1, read on the forward strand.
CAGACGACGGACGACGGACAACAGATGATCAGAAAAGCTCACTTGAACCTTCAGTTCAGGTGAGCTAAAACGTATTATATTTTTTCTGTTAACTTTGAACACTGCCTAAATTACATAACTGTTTGACATTTTCTGTTGACAACAACTGAAGAAGTTTGAGGCGGAATGGTTTTTATGACAATATTATCTTTGCAATTTCGTCGTAAAATGGACGGATTAAAATACATGTAATATAAAACATCCTTAATCTGTGATAGTATGCACTTACAGAAAATGGGTTTGTGCTATATGTCAGCTCGAGACACTCTTTTGTATGTCTGTCGCTATATGAATATGTTCCGCGCCTTGTGCTCACCTCTCGGTTTCGATCGGCATCATGTTTCGAGTATGGATTATGCCATTCTCCACTCAGTTGGTCAGCAGTGGTGGCCAATCCACTACTCGAAGGATCCCGACTTCCAGCACAGATCATCTCAACGGTGCCATATCCAGCATGATGACCTCTTTGCTGCTTCTCCCAGTCTTCCTATCGCTGTCTTTATGTTTTTCCCGATATTCCTGATCTTGTTAACAGCTTCTATATGGAAACAACCAAACACACCTTCATCTATCCTTGTACTCTCCCAAGAAGTCTGCGTACTAAAAGGCAATTGTCTTCGCTTTACGTCTGTTGGTCAGTACCTTCTCCTCTCCACCAACAGCACATCAGCCAACTCCCTCAGGACTTTGTCATGTCGCCATCTATATCTCCTCCGAGTCAGATCTACTTGGCCTCCTGATAGAATGTGCGCCATGGCCCGTCTCTATCCACACAGCTTTTTTGATTTTCTTTGGTTTGCTTTCCTCCAAAGTTTTACTAATGTTAATTCCAGCTACGGCAAGTTCCACTTCATTCAGACCCCCTGTTTCCAAAGCTCCGTGGTTCTTGCTTTTCGTTGATCTTCCTCTGTGTGCCTTACTTCAGCTACAGAATATATCATTCTAATTTCATCGTAGAATGGACAGATTAAAATAAGATGAAACTCGTCGTCATTCTGTGATGGTGAACATAGCTTACAAATAAATTCGGTTAATTCTTGGAATGTAATGAAATCTTCCACGTTCAATTTCCAGTTGATGTGAATTCGAATATACACGGTATTCACTTATTTACCGTACGTAAACATTCAATTTGGTATTAGTTTTGTCAAATATAATTGTAGTCAAAAAATCATTTATCCAAAACCCATTTAAGTATTTACATGTAATTAATCAACCTGGATTTTTAAGTAGGACAACCAACAAGGAAATACCTTTCATACATAAACATTCAACGTTTCTTGGTGTATTTGGCTTAACTACAATTAGCATCATTTAAAAAGTTTAAACTATATTTCAACATTCAATACTTTGGGTTCCAATGCAATGGTACGCCACTTTATAAAACGCAAAATAAGTTTCGGCCCAAGTCCTTGAACTAGACTAAAATTAATGTGGAAGACCCTTAACTTCGATGTGTTTCGATAAACATCAACTCAAACAACAAGCGAAGGTCTGTTAGCATTAGTTATACCGCAAAAATGATTATTTCGAAGGCATAAGAACGCAAAAAAACAACAAACAAACATAAAAACAGCAACGTTGTAAACCGCCAAAAAGGTCTTATAATTATCTTTTTTAAACGCATAACAACGACATTATATAACGCCACTCCAAAGGGCGTAGCTATAACGTAAATAACGCGTTTCAATAAGCGTCATTATGCAATTTGAAGTCTTCTGGAAATGCGTAATATCGCCTTTTAAATCTGCTTTATAGCGCTTTTTAACAAAATCTTCCATCCATTTAACTTAATTTAACTTACTTTTTACAATTTATTTATTGATTTGTTAAAAAAAAAGATGTAAATATTTTATTGTTTATATTTACATCTTTTTTTAAAAAAATCAATAAATAAATTGTAAAAAGTAAGTAAAAGTAACTAAATTATTTCTAATGTACATCAGTACGTTAGATAAAAGAAACAGCCAAATCGTCTCCTTTGGGAATATTGAGTCTGACATCATCATGATTATTTCGTGCAGTCCGTGATTTTTTCTTAGGCCGCTGTAGATTTCGACCAATCGATAGACGGGACGTGTAGATTTCAGTCTGGCTGTTTCTATAGAGCTATGAATTAACTGTAAGTTTCCGTAAGAAATAGAGAGAATCATACTCGGTAGATGTAAATATTTAAACAATAAAATGCTTTCTTTGATGATTCATGCGGGATATGAAGGTAGCAACATTGCAGAAAAAATACATAACCCGCGTTAGCTAACGCAGGTTATGTATTTTTTCTGCAATGTCGCCACCTTCATTTCCCGCATGAATCACCAAAGAAAGCATTTTATTGTTTAAATCATGCAATATGATATTGAAAAATATAATGTGATATGCTGTGATACAATATATACAAAGTATCATATACAATATCTTATTATATGAAATTATTGAAACAATAAAATGCTTTCTTTGATGATTCATGCGGGATGAAGGGAGCAACATTGCAGAAAAAATATGTAAATTTTTTTCTGCAATGATCGCTACCTTCATAACCCGCATGAATCATGAAAGAAAGCATTTCATTGGTTATATTTACGTCTTTCTTTTAACAAGTTAATGAATTGATCGTAAAAAGTAAGTAAAAGTAACTAAATTATTGTTAATGGACATCAGTACGTTAGATGAAAGAAATAGCCAAATCGTCTTATATGGGAAACTGAGTCTGACATCATCATGGTTATTTCGTGCAGTCCTTGATTTTTCTTAGATTGCTGAAGGTTTCGACCAATCGATAAACTGGTTAGAACTGGATCGTGTAGATTTCAGTCCTGTCAGTTTCTATACATCTGTGAATTACATTCTATTTCCGTAAGAAATTTTATGAAATTTTTCATAGAATACAAATTGGAATCGAATTATATATTAGATATTCGATCATACGATAAATTCTTCTTATCTTATAATCATCTTGCCTAGCCAAGGCTTTACGATCTATTCCGCTCCTATGGCTAGGAAGATGTTTTAAAAAATGATTGTATATAATAGAAATAAAGATATTATTTAAAAGTATTTACTGTGATACAATACCTTTTAAACGTTATATGAATTTTTATCATATCATATAATGTGCTTTACATCATATACATATGATGTTTCGTACATCTGGTCATATCATATGCTTTTTTCAGTATAAAAAAATATCGAAGTTTACGTAAACATTCGTTAAAAAAAAAAACACAATGAAAAGTTAAAATTACTCCATATAAATATAGTATGATATTATTCATTGTAAATAAAAAGTTTACGTATATAACCCTTTTCAATCTATTTATATACATAAATATAGTTGAATAAAATACTTCTTCAATTAGATTTAAACAAAATTAGTTTTCTTTAGTTATAAGCAATCTTGAAACTGATCAAGTGATCAGACGACATACAGTTAGAGGTCATAAGGTCATATGACGTAGTAAGAGTCAAGAAGCAATAGTTTGCTTGCATCTCTTTTAGCTCGAAGACACAAGGTACGAATCGAAGTTCTCTGATGACATCGGACAGAAAAAAAGATCCAGAATGTCCAGTGCTGTGACTGGCTATTATTATTCTTGTGGTCCAATCAAATTCTATGTCTCTCATTGCGTTCAACGAATCGGCTACTAAGAGATACAAAGCTTTATTTGATACGTTTGTGTTTCATAAATTACTGAAAATTTTTTATTAGTACTATGATTATGCAAACCGAGAAGAATATATTAATCGAGCCCCCTACAAAGATTACATTTCATAATTGTATATTATTTGAAACAGAATACATGATTTATAGATATATACGCGAATTTGTCTTTTGATTATGACGTTCTGCAAAATAAGAACAATTCATTTTGTACATCAGCGATTTCTGAGCAAACTTGCATTTTATATGATTTTTATAGACAAAGATAAAAATTTAACAAATCATACGAAGATCAAAATTAAATATTTTAATATGATTTCTGATATTGATATCTAAAAAAAAAATTACGTTAATTCTTAAAAACCTCCACTATGAAAAGCGCACACACATTTGTATAGAAAAACTCGGTCCTTCTGGCTTCAATATTTCTGCGGCGGTTCATAGTTTCAGAACGGAATGGGGAAAATCCAACAGTTGGATATTGTTTATAACAAATGTTTATGATTTTTAATGTTTGTCTTCCTGGACTGGTCAAAGATTATTAACTTATACAGACTTTTAAAACTGAAATGCTAAATCAGATAAAAAAAAAACCCACCAGAAGATGATACAAATAACCAAATTGCAAATCATCTTCCTTTAACGAGAATAAATTTGTTACAAGCTTGTTTTCACAGCGATTTATTATGTAAACATGTCAATATAAACAATATATTAAGAATAAATATAAATACAGCGGATTTATAACATGACAAATACGTACAACTTACCGTGTATGGTATTCATAGAAAAGCAATAACATCTAATCAGTCAAACAATTTCTTAATCAATGTACATTCGAAGTCATGACATCAGAGAGAGATAATGACTATTATAGGTTATAATCACTATGACTAACGCAATCTACATCAATTTGCAAGCACCTGCTGAACTGATTGGGGCTCGCAGTGTATAGCAGTCTGCCGAAAAGTTGAGTCTTGTGAGTGGCACTATTATTAAACGGGGGTATCACTGTATTACACAAACCTTGGTACCCTCAAGAGACTTGGAAATTCCTTGTTTAAATAAAGCAGCCTTTCCTGAAATGCGAAACAGACCAATTATTAATTCATTCGAGAGCAAAAAATCATTAGAACCACTTTGAAACTAATGTCCAAACATCCACAAATTCACATATTAATACATAAGACTTTGTTCTCTTGTTTGAAATTTCTGCTCCTATCTCCAAGTTATTAACTCATAGAATATATCGACATTCTGGATAATTATTTTGACATGCAATTTATATTTCTCAACATTCAACATAACTTTGTAAAGGTGGAGAAAATGTTATCAGATAAAAATAAGGCTTAGAAACTACGGTAAATTATCAAATATAAGTCTTAATTGATTTGCAAGACGCAACTAAGTTGTGTAAACACACAACTTATTTAAGTTCACAAGCAATTTATTCAAGTTGACATGCAAGATAGTTACAGCCCTTCTATCTGATGAAAATGACTCTGGCAAGTTACAACTTTAGACATGTAATTTGCAGAAATACATGAATGAATAGATACATAAAACGATTTTTGCATGTCAACAACATTTATAAAATATTTAATTTTTTAATTATTAGAGTTATATTTATAAAGCACTGAATAAAATCAACAACACTAGGCATCTTTAAAGTGTCGGATCTAATATATAGATACTAAGCCAGTAAACTGAATATATAAAGCACTAAAAATGGCTAACGACACGAGCAATAGATTGTCAAATTTTCGGGACAACCAGTCCCTTCTTCAGGACATAAGAAATAAATCATATGGGTAAAAACAAAGAAAACAAAATCTAGCGCTACTACTAAAACTACTAAAGAAACTATAAATATATATACAATTTGTGTATGTGTGTATATATATATATATATATATATATATATATATAT
>WFKH01010211.1:25102476-25113468 GCA_016163765.1 Magallana hongkongensis
GGGGGGGGGGGGGGGGGGGGTTATGGGTGATCAATTTACAACATCGGTACAATAAGGCAACATCTATGGGTTTTTAAATGACAAAAATAAGGTCATATAATATTGTAAGAAAAGATATATATATCTTCATTTGATTTCAAAGTGATGATCTTTAAAAACCGGGTCTTTCCTAACTACTTTGAGAATTGAATAGATACACTAGTATATGTTTTCGTATCTATTATTTGTAATGAGGACACGACAATAGCAACGTAACGATCAAAGACAAGCCTGTTCATCAATCTAATTAGGTTAAATCCGTGCGTTAAATCTCAGTGGCAACAGTTAACAGTTTGTTGTTAATCCTTTATTTATTAGCTTAGTATATATTATCAGAACGAACTTTTCCGAGGGCATATCACGTTTGTCTTTACCGAAATGGATAACGGTATTAAAGAATCCATGTGGAAACTATTTAAGCGCTCTCTTTGAGATTGTTAAAAAAAATACCAATTAATGTTTCATATAGATATTTAATGAAAGAAATGCATTATAAAAAACCTAGATCAGACACACCTAAGCATAATCCAAACCAAATATCCTTTTTACAATTTTGCGCACTGGAACAATTCTTTGTCAGTAATTAATCGATTAATTTATCCGTATCAATAAACAATTTGCACATTATTTCAGGAGTGTTTTTCATGAAAGTATAAAATGATATGGCACTGCCTGAAAACATATGAAGTTGGTAATATTGCAGACCTATTTGTACATCGTTCTTGAGGCTAAAATTGGAGTATCAGTCTCAACTACATTATGTAAAAATAAGCGTTAAAATATAAATTATATATGGATCTATTTAATTAATTTATCAAATTCTGACTTTTGTTGAAAATTGAGATATCTTGTGTAAAGTGGAAATCAAAGTTGTGTTAATTTTCGTGCTAGAAAGTCAGACCACGTTATGCTGGATTGTTTAATCTTTTAACATTTCATTAATCACCGAATCTTATTAGTGGACCAAACCAAGGAAATGATCGTAGATAAGAATGGATAAGTGGTGATTATATTGGTATAGAAAAAAAAAGATTTGTGACATAACCCAGAGAGAGAGAGAGAGAGAGAGAGAGAGAGAGAGAGAGAGAGGGCGACTATACACTTTCAAACAACTTGTTGGAGACATAAAAGTTCGTAAATTAAACTTGATTAAGAACAATTCAAAATATTCGACAGGTTCAACAAGTTGTGTATTTTAGGAAATTATTCCTTTTATATTAAAGAGCAAAGTTTTTGTCTTACTTGAGAAGAGAACAATAAACATTTTTGTCATGTTGTTAAATTTGACAATTATATGAACAATTTTTGTATTTCAAAATGCTCTCAGTTAATTAAGAGAATACAACATGACAATTATATATATCCTAACAAAAATAGTGGAATGCTGTTTTCATATCCTTACAAAGAAATTACTATATAAATTTTATATGTAAAACCACGCGCAAGTCTTCAGGATTCTTTCAGGATAAAGATAACATACCTCGAAATCGAATTTAACAGTTGAAATTTTGAGTCTAAAGAGAACTGCCAAATTTGACCAGCTCCTAACTCCAAACCGAATATAAATGTTAAGATCTTGAGTAAAAACTCCGTGGTCGAGACTTTAAAGTCTTAACGCGAGTTATAAAAACATCTACACAAAAGGCTTAAGAATTAGGTATTAATTGATATACATGAAATGATATTAATATATTGAAATTAAATTGACCGGATCTTTTATATAAAAATGCATCAGGGGTCAAAACCTGTTAACATTATCAAAATTTACGGACCCGCAGAGAGGGACAGCCGCTACATTGACTTAATAAAATATATGTAATCTCGTTTTCAAGGATATCTCTTATAGCTTCTCGAAGCTTCATTTAATTCTAATAACTTAATTTTACGCCGAACTTTATAGCCACGCTGGTTTCCCCCTTGAAAACAGAATTTGGATCTTTATTTACAGAAGAGGTTTAGCGGCAATTGGAAAAAAATCACACTGATAAAATTCATACCGTAAAACTACCATAATGGCTTTGAACACCCCCCCCCCCCCCCCACCCCCCCCCCCCCCCCCCCCCCCCCCCCCCCCCCCCCAACACCAAAATAGCGATTCGTTCCTGATAACAGGTTTAAAGAGATGCCCATCTCTTGCAAAGGAGTTTCTGTCAATTAATTAAAGGGACCTAAACACGATTTGAGCTCAAAATTTTAAAATTTTATTTTTTTTCCTTCTAAATGTCTAAAATGGTTAATATCGGTAATGTCAATATTTTTTTTTCAAAATTTGAAAATCATATTGAGTTACAAGCCAGATACGGGGTTTGAAATTCTTTGTTTTGTAAACAAATCTCGAGTCTTGTTATTGTTTACATATGTTTTGTATTAGTATAAGTTTCGATCAAATGTTGCTTTCTTTTATTTATGAAAACATTGAATCAGTTCATCTTGATTGCCACGAATCATTTTGTCAAAGAAATGGTAAATTTCTTTACATTACACTATTTGTAAACAAATATAGGACAATGAATTCTGACCTCTGTATTGTATTTGCTTGTAACTTGACTTCTAACATTCAAATTTTGGTCAATCATTCAAAATGCATAGGTAAACCATTTTAAATAAAAAATGAAAAAAAAATATTGATCTCAAATCGTGTCTACGTCCCTTAATTTATATATATATATATATATATTTGAAAGGTTCAAGTGATACGGATTGTTTATAAATCAATTTAATATAATAACAATTGACGTATTTAAGTGAACTACATCACATGTATAAAAATCAATCTCTTTTCTTTTAGCAACCAATATAACAAGCTGTGCACAATAGATGCTGATGCACGGATTTTTAAATGCCAAGTTGTTTGTATGTATAAATTACCCAACCGCAATTTGCACGTGTAAGAAATAGGCGCTCCAGACAACCAAACATCATAAAAGTAAACAAAGTTTTACGTAAGTCTTCTCGATTTATGAGTCTAGCGACCTCTTCGCAGACGATTTGCTATAGTTGACTTCTGCAAATGTTTTTCATTAAAAAAAATATGAAAATCCGTCCGTAGGCCTCCCGAATCACATCGCTCACCTGAGTAAATCTATCTAATTTTAGAAATTTGCAAAAAATAAAAAAATATATAGTTCAGACGAAACTTTTCTAAATAAAAGAATATACATTAAAAGTAACAGACGAATCTGTTTTAGTTTATCACCTTTCTTGGTAGCAGAGATTTCAACAAACTACAACAGAAGTCATCCTCTATGCTCTCCGATGAGAAACCGTAATAATTAAAATTCTGATGTAGAACTAGCGTGAACCAGCATGTTTATCCTATTCGTGTTTTTCCAAACATTGCAAGTTACCAGTGTGTGTATCTCTACAAGAACTTGCTGCTATAGCCTACATGTAGAACCATTTTAACAAGAGCTTGGACTTTGGGTAGTTGTGTCAAACAGCAATGTGACGTAAGCCTGTCTATTTCATTGCTAGCCACCCAGCCATGGCTTTTTGAAATCAACAAGATTTGTCTGGCCTTTGAGCTAAGACTACGCAATGGGTGCATATTTCGCTTGAAGCTGCGTCATTTTTAACTTGTTTTGACGCAAGAATTAGATAGCTACGCCCTACTGAAAGTCCAAGGTCTTGTTAAAATGGTTCTATAAGTATAAATGTGGGAAAGCCATTTTGACAAACAAGCGGCAATATATGGCATCGAGTGCGCTTAGTAGGAATCCAACCAGAAACCATTGCTTTACTGGTTGCATGTCAATACCTATAATGGCTTATATCATTCACAAAATATCTAGACATACATGGCCAGGATGCAAATCATATACTTTTCTATCGTAATGTAAAGTTGCTAAGGGACTTAATCAGACAAAATATGAATTTTTTTCCACATATATGGTGTGTCTTTCATTGATCAACCTATGCAAAAAAATTCAGCCATCATAAAGTGTTCACAGGACAGGTTAGCTAAATCCAGATAAACAGACAAAGTACACAAAACTGAAAGAAATATTTCATATAGGCTTCAGTTGTCATAAAGACGAAAACACAAAATAGAACACATAGTACTGAATGACTGCCATAAATACACCAAAGTCAGAGATTAAAAGTAACCATTTTGTAAAGCAAACAGAAATCCAACTTATTCAGCATTGAAGCAAGAACCCAATAAAACAAATAAAAAAATGCCGATTTAATGAAGTGCAGTGTGCCAGGGTCACTTCTTCAGTGCCAAGAAAGATGATCAAATCATAAAATTCAATTTATTATCAAATAATTTATTAAATAAATGTAAATTGTAAACTGATCATGAAAGACAGCAGGAGTTACATGTAAAACAATCAGGTAGATATGCACTCTTTATACAATTAAATTGTAAACTAAATATTTTGAATATTTGTGCTTTCTTATGATTGTATAGAATTCAACATGATATTCTCTGTTTATATAAATATGAAAATTGAGATTTTCAATACAAATGGCTGCATAATGTATACTTCTAGATCAATTTGAAAAAAACACCATGTATAGCAGTCAATTTCTCACTTTTGCCAGCTTTCATAGTCAAGGTTGGCTAGCATATCATCGTCATCATCGGCTATATCATCGCCTTGATCATCAGAACTACTCTCTGACAGATTGACTTCTTCTTTATACACAGGTTTCCTTGTGGTCTCAGCTTTCTTAGCAGGTGCTTTTCCTTTGCCCTTGCCTCTTCCTCTGGGCGCCCTTGACCCTTTACCTCTAGGTCTTGTATTGCTTTTGCTCTCTGTATACTGTTTTGCTGCTAGATTTTCCCCAACCCTTGCTCTTTTTGTTTTCTCATTGACATTCTGCATTTCTTTAGTTTTAGATTCACTTTCCCCTTGGCTGCTTGTCTGTTTTTTCTCGGGAGAATCGTGGAACTTTTTGAGAGCTCTTTTTAGTCGGACGCTTTTCAACGTTTTAGGCTCCATAAAGTTTTCTGGTTGGAAATAAGAACTGATTCGAGTCTGTACCTACAATGTTGGAAACAAATTAAAAGCATTAACATTTACACAGTATATTTCTCATTTCGAAACAGTTTTTCAATTTTTTCATTTTCTCATCATACCTGAGTTTCCTTGAGTTTCTGTAGAACAGGAAGTAACACCTCATCCGTTTTGACCTGTGCCCACCCCAGCTTTTCTTTTGCATATCTTTTTTTTTTATAAAATAAGGAAATCTTAAAGATTCTTGGTTGATTAAATCTTAACCAGTAGAAATATTTTCCTTTTTCATAATTTTTTTGTGCTTTTCGTATTGTCTTAAACTGTGGTCCCTAGTCGTCAGTCTCATATAGTTTTCACATATCTGTGTATTTTTTTTATCACATAAGTAATATTGCTTAAATATGTATATTCGTGTAATACGTGGTGTCATTTCTTAGACTACACCTCCATGGTATGTGCATAATAAAATGAACAAATTAGTATTCCTAAACTGTGATTGGTTTACAAACCAAAGGTTGCATTGGAGGTAAAATCTGATTATGTTTTAATTGCATTAGTCAATATCTTAGTGAGCTACATCCATTTTGGAGTGGATCATACATGTACATGTGTCTGTAGACCTACATATACACAGATTTTTTTCCTTCATTATTAGGTCAAGGATACTCTCTAAGTAGGTCAAGGTCAGGCAGAGCCCAGGAAAAAGCTTCTTTAGAATCATCCACGGTGGGTTTGAGGTAGGCATCTACAATTCTGTGATCTGGAAATCCTGCACAGTAAAAATCAATTGAATCCATCAACCTATTTTGTCGTATACTCCTTTACATAATATTTCTTGTTTCTCATAGACTGAAATCATGATACTGTAAACATATATCGAGAATATTTACCTTCAGAAACTTCTAGTTGTCTTAATTTGGATCGAATTTTACTTATTTTTGGATTTCTTTTGTTTTTCTGAGTTTCTTCCCACCAAAATCTAGAAATAAGATAAACAATTCCATTTAATTCCACTGAAAAATTAACACATTTACCTTTTCTTACTTCATTTGATTTTTTTCCACCAAGAATTACCTCCCTAACAAGCTTGTAGCTTACCTTTTAGCTTTTACACAAAAGTTTGAAACTTACTAAGACTTACTATTTACCAAAACTTACTTGAAGCCTTGGAATTTTTTCATAATTCCTTTACGTTATAGAGCTTGGTCAACTTACTTGAAGGCTTGGAGTGCAGAGAAGTCTGCAGCTGGGAATTCACTCAGAATCTCCATGGCTGTTACAGGCCCCACCCCTGGAATCCCATCTGTGTAGTCACTCCCACACAGTAATGCCATGTTGATTAAAATCTCACGGTTCAAGCCTAACAAAAAATATTTCAAAGTCATAGAATCATCTCCCATGTTGATATACATGTATACATTTCGACAAAGGATCAAATGAAGCAACATTGTATGATGCTCATGCTCAAACCACTAGAATTTGGTTCCTGATACAATGTACATGTACAATGTTTACTGAATGATACACATGTATTTTCAACATCAATAAATTTAAACTGTAGATTTCTAATTAAACCCGGGGAATATATATGCATGTAAAATCGCGATAAGCATCCCTCGCAGAGTTTACAATCTCGTCACAGTTGTGAACTATATGAAATTATAACAAAAGTTATCACGATTTGATACAAAGCAGGAGTTTACAGTATGACCCTATTCAGCCATGATAAAGGAACTTCCACCTGGAACTAACTTTTTCCAATTAAGCTTTTACAATATTAATAACTCAAAGTATTCAATCAACTCAATGAAAGTAAACTAAAATGCCTGATGGTGTTTCTTACCCAGCTGGCTCTGTATACTGTCATTCATAAACAACTCCACTGTACGATCTTGGTTGAAGAAGTTTTTGTACACGCGTCTCCCTCCAAACAGCCAGATGTCGCTGTCATCGGTAATCGTTCCATTAGTGAGATTGGCCGAGTCGAGCCAGGCACACTGAGCCTCCGCTTCTGTCGGACTGAGCACAAATGGCACGCCAAACAACTTCAGCAAATCCTGTCATGAGATATACAGTACTAAAACTACGTTGTAAGACTGTAGGTTAATATGTGTTACTCGAGGGAACAACTAAAAGACCTACTGAGACATCAACAATGTTGCTTGTTTAGTCTGGTCCCAATATCTAAAATCGTGTAATCTTAATGTAGATATACATTCAAGTATACTGTATACAGGGTTATTTTCACCCCGGTTATTTTCGCCCTTCTACACTTGCAAGCAGTTTCGCCTCATCTTGAATTCACCCAGACACAGTTGTGTTTACAGAGAGATAATCCGAGACATAGGAATTCATCCAGTCTTAAATTCACCCACGAATAATGAGAGCGAAAGGGGCGAAAATAAAACGGAGGCGAATATTTCCCTGTATACAGTAGTAATCTAAGTAAACTGTATTAAAATTCTGCATCAGACTGAATGATTTTTCATGATGGATTTAAACCATTTAATAGCTTCACTAAAGAATTGATAAAGTTGTATTTGGGCAATGCTGAAGAAAAATTAGTAATCAAACTGAAGGTAAGCCATTCTTTACACGGGTGAGGTGACAATCCGAGGACTCACCTGTGCCTCCAGGTACATCTGGTCAGAGAGAGATGTAGCCAGTCTCTCTTGCCTGCCCCTCTCTTGTTGTAGAGCCCGGGTCTCCACTTCCAGATCCTCATAAACTCTATCTACATCATTCTGTAGAAGAAGTCAAGATTAAAGATTATACATGTACCTTTTCCAATCATGTGTCACATAATTTGCATAAATGGAGCAATATAATATGTAACATTTTTAATTTAGTAATTTTTTGTGACTTATGTGAGAGTGATCACGAAAAAGTGAAAATTTCATTGGAACAATGACGTTTTTGTTTTCCACTAAAGGCTATTATTAGTTCGTGTGAGTGTTATCCTATCTAAAACACCAAAAAGTAAGGGTATTGTGAATGACAAACATATTACACTCATAATACATGATAATATTTCAAATCAACAACTGTTCAGCATATACACAATCGTGATGGATATGTAATTTAGCAAACAATAACGGCCACCTAATTTCCCGCGGACATGCGCAATTAGATCGGTTTCACTCTTCCTTCATTAATATTCATGAAAAGACATTCCTTTTGGCAGGAAAATAAACAATTAAAATTTCGTATCTTTGTAACAAGATGAAATTCAGCATTGTAATTTACAGAATGAAGGTAACTTTTATAAAGTAAACAAAAAACATGCATTTTCGCTGTCATTCAAAATTGACGCAAATTAAAGCATGTATAGCTTTAATGAACCTGATTACATGTATTCCCTTAGCAATGACAATGGTACATATACTCTCACTACAGACATGTACCTCTACTAATTCTGTGAACTGTTTGACGAGATCTTTGGGCGATTCTGAACTTATCTCCGGAGAGAAAGGTTCTGGTTCAACCAGTTGAGTGTATTCAGGTTCAGGCGAGTGTTCTCGTTCAGCTGAACCGTATGGTTCTTCTAAAAGCTGTTTCTCTGTGTTTGCTGAAATGACAGGGATTTCTTCTCTTTTTGTGGAGGTTGTGGCAAAAATGTCCGCTGGAAACAGCTCATCTGGACCTATGTTTGTTGGGTCGATGGAAACTTCGATAAATCCCTCATCTAATTATATATAAAAGGAGCCAAATAACAATGTATTCTCAGCCACCCTGCCATAATTAAAATTTTCTTCTGTATGAAAATACTAAAAAGGAAAATCATTCCTTTAACAAACATAATCACAGTTTAACCCTCCATAGAGTAAATTGGGGCTAAAAACTTTCAATCATCCAAAGAACCTCTTGAATACGTCAAAGCGAGTTGGAACTCATAATCACTATTTCTTTATGTAATCTTAAGTCTGTATTTCAAATTCTCAGATATTGCAAAAATTGTCATATTTTGTTTTTTGATCCCACTGAAATGAAGATAATAAGGTTTGCCAAATAAAAATGTTCAAAAGGTCTTTTAATAACCAACCATAAGTGTTTTAATATAAGATAGTACATGTAATATAGAGTTCTTTACTTGTAGATAATTTTGTGTACAACTTGTGTACAACTTGTACAATACATACCTTCGGAGTCACTGGATTCAATGTGATTTGAGGATTTTCTTTCAACATTCTTTGGCAATTGACTCACAGATCCTTTTTCAGTTTTCTCATGAATTTCATATGCTTTGCTATTGTCATCACCAAGATTTGCCTCCCTTGATGAAGATTTGATAGTCTTTATTTTATCATGATCTTTGGATTTGTCATTTTTGCATGTGGAAACATCAGAACTAGTTCCAATGATTTCAATGTCTTTGTTATTATCGTGTTTAACATGATCACCATTTCTCTCTTGATCTCTGTTGAAATGACTGCTGCCTTCAAAAATAACATCCTCCTTTTCCTGATATGAATCACAAAATGGTTTATCAGATTTAGAAGAGCAACTGATAGATTCTTCCAAAGGTTTATCATCAGTAATTAATGAAATCTGAGATTCCATGTTTTTTCTCTTATCTTCAGAAGGTTTATTTTCTTGATTACTATCACAAATTTCTGAGTCACTTTCTCCCAGATCAATCATAACTCTATCATCCTCCATAATTCTCTCTCCATTTTCTGGAGATTCCTTCTCTAAATCCTCCTCCCTCTCTGCTTCCTCCTTAATTCTGTCTAGCTCCTCCAACTTTCGTTTGTTACTTAATCCCTTTATGAGGATAAAGTGGGAAGAGTCGTCTGACAGAATCCTCTGAGCCTGTATCTCAGTGCCCACTGCATGCTCACCGAGATCCTGAGTTATCTCACCTGAGATCTGTTTAGTCATTTCCATTCTCACTTCCTCTATTTTATTAGAAAGGTGACTTTGTTTCAGTAACTTTGCCATCTGGAAACTGGAGAAATCGTTGGAATCCTAGAAATTAAAATATAACCACATTGCTGTCAAATTTTCATACTGCTATTTTTTTAAAAGTATTTTTCAAACGACTTCATACTGCTGATGTGGAAATAATCAAAACTTAGTAAAAATCACTTAGTACACATGAACAGTGTAGAAAAATTGATATATGGTAGGTGAAAAACAAAATTTTTTTATTCTTTCAATTAATTTTCCTGGAACCCTTTAGCAAACTCTCTTTAACTTAAATTTACATATTTCAATCCCTAAATATCCATTCAAAAAGAAAAGTAGATACCTTGGGCAGCTGTAGGTTGGAGTACCTGGTGAGTCTTTTCCTTCTCTCTTTGAGTTCACTCAAAATCTCATGCTGGACCTCTGCTGGTAAACTTTTAAACTCAGCCGAGTCAATATCTACGTCATCCAAGTTTTGATACTCATCCTGTAGTTATGAATGTTTTCAGGACTCAACCAGTCAGGCTAGACAATATTACTTATTAGGTTTGTTAGTGACTGTCTAAGGAAATTTAGCGGGTTGATAACGTCCATAGAAGGTGAGGTGAAGCCGAGCCTTCTATGGATATTTACAACAGAACAAATAAAGAAAAGGTGATAGTATCCCTGTATAAGTAAAAGGAGAAATAAAAACATGCTGATTCCATTATTATTCTGTATCATGAATAAAATCATTATTAAGTTTACCTCAAAAATGGTTGCATTTGTGGTGGGTTCTTCCCATGGCTGAATTTCTTGGGCTCTAAAATTGGAATTAACTTACAATGTATATTTAATATTTGAATTCCAGATAAAATTCATACAAGGTGTGCATCATTTTGGGCAATATTGCGTCCCTCTGGGGCTCAAATAATTAAAATTGCCCTCAACACCACTCAACATTTAATTACTGTTACAGGGTCAAGGTTCTATCAAATGTAAAGAACATGCACTGTATATTGTGACCTTACTGTAAACACATTATATTTGGCAAGTATAATATTTGGCGAAAATTGATTTTTCAACAATTCTGTGTAGATCT
>WFKH01010211.1:25131722-25165848 GCA_016163765.1 Magallana hongkongensis
AAACCGAAGACCCACGGGAAAAATAAAAGAAAAAGACGCCCCGCCCCCCCCCCCCCCCCCTTGCAAACACCCCAACACCCCCCTCGAAAAATCGAGAAAAATAAATCCGGATTTATACTATCCGTTTATACTTTACGATTTCCATTTCTGAAAGCATTTCCGGTGTTGAAATTTTGATTTTCAGTGAATGAACAAAAAAATTACCGATGGCGATTAGCTTTGTTTTTCTAAAATACACATATAGGAATGGAAATTTTTGCTAACATGTGTTTATAAAATAATACAAAAATGGCAGGGAATTTCTGGCAAAGCTCTCAGTAGTAAGTAGTATGATTTTAAGCAGTAAATTATTACATTTGAATTGCATCGGCTCGTAGTCTTATATTCCCTCTGGGTTTTTTGAAGTTTGTTTTGAACTTTTGATAATCTTAAAACAATTACCATATAGTCTTAAATATGTAATAAACTCATTGTATAAATTTTCTCCACAGTCAGCAGTGGTTGTTTGATAAACAGGATTTGATGAGAGAGAGGCAACCAGATTTAAAGATTCTAAACTCTGAAGAGGATTACCATAAAATTCTTATATTTTTCGCAAACTGTATGTTATTTTTGTTTTACTGTGACTCAAAAAATTATTCAATTTATTACAGGATAAAATAACAATCATTAGCAAAGTAAAAAAATCATTCACTGTCATTGTGTTATATAGACACTTTAAATTGTCATTTTATAAAAGTGAGAAAAATAAGAATGAGTGTAGAGAAAACTGGATCTTATGATAATTTACATAAGAAATAATCCTAAATTATTGAGTTATCATTCATTGATAAGAGAATGATGATCATTTAATATCTTTTATCAGATATTGAATATTGTGTTCATGATATTACAGTTATACAGTCCCTAGGGGAACAATTAAAACTACGACAACAAGTCATCGCCACTGCTACAGTTTACTTCAAGAGGTTCTATGCAAGGTAGGAATTACTGTTGATGCAGTTTTGGCCAAGAAGTTTTGCATTCATTAAAACCCTTAAAATTTATGATTTATTTAAGCTTTGTTCAGCAGAACAAAAGATAAAAATTAAAAGAGGTAAACAACCGGGCTAGCTGAAATGAATTATCACAGATAACAATCTAGTATCACGTACAGTACAGGCAACGCGAATATTGTATTTAACCGCACTCCCCCGCTCTAATTTACTGTTTACAGTTTGATTGATTGTTTTGATCTTGCTCATTTTGTTGAAAATGATAAATAAAATTTATATCTTATTTTTAGGAATTCCCTGAAATGCATAGACCCATGGTTGATGGCACCTACTTGTGTCTTCCTTGCTTCAAAAGTAGAGGTAAAGATAAAAGAATCCCATTTTTATCATATTTTTTATACCCACTCCCAAACCCCCCATCCCACCACCCACCTTAATAAAAAACACCCCAAAACTGGTAATCATAAACATTAACATGCCAAGTGAATTCTAAAGTAACTAAAGCATTTACAAACAATGTTCTTTTGCTGTTAAAACTATTATCATAATTTGTTGAAATTGCAATTATCATCAAATGCAACAGTTTTATGTTCTGCTTATATCTTATATATATATCTTGTGTATCGATTTTGAAAAGAGCGAAAGGATACCTCTTTATAGGTCTATCAAATATCCATCTTTTTCACCACAAAAGGTTATAATATATGCTTATTTTATTATTTCAAATACAGTAAAACTCGGTTAAAGTGAAGTCCTAGGGACCAATGGATTTACTTCGTTATATCCGTAATTCGTTATATCAGTATAATGAATTCGTAATAAAAACTATAGCGAATTCACTATATACATGTTTTCTTTCACCAGACTAATTTTTGCTAATTGAGGCTTAAACTAAAAATACATTACTTTGATACCTTTAATAATCGGATTGTGAATTGAAAAATTTATATGAAAATAAATTCATTTAAACTGTTATGTTAAATAGTAGTGCAAACTTTTTAAATTGTAAAGAAATTCAATATAATAGTGTTAAATTTCCTTATTATTCACCGCAACATGACTCAATAACAGTTTGCTATATCTGTGAATTCGTTGTATCCAAATTCGTTATAACCTTAAAATTTTGCAAAGATTTGTTAAGAATTTTACCGGTGACTCAAAAAAACTTCGCTATATCTGAGAATGCACTATATCGAAGTTCATACTAAACGAGTTTTACTGTAATAGTTAGATCAACTAAACTTGTAATTTAATTTTTATTTCATGTCATTTTTATTTTTATTTTTTTATATTTTAGGAATTTGGAGTCATTTCGAACAGTCGATTAATGACAACTTGCCAAACAGTTGGTAAATATCCGTGAAATTTATACTGACAGGCCACAACAAAATGATATTTTTTAAAGATATCAATATTAATTCTGTATGCATATTTATAAAAAAAATCTGTTAGGATTTTAGATATTGTTAGCATTTATGAAACAGAATGTCTCTTTTCTGTTTTTAGTGAAGAACAAGTTTTCTCATGCCTATCCTCAGGAATACCCTTACAGAATCAACAGTGTTTTGGAGTGTGAATTCTTTTTACTGGAAATGATGGTAAAAATAATTTTAAGTTGTCTGTTTTAAAAAATTCTGTGTGTTTCTAAAGTCAGAAATCCCTCACTAGCGTAATAACTCATTGTTTTTGGTAAAGAATTTCAAATTCAAATTTTATATAAAATATATTTCTATGATCTATGTCATGTATTTCTTGTGGTTAATGAAAGTTTCTACCTAATTATCAAAATATTAATCTGCTCATCATGGCTCCTTGTGAGATTCTTTTATAAAGCATAGATTGGGAGGTTTACAATATCTTTAAAAGAAAAATGGAAAACAATCACAAAATATGGTAGAAATTTCTCTAATTCTATTATTCATCACATTCATAATAAGGATTATAAATTAAATAATATGATTGAATTTCTGAACATTTTAATTGCCGTCTTCCATTTCAATTCTAGTTTTACAAGGAATAAATGCCGATCCATACATAAAAATTGAATACATTTGCAGGACTGCTGTCTTGTTCTCTATCACCCATACAGACCTCTGACTGAGTACTTCAAAGAACTGGCTCATGAGGAAACACTGTATCCTCTCGCTTGGTAAGCTTATTCACTCAGGCCAAGATAGATAATAGTGTATTTAAAGGATAGGTAGAAAAAAAGAGGATATCTAAATTGTCTGATTATAAATTTGCTTTCTCCAACCAGTTGAAATGGTATTTATATTTGCTCGACAAACCTCACGAATATATACACCATTTCAACTCCTTGGATATGGCAAATATAAAATCTTAATTATTGATGTTCTATTTATCTCATACGGTTTGATTTATATAAAAATATATATTTTATATAAAAGCTTTTGAGACTGCCCCCCCCCCCCCAAAAAAAAATGACATGAGTGGATTTTTTTTATGATTATCCAAAATTATATTTCAGACATGTCTTATTTCAGATGTGAGTTTAAAATTTCTCAAGATTATCTGAGGAGTACATGAATATGTTTATAGTTCATGTGATGTGTTTCCGTTAAGTTAACAATGAAATCAGCTAGAATGTGAAAGTTTGCTTTCATTTCTTAACTGTGATCATTCTATGTGTTGAGTTATTTCTAGGAGGATAATAAACGACAGCTTGAGAACAGATGTTTGTCTCCTGTATCCACCTTATCTCATCGCTTTAGGTAATTCATTACAACCATTTTCTTACCCTATTGTAGTTATTTAGTTTTGTATAAGTATTATCTGGCATTAAATTGGAGAAAAAAGTTTTGAATTTTTAGTACGTAAATATAATGCATTTGCTTTTATCGAAAAAGGATGGTAAGACTGAGCTCATTGGTTTTTACACAAATTTTTTTTGAGCTTTGTAGTTGTAATATATATCTTGTTAATTTAATAAAGTCTTTGAAACTTTAGATCTTATCTCTTAGCAGCTACCAAAATGGAAAGAAAGAAAATCTCAGTATTGTTCATTCCAAAACCATTATTTGTGTTATGAATATGATTATCCAAATGATAGAATAAGGATTTCTTGATTTAAAGCCTCATGAAATGAATTGAAATGATCAAATTATCTCTTCTACAGCCTGTCTCCATATTGCCAGTGTTATACAGCAGAAGGATCTGAAACAATGGCTGGCTGAGTGCAGTGTAGATATGGACAAGGTAAAATTTATGTATCACTGGCAGGTGCAAATCCAGAAAATTTTCCCGGGGGGGGGGGGTGTTTTTAGGAGGACTTATTTGTTACTTAGTTCCCTCCCTAGTTCCAAGGCTTCTTTTTTGTAACATTCCCATGTAAATTCAATGCAAGTCAGAGTTTTCAAGAAGAGGAGGAGGGCCTGGATTTCTTGACACCCCCTCCCCCTCTAAATTTGTAACAATACTCAATTGATAGAATGTATTTTATTGTCACATAAAAATTCTTGTGAAAGAAAAAATTTATGCTTCTACTGAAACAAAATTCAAATTGAAAAGTTTATATTATGAAAGTCAAATATGTACATAGATATGAACTGTCTTGAAAAATATAATTGCAGATCTTAGAAATATCCAGACAGATTTTAGCATTGTATGAATTGTGGAAAAATTATGATGAAAAGAAAGAAATATCAGGGATTCTAGAGAAAATGCCTAAGCCGAAAACAACGTAAGTAGGAAACTTGATTTAGCCAAAACTTATTAATAAAATTTATTTTATGAATTATAAATGAAACCCAGAAAACTCAGAGTCAAATTTAATTTAAGTCTCTCTAAGTGTCGGTAACTGTAGTTTCACTTTAAAAAACATAGTACAATACCTTGCACTATATCATTCTTAATTTGTTTAATCTTTTCTTCAATGCCCTCTGGGTAATTTTGAATAAAGTTATCTTCTCTTGTTTTTACTGTAATTAGCCCATCATCACCACCAGATGTCTCTGCTCAGCAACAGGGCAATCAGCCAAATGTTGTGTAATGAAGAAACAGATGATGGGGAAGCTTACAGATTTCTGCTTAAGTTTTCAGAAGACTGAGCAGAATTAAAAGGAATTTAAACTGTTGCCAAGCAACACCGTTAAAATTTTTAATTTTTTATTTGATATATATTTCTTTTAAAATAATTGCAAATTAATGAAAATGAAATAAACAGAAACCAAAGGACTAATGAATTTTCATAAAGTACAGTTTCAAACTTGACGTGTGTTTAAATTATGTACACATTTTCATGTAAAAATAAAGCTGAATGAAAAATGTTGTTAATTTTTATTTGAGTGCTAAAAAGTTATATATTTTATTTTTGCAAGAATTCATAGAAAATCATATTGAATATGATAAAGAATATACATATATACGACACAGTATTTTATATTGTTTTCCGAAGTGTATGCAAATAATTGACAATTTGTTTTGCGTCAGCTCACATCCCGTCTGTGTGTTAACTTTGTTTTTGAATAATTTTTAGCTCTAAAGCATGTACTATTCTCAGTCTAGCCGTATCCTATATGAGGAACGTGGTGTATCGGAAACCCTTGGCTAGCGAAGATGAAGTTTCCACGATGACATAGATTTATCAGTAAACATGAGAGAAAGAGAAAGTAAGAATAACTTTTCATAGCTTTTAATTGATAAGAACATTTTGCCCTTTAAATCTGGAAATGGGTGTAGAAACTTAGAAGTCGCAACAAAACAAGTAACTGATATAGAATGATTTATTTGCGAAAGTCAGTTTTATCAATGTTGTTATATACATATTTACACAAGAAACAAACGCAACGGACTGCTTCCATCGTCGGAAATCTTCGTCATGTCTCGCATATATGTTAAGTGTATGCGGGACGCGCTCTATCTACATCCCCTATATTAAATACGTTTAATGCCTGCACATAGACTGTTAAATGCATGCGCTGTGGCAACACACTTTGAAAAAATTACGCACTTTGAAAATTTTTTCAAAATGCGTTAAATTTGGGACCAAGTCAACGCACTCTGAAATTTTTTTTCAAAGTGCGTTATGGGTTTACATCAACATTTTTTATCAAGACACTTAAAATGCACTTTGAAAAAAAAATGTATAAATCCCAAAATATGGACTTCGTTCTTATAACTGATTTCGTTTTAGTCAGATTAAGTGTTCTTTGTAAATACTGTTTAATGTAGTGTAACATTACTGGGAACGGGGAGGTGACAACAGAGACACGGTAAAACCAAATATCATATGAATTCCATAAACTTATATATCTGCAGGTTTCTAAGCATAAATCCACTCCTCAAATTCAAGACAAATAAATTACTTTGATATATAATGCAAGATATTTATATGTACCGCCGTTAAAGCAATACCAACTCAAAAATAGGCATTTGAGTATTCACTTTTTTGCATGAATTTTCAAAAATATCGTACTAGTATTGTATTTGATATACTTTGTCATCATGTTTGTTCATAAGCTTATTAACGTCTTATATAAGTCGGCTATTGTTTCCCATAAAATTGATCATTTTGCCCCTTTCTTTAAAGAGTAAATATTCACAAAGTAAAAAAAAAAAATTGAAGGACGGCTGACGGCTTATTGGCGCTGTTCATGTGATATTTTGATATACAAATCTCAATAAACCCTTGAACTGTTATTCTTCATATGTAAATTATTAAACTAAATGATCTTATCGACAAGTCTTTTCATTGCGAAATTGCTATTCAGGATAGCTAAAAGTCTCATGGGTTCTCTTTTCAATGGTTCATCGAGCTAAACTAGGTTAAAACAATTATCTATCATATTTGAGGGTCTTAACAATTTCGACTGGACCCTACACAATTTATTTTTCAAAGTGAGTTAATATCGACCATATCAACGTACTTTGAAAAAAAATTTTTAACGCACTTTGAAATTTTTTTTTTAAGTGCGCAAGTTGTCAAAGTGCGTTGTAGCAATGCGCGGATCTAGAGTGGAAGTCAGGGGTTCCGAATCCACCTGGAAAATTCAAACTTATTACATGTAAATTCACATAGTAATGTAACCGATAAGAGGCCTTGGACCCCCTCCTCCCAACAAAAAAAATTATCTCTCGGATCCCACCCCCCCCCACCCCCAACCCCACCCCTCGAGAAAAAATTCTGGATTCGCGCATGAAATGCATTGGTTTCAAATACATTTGGTGGATTGGAGAAAACAGGTTACATAACAAGAAGCGACTTATGTAAATAAAGAACCCCACATCACTTAATTACAACTGACTGACTAAAACAATTTGCGTGCTATAATTTCTATACGCATGAGGAGTTTTAAAGGAAACATGCATCTTGTTTTAAAGCAGTCATTTTATTCTCACCGAGTACCACTAATTAATAAACAAACAGTCATACAAAAAAAAAATTACACGTATTAAACACGTGAAGTTAGAAATCTACGCTCTGTTTATGGATATTCTCGCTTAAATCGATAGGAAACGCGAAAACCTTATCTTGTATAGCAGCCTATTAATAGCAAGTAAATGAAAACAAAACAACAGGAGCTAGAAATGAACATTGGAATACAGTATAGTACGAAGCGGATGTTCAATGATGACCAGATTTTTATATGAGATTCAAGGAGCAGACTGACAACCAAGACTTTGTACGCGTGAACTTGAATAAGACATATGCACTAATAATCCAACCTGACAACATCTCAGTAGTTAGTACGTCTGACTAGGAGAATGGGGACAGAGGCGGACTGGCCGAGAGACAGGGGATGGTCATGGGTCGTATTAGTGGGTAAGTAAAAAAAAATGTGTATGCAATTTTTTTATAGATTTTTGAAATTGGATTCCTGTATAACCCCCCCCCCCTCTCTCTCTCTCTCTAAATCGAAAGGTAAAACTAACAGAGTTCTACTTGTGGTTATTGCATCATAAATGTGTAACCGTAAAGATGAATTTATGGTCGTTTCGTGGTGGTAGAAATATCTCAATTTCTTTTATTTCGTTGAATGTTTGCGTGCATAGAGACCTACATTTAACGACCTCGATATTGCGTCGAGACAAAGACCTTTAACTTGTACTGCACTACAAATGCAACGTGCATGACACATTAATTGTTTTTTTTAAAACGTTTGGACTCATGATCGTAAACACGAGATGTACAAATGATAAATGTTTACTGTAATTTTTAATCATATCATATTTATATAATACAAATAATTAAAAAAAATTTTTTTTTTTTTTTTTTTTGGGGGGGGGGATGTTTTGTACACCTGGAGTGCAAATGATTAAACTACTTGACTATCGTATGGTTAATTGACAACCGGAGATTTTAAAAGAATTATTTTACATGTAATGCTTCGGCCATAATCGGGGATATTCTCTATTAGATAATCGATTAAGTCAAACAATCAATAAAATAACGAGTATTGGGTAAATAAAGTAGAGTAGCGAATCGTTAAATTTTAAAAAAATAAATAAATTGTTGTTTTCTATAACTATTAACAGGTATTTAGTTAATAGGGTGTAAACATTGCATTGTTGAATCTTGTGCACTATTATATTTGATATCGGATTTAGATCAAATTATGACACAAATATGACCCACAATATGTCGTTCAATTTGTGATTCCAATGACACCATACATGCACATAAATGTATAGTTGTCCGACTCCACTCGGCTAGTGTCCTGAATTTACGCTTTGAACTAATGTCAAATTTTGATAGTTTGTACCGTTAAATTAGATATTATCTATCTTGACCTAAACTTACATCATATATGAACCAATTTCCGCAGATCTAGACTGCTGTAATGATAAAGAAAGTTGATAAGTAATTTTTTTTTCAGATGATAGATCAATTTCAGCTCAACGGAACATGGTATATCTTAAGTTTCTTTCAGAATACTGGGTTTTCAACAACAAATAACTTATTTGATTCACTTACAGAAAACCAAATACCGTTTTATTAAAATCCTTCAGTAAATAGCTTTTGAATTTGATTTTAATATACCTTTTTTACAGAGCTCTTTTTCGGAGGATTAGGGTAAATATGGTCATTGCCTTCTAGCTCTATTAAAACCACAGACCCGTATTGAAATTGATATCTTTTTGGCATACCCCTCCACTTGAAGATATTGATGGGGGTGAACCCCCCCCCCCCCCTCCCATCCCCGTTACAATGTTTACCTGTTACTTATATGTAATAACATTACATTAACATTATATGTAATAACATTACCCCTTTCACCAATTGCAGAATCGCTACTATTCATACATGTGATAGGGCAAAATATTAAAATGTTTTATATAAGATCAGTTTGAGAAATTAATGTAAAGATGGAGCTACGCGTAGTATATGATGTAGTTTTGACTTTGCTTAGACCAAGGAGGCGCGGGCTGGGAAGAGGATTGAATGGACTAACATGTACACGTGTGGGACCTAAATTAATGTACAGGCATACAACATGTAATGTGATACACTTTGAGGTAATCCAGGGTCAGAAAGGCACATGATGTTCAATGTGACATTTTTTTAAATCTGTAAGAAATGAATAGGAAAATATCATGCGATAAAGACAAATTTGGTTTCAAATTTTGAGGTATAGAGAAAGCATTCTATTTTAATGGAATTTGATGTTCTTTCAAACTGTGTTCCCTGTGGGCTAGAAAAGTGCCACGGTTATTTTAATAATGCCATATTTGTTGTCTTTCTTATTTCTTTCCCTCTATATCGTTTGCTCATTTGATATGTCAAAAAGTTTGTGATAATTTTACACACATTGTAAAATTGTAGAATCCTCCGCCCTTTACCTGTATATACATGTACGTACTGTGTACCTATGAACCACACGTGGCTCCTTTCGTCAATAAGGAACAAAGGGGATAGTGTACATAGAAACAAGCTCTGATTAAATTCTGATTATTTAGAGTCATGATTTTCTGATGGTAGTCACAATCAGGGGGTCAGAAAAGAGGTACATAGAAATCTAACGGGGACAATCTTTTAAAATCCTCCTAAAACAGAACAAGGGAGTCTCAATTTATGAAATGAACAAGGAAGCATGTCAACTGGGTATGACATACTAACAAGGACATGTTTGTTCAAACCATGGCGACTATGACTATATGAGGTGTCAAATAAATACCTGGTAAATAAATAAATAAATAAATAAATAAATAAATAAATGTTAATAAATAAATGGAAAAAAAAATGAAGAGAAAATGTTAAATTCTCCGGATGAAGCTAAAACATGTGCGATTGCTTCTAAGCTACTTCTAACATTTATGTTTTTCACTTAGATAGACAGTTCAATGTCCAATGTACTAAGGGTTCAAATGTATTCATATAATTTATAAACTGCTCATTTTGAGTTCTTAGCTGAATCAAATTGTGGCCTACATACATGTACGGCGTATATGGAAAAAGAGTCCATAAAACTTGCACAGAGGCTCGTATCAGGGAATTTTCCTGGGGGAGGGGGTCCGATGGAGGTTTTGTTGGCTGATGAAAGGGGGTCCAAGCCCAAAGGCTCTTTTAAAAGGGGAAAAGGCGAACACCTCTGACCCCACCCCCTCCATATCTGCATATCCGCGCATGGCATGAAGACAAGTGAATTATTGGTTAAACCATTTAAAAGCTAAAACGAAGGATATAGTTTTAAAATTTTTACAGAGTGGTTGTCTAGATGGTATCACGTAGTACTTAACACATACTTTGTTGCAATTCGGTTGGCAACATACACAATATGAATGCATTAACAAACGTGTCACTGTGAAATCAATTTCTTCATCATTTACCTAACCCACGACCTCAATCTACAGTTTAAAAGGGTACACGTATCAAAGATGTCACAGGGGCAGCTTACACATTTGTATAGATGAGCTCAAATATAATGGAAACTTAAACTAAATGTTCTCTATGTAAAAATAAGCTATCAATATTGAATTCATCTCCTTTATGTAATTAAAGGGCGGAGAACTGTAAAATCAATATAAATTCAGACAATATAAAGTATCTTAAAGGTTTATTATAACTAGTGAGCAGCTGGGGAAACAGTTCTTTGTTGAAGCTGAACACATACATATATACTAGTAGTCCTGTCGCTTACTTAGCTTGGTGGTTTTACGAAGCTAAAGTTTAAGAAACACGTAGTTAATTTTCGGATGCACATGGGATTTATTAGATAAGTGTGTCTTATTGTAAATGTGCTCGGTTGATTTCCCAAGGGTATCGCTAATAACGCACAATTTGTTCTTTCCTTCTAGACCTGTTTAAAATTTACGATACTTGTACTCGGATTTCCCGTCTTTTAATGTATTTATGTGTTTATTATAATTACTATTACGGTTTTATTTTTTCTATTTTTAACAATTGTTTGTTTATATGACTATTTATAGCTACAATGGCCACGTGTTTCCTGGAGATGGGGGTGTACAAATCCTTTGGAATCTACATCAACGCTTACTTAGAGGAATTCAACACATCGGTGACGGTGGCTTCCCTCATTTCCGGAATTTTCTCCGTCTCTTTTTGCTTCACAGGTTAGGAACTAGGTAGCAATGAGCAAAACGTCCATAAACAAATCAGCAGCCACAACTCGAACACCTCTTTACTTTAAAAATTACAAAATTGCGAAATTGCACCATGCTTAGTATGATAAAGGCTTAATGACCCCTAACTATGTTTCATTGATTCCTTTGTTGTTCTAATGAATAGAGAACTTGGGTACAATACCTACTAAATTCTCCACATTCAAAATGGCAGAACGATACATGTAAATGTCTTTTGACGAAATATTTAAGCGAACATCAGTACATTTTATTTCCCTTTCGGCATACTTGTCACATTTTCCAGCTTTGCCCTTGACTGCCTTTGGCACGGACAAGTTTGGATGCCGCCCCCTTGTGATGTTCGGAGGGTTCGCCCTGTTTCTGGGCTATCTTTTGAGCAGCCTCGCCACTGGTATTGGAGTTGTGATGCTGGCCCAAGGAGTGATAGGAGGTAACACACACTTGTATTTGAAAAATGATTTTATTTAGGAGAGCCTGAGGGGTTGAAGTAAGAACATTTGATAACTAGTTATTAATTTATAAGATCAAACTTTTATTAACGGTAGTATACACATGTAAACTACAGTATCTCTAAGTCATTATGTCGATTGTTCTTGATTTCATCTTTTAGCCATGGGTTCTGCCTCCATCCATTCACCAAGTATCATCATTCTAGGAAGATATTTCGATAAGAGGAGAGGGTTTGCGAATGGAATTGCAATAGCTGCAGGCAGCTTGGGCGGGTTTGCTACTCCCGTAATCTTCACCAAATTAATGGAAGAGTATTCCATTCGAGGAGCTCTCCTTCTGCAGTCGGCCATCTTACTCAACATTGTGCTTGCTGCTTCCTTATTTCGTCCAACAGAACTTACTGCAAAGTTTGCCAAATATGACAAAATGAAAAACAATAGAGGAGGAAAGGTTAAACCAGACATAATCGAAGAAGAGTTCCATAACGGATCTCTGTTGTTAAAAGACGCCTCTAATGGCGTAGAACTAAACCATGAAGGGAATGGATGCGTTTCTAATTCTTTGCATTCAATTGAAAAGATATACATCAAAGAAATCTCCACACCTCGTTCGTCTCATCTCAAGAAAACTGCAACGAAAGAACATGGCGACAGTGGGTCCACTGCGTCTCAGTTTAGTAGTGCCCACAGTTTGATGTCGCCATCCATAGCTGACATTCATTTTGCATCGACAGCGAAGCAAGCAGACGACGAGAAAGAATCAAGTAAAACATCGTGCTCAAGTACGTTTTTCAAAATAATGGATATCAGGATGTTGAAGAACAAGCTTGTGCTCCTTTTCACCTTCGTTTTCTGCCTTGGTTCAGTGGGTACCTGCCTCGGAGTGATATTTGTGGCGCCATTAGCACGAGACAAGAATCTCACCAAAGATGAAATAGCAATAACCACAGCGTTAGTCAGTGGTTCAGAGTTTATTTTTCGAATTGTTTTGGGATTTGTTGCGGACATGAATTTTGTTGAGAGGTACCGCATTGTGCAAGTTTCCCTTTTCGGAACCGGTGCTATGCTATTTTCGATTCCTCTACTGGAGTCCTTTTGGCATTTTACTATCTTCAGCGTTTTGTACGGGTTATTCAGCGGACCCCTGATTTCTATGTATTCCCCTGTTTGTATAGATTTTGTAGGAATAGAGAGATTTCATCGTGTCATGGGTATTTTAATTTCATTCCAAGGAATTGTTCTTGGTGCCCTTGGACCAGCTGTAGGTATGGTTTTACTTTACATTATGCATCAATGAATCGCATCATTCACGTGATAGATTGCGTCTGCTCATTTTCAAATACATGTAATGTCTTCTTTGTAGGCGCATTAAGAGACTTATATGGTTCTTACGTACAGGCGTACCAACTGATGGCATCAGTGACATTAGTGGGTGCAACTCTGTTCTTTTTTGTCCCATGCCTGCGAAAGCAGGAACCAACAACAGAAACTGTTATTGAATGAGATACTAGTACATGTATGTAAAATAAAAGCGATAATAACAAATGGGTGTCTTTTTCTTGTGTTTTATTTTTTCGATTTAGTTATATAAACTACAATATTTTTAATACTTTATTGAACTCAAATACATGTAAAGGTTTACCATTTTCACACGCTGGTTGTGTGAACGCGCATGTGCCGGTTTAAGTTTCCGGACTGTGAAAATCTAAGCAGACACAATTTACACTGATAAGGTTTCTCTCCAGAATGGATTCTCAGATGCTTTGTTAAAGTGGAACTGTCGGAAAAGGCCTTTTTGCAAAGTCTGCATCTATAAGGACGTTCTCCGCTGTGAGTGCGCATGTGCGTTGTCACGGAAGAGCTTTGCGAGAATCTCCTGTCACACATGGGACAGTGAAAGGGCTTTTCCCCACTATGTGTCCGTGTGTGCGCCGTGAGATTTGCCGCCTGTGAGAATGATTTACTACAAGTAGAACACTTATACGGTTTCTCCCCGGAATGTGTTCTTAGATGGGTTTTTAAAGTACTTGGTCGAGCATATGTCTTGCCACAAATTCGGCAAAGGTTAACCTTATTAGATTCACATTGTATGCTGGTACTATGACGGTTTCCAAGAAATTTACTTCGTTTCCATTGTGAAACGGCACAGAGGCGAGCTGCCTCCTTGTAGTTTTCTGTAGGTCGGTAAATAAAATTCCGGCTGTCCGCAGTCGAAAAGGGTCTCATTTCGTGCGTGATGGAGTAGGACGCTGGATACTGCGGAACAGACGACGTGCTGTATTGCGGCGAAACTGGCGGGAAACTGTACTGATTGTATTGGTAGGAGGGCGGTGGGGTGGCGGATCTAGGTTGAGGGTTACTCGACCATTGCTGAACAGAATACTGATTACCGCCCATGTTGTGGGGGACGCCGACATTCATGCTCATGCTGACATTAACACTCATGGACGGAAACATGTTATTCTGCTGGGGGTCGTTTCCTGGGTATTGTTGAACCGTGAACTGGTTTGGGTTTTGTTGAGGGTAGGTCCCCGGATGAAAGGAGCTGTTGTGATAGGTCACTGTGGGCTGGCTCGGAGTGGCCCCACCCCCGTGTCCGAGGTGCATTGTGGAGGATATCGGTGATAACTGACCACTGTAGCCTGGCCGGACCACCGCATTTTTCAGGGACAAGAGAGCATCTGCGATATCTTGGGACTTGTCTTTGAAAACAGAAAATTCCCTGAAAGTAATATCAAATGGAATCATTATCTTAAAAATAACCCATATTGAATATTTGAAAGTAGTCTTACACTAGTTTATGTTGATGTTTTTGTTAAATATTACCAGGTAAAGGAAATTAATATTTAATCAAACAGACCCCCATATATACGCTTCTTATGTTGTTGTATTAAAAAAATAATTCAAACAAAGATTTTTTCTTTTGTCTGAAGCAAATATAATAATTTAGTTTTTAATATGAGATCAAAGTGTGTTTCAAGCGATTTTTCTTAAATTCACCAATGCATATTTCTTTTTAACGTATATTTTTGAAATGTCGATAATCAAGTCATACACACTTTCCCGATTTTAATTTTTTCTGTAATTATAAACATATTTTGTTTCAGCGAAATTTCACTAAGAGTAGGGAATGCAAACTGCTATGCAAATTCAGAGTCCAATTGAGAAAATCGTATATAATTCATAAGAATTTAATTTGAATTTGTTTTATTCTGTCGATATTTAAAACAAATTTACCGGGTTTTTTTCTACATTATGCATAAAGTCAACCATGCATCTATAATTAAAGAAGTTTTAACTGGTAGGTACGATTCTGCATTTAATTAAAAATTGATAGACAGAAAATTGAAACGATTTCGTTAAAATAAATGAGACATATCAGATTTGTTTAAAAAAACCAAACAAATAGTATAAGGTTCGAACCAAAAGACGTCGTGCTTTTGTTATAAATTTTAAAAGGTGTAACATTTAGCGTTTTCGATTGGAATTTTGCTGCGATTCAAAATTTCAAGCTTGCATGCTAAAACAACCCGAAATTAATAAAACTGTAAACAATATACGTTGAAAAACCATTAAAAAAGCGTATTTACGCTTGTATCATTTTGTTGACTTAATATATTTTTATATTTAAGATTCGTTTCTGTCGAATCCTTTCCTCCATATTTTACTGAATAATTAATACATTTGTCTGAATTAAGTAAAATATCGGTGCTCTGACAATTTTATAGATACGTACCCTTGGAATCGCCTAACGTTAAATCCACTTTCACTTTGATATGATTCCTTTGGAAATGATTTTACAATGTTAAGGTGAGAAAGTAATGAGATATGTATTAACCTTAAAACTCTCAAATCAAGCACCTGCAAAACTTTAGACTGTCCATCTCGTGCGTATACCTGGGACACAAGTGTCTATTCCTTTTTGTTATTAATGACACTTTAGTGTTTGCCGTTTTTCTAAGGGGCAGGGTTATGTATGATCAGGGGCGAAATCTAATCCAATATTGCTCAGTCGACGATGTTTATTCTCCCCCTGATCGTTAGAATTTCGGATTACATGACAACTTTTGGAAAAACAAACAATATTTGTAATTTACTGGTAGGATACTAATGAGAATTTGGGGGAATCTCGCGAGACTTCCTAGACACAGACTACCTTATTGTATAAACATAGACTAGCCTAGAGTACGCGAAGGAGACCTACATGTTTGTATATATCAACAGTTCAACAGGCAAAGTATAAGCATACAAATATACATGTATCTACCAAATTTTAAAGATCCTTTTAAGATTGAAAAAAAAAGATAAAAGATAAAAAAAAAAATAAAAATGGGCATCCGTTATTTGGTCAAGAATCACTTAAAGGATTCTTTTTGCGTCAGAACATATTTTTCGGATATAATGCAAGTATTTACATTTTTGTTTCAATTTGAAAATAAAATCTTTTAATAAAGGAAGAAAAACTTCAGGTTGCAAACGCAAAAAATGTTATTTATTCGGAAGAAAGTAACCAAAGGCACTCGGGGAAAATATGGCATTCCATTAATACGACAAAAATACAATTTGACTTAAGAAATGTAAGTGAAATTGTACTCACTTGATTGTAGGTGTGCAAGGCGGGAACGAGAAAACATTTGGAATCGGTTCGAATTCGATGGTGGTCATAGGATATGCATTGATATTGACACCAAGCGGTGACCTTGAGAGGTCAGACCGCCTGTCCTCTGACCCGCAGTAGAAATCATCGTAGGTGGATCCAGTGGGGGCGTAACTGTCCAGTTCTGTGTACATGATCTGGAGTAAATTTTTGGTTGAAAAAAGTGAAAAAAATAAACAATTCGTAATTTTTCACGTTCATAAAAAATATTTATTCATCTTTACTATACAAATGAATTGGTAAATAATTAATTAGACATGAACTGATAAATAAATTTTTGCAAACAGTAAAAAAAAAGCCAAATCAAATTACAGATACTGAAATGATAATGATGACAATTATTTCCAATAATAATTTAGAACAATAATTTGTCAGATTCATAAATATGAGTACTTCATTGGTCTATTGGGCCAGATATGACGCATTTCAAAAGTCAACCGATATGTAAAAATGTTAATGACGAAATAAGAACGGTACGACTGCTTTGCATGGTATAACTTCCAGGTAAAGAGTAAGAGAGAACTGTTCTAGGCCTATCACATTGTGGATTTTATGCGTTTGAAAAATATGCCAACTGATATGTTTGTATTTTTATATTTGTAAAGTTATAACTAAATAACGGATATATGCGCATGATACTAATAATTTTGCATTGTATGTCATAAAACATTAATGTATAGCTTAATTGATTGCAATTTACAACAACGTAACTGCTTTAAATTTAAGACATGGCATATCGCACCACTTGACAGCACTTACACATATAGTATTAAAATGGTCTTTTTCTCAAGTAAAAAAATAAGATGCATTGCATTGATGCGAATTGCAATATTAATGGTGTATTTTTTTTTATTCAACAAAGGGTAAGGAAAAATATGTATCTGTCTTAAGAATTTTCGGAAAAATACAGTGTTTTTAAGTTTGCAATTGGTGCTCGGTCAATACAATCCTCGTATTAAATGCAAGTAAAAGAACATGAAAATAAATAAATCATAACTTTAAAAAAATGGATGAACAACAGATATTCAGGAAACTTGACTAGATTATATGTATTTAACGATTTGGAAATCTGTTGAATTATATAATCATGAGGAATGGTTAATACTGATTATTATTATTTTTGGGGGTAAAATATCTAACGGACCATTTAAGCAAAAACATACTAGTATATTGGTATAAATCGCTGGACTAGAAGATGTATTTCTAAATTATATTTAAAATTTTTCTTTTTAACATTTATAGTTTGTTTAAGCTTTTAAGAATTTATATGGGTTTTGCGAGTTTCTCGATAAAATACACTGTTTGGTTTTGGTTTTTAAAAATAATTGTATGGATCTTAATTCTTACATTCTACATTGTTTGAAAACGTTCTGCAAATTTGACAAGGAGTAAAAAAAATGTACTATGTATATTTTGTGTAAATGAAATAAAAACATACCTTATGAGAAAAAAATAGTCCCAAAAGTTGTAAGAAGCGACCCGCTCCCTCCTCTTTGGCTTTTATAAGCCGGATTGTTGACGCTTCCTTTATATTATGTTAATTTATAACAACCAATAACAGACTCGCTGGACCTTTGAAAAAAAAAGTCGGAAAATACGAGGGAGGAGAAGTCGCAACAAAAATAAAGATTTTTTTTTCAGTTGTAATGAATATTTTTGACAAACTTTTTGATATGGTTTACTGATATGAAAAGAAGAATTTAAGGTAATTTTTAATTTTGTTTAAATCAAAGATGAAGCTGTGAGGTATTTGTAGGCTTGGAAAATCTGCAATATTAATTTTTTATTGTATTGGCGGAAATTCTAGTTTATAGTGAAGAATCGGTGTTGCGAAAAGAAGTAGTTTGGATAATTTAGGCCGTACTAGTTGAGTTTTGTTTGGTTTTTATAGACATGAACGTGTCTCGAATTATTTTAAATTATATAGATAAATAAACTCAGTATTATACTAAAATAGCGTCATTTTGCAGAAATATATAATTCATTAATTTTGCACAAATTGTATACAACTAAAGTTTTGTACATGTGACTTTATATAAAAAAGTTACTGACAATATGTCTCGACTCGGGGGAACATTTTTACAATTAGTTATCATATGATAGTGATACCAATTAAGGATTTAAGAGTGCGGCGGGACGCACGTGCGCCTGCTTAAGATAGGAGTAAAGATGATGAGCACACGTGACATCCGGTAGTGATCGAGGGACTTTGAAATTGGCCATTCATTGGCTCCATTCAGTGAATTCTATTTCAAGATGTAAAAAGAAAGTATAAAGTAATTTATAATCATCCGATTTATCAAAGATTTATGTGTTTTTGAAAACATGTTATTTTGTTCTTATTTTGGTCTATTCCACTCTTTGATTTATTGTCGCTATCCTCGTTACACTGTACCTCAAGTCTGTGTTCTACAAACTGTTTTTTGGTTCAGGATATATGTATTTACAAAATTATTTAATAATATTTGATGAAAAAAATTATTCTTTAGAATATATACCAATTTTGAAATATGAAACGGACCTCTCAAGAACTATACATATTGATCGATACCTTTGATATATTTCGTTAAATTTACATACATGAATACCGAATATATGCATCTGTAAAAAAAGATTTAAATTTTTTTAATCCAACTCATAACATTTAAAACATTAAAAAATTTTCTTTCTACAGTCCAGTACAAAAAGGATCAAACAGATTTTTCAAAACGGAAAACGGCGGAACAAAGCAGCCATTAGGGAGAAAATATTAGTAATTACGGAACGTTTTTTTTTTGTTATCTACAAATCGTAGAAAGGACCGGGACACACGACCGCTGGCGGCTACCGGGAATCTGTCAGGGTAATGTGTCGTCTGCTCACACTGACCATGGCTGGAGGAAAGGTGAGAAACCTCGTGCGCTGGAAACGATCGGAAACCGGGGTCAGAGGAAAATCAGAGAGGACTGGACCCGGGGAGGGTGTCAGGCTGTCATTACTGGCCCCAAACCGTGTGATTACTGGTGTCCGTTCCGGTTTGGGAACCAGTAAAAGAAAGAAAAAGAAAGAACCTAAAGAGGTATGTTTTACGATATGTTTTGCGCGATTCGCTGCTGCATTGTGCTCAAGAATCTTATCAGTAGTGCCACGATCATAGAAATTGCTAGAAGTATTGTGAAGGATCAGGGTCAAACGCTTATTTTGTTCAATCTAGTTTCCAAGAGTTCTCCAATGTTCGACCATTTTATTTTTAGATGCAATAAGGTACTCGAATATGAATGCGGGTATTCGTTTTGTTTTGAAGAGTTTCGAATTTGTTTCCCCAGCGGAAGTTGATGCAGTTGTCGTCTGCTCCCATCTGAAAGCAGAAGGAAGTCTTTGGATATTTTGATACTGCTGAGAATATTGCTCGTCCTTGCTGTCATGCGCCGCTAAGGTCACGGGATAATAGACCCGACGGAAGGTCAAATTATCTGACTGTTTTTCTTCGACAAATTAAACAAATGATGTAATTATTTGGCACTCGAAACATTCACCTCTGCTAATCAAAATTTTGAAAATGGCGAAATTTGATGGAACACCTACGGAGAGGGAGAATAATGTCGAAGAAACAAGAACAACATAAAGGAGATGTTTGTACCGCGCGGTACCAGTAAAATACGCGTGCCTGGGTCAGTCAAAATCACAGAATAACAGCGCGTCCAGACATTGCACACCTTCCGCGATAGGATTTTATTCGGTCGTTAGAAAGGTTTTATGGAGAAGATAATTATTCCGAGACCGGTGTCATACAAAACTCTCAATAAAGTCCTCGCTTTTGTTGCGGGGAGCGTGCAGGGATGAAATGTATACTCTGTAACCGCCCATTTTGTTAACTTAATTTGGAGTCTGTCGGAGGCAACAGAAGAAGTTGCATCAATTGTTATACACTTTATTTTGAGACGAAATCTAAGTTCTTTTTTTAAATAATTGTTTTTGATAGAAATTATTCTAAATTAATCATACGCACACAAAAAATAAATGACTGTCATGTCATATAAGAAAATCACTCAGTAATTCAATTAAACAATTACAACACATTTATTTATAATAAGGAAGAAAATAGAAATCATTAAATTGAATTTCTACATCAGTTAAAACTTAAATTTTGACAATTTAAAAATAGTCTTAGATACCTAAATATATAACTAAAATAATTCAAAGAAAGAGATGATTTTACAGATTATAAAAATACAATTATCCGGTCAAAAAACCCCGATCCGTTATTCTTTATTAAGTTTATGGCGGAAAATCGGATATAGTGTTGTCTATATTTGATACGCATCTTGCACTGAATTATGATTGTAAACTTTGGGTTTATCATAATATATTTACATCAACCGAGTATTTTTTCCCCCTCTATTTCTTAAGAAAACCGATTGTGATTCATAGTTCTATAGAAACTGACGGGGGACTGAAATCTTCACGATCCAGTTCTAACCAGTTTATCTATCGGTCGAAACCTTCAGCAACCTAAGAAAAATCACGGACTACACGAAATAACCATGATGATGTCAGACTCAATTTCCCATGTAAAACAACTTGGCTATTTCTTTTATCTAACGTACTGATGTACATTAACAATAACAATTAACAATAATTTAGTTATTTCTTACGATTAATTCAATAATTTGTTAAAAGAAAGATGTAAATATCAACAATAAAATGCTTTTTTTTTGATGATTCATGGGGGTTATGAAGGTAGCGATCATTGCAGAAAAAATAACAATTTTATGCATTTTATATTTTAAGACTAGGCATTGAAAATACTACAAATATACTAATAATGCAATACATTTAGTTTTGAAACCGAAAACTTTCGATGAAAGTTATATGCTATTAAAATATAGAATTTATGTTTAAACATTAATGTTAAACATAAATGTTAAAAGTTAAACTCAAGCCATATTTTGCAAACTTAATGAAATATATTGTTTGATAGATGGATGAAATCATATTCTATTCTATTACTTCTGATCTTTCATTGTGTGCTCGGAGGAAATGACATTGCTTTTATTAACACGAAAAAGCTGCAAGTTTTCAAAGCACCATACCATGATATGTATACCTATTAAGAACGAAATATCACAAGAACCTTTATCATTTTAAAAAAAGGTAAAAAAAAAAAATCCTATGACCGTAATTAGAACGTACCGAAAAAATTGTATACCCTATTGAGCAATCCAGCAAGTTATTGAAAACTCTACCGGTATTCTGTAAATAGCTATAATAAAATTACAAAGTTGTGACTCTATATACAATTTTTTTTTTTAAATAAGGGTGGGGGTCTAGTTTAAGGGGTCAAATTTCGTACAAAGTTACTTCGAAGATTGCTTTCACGACAGACAAAACATTCCCGAAAGTCACTTGCCATTGAGTGATATACAGGTACCTAAACAAAATGCTTTACTTTTTTATAGCTCGTTTCTTACAAACAATTTTATTGATATCTCCTTGGAAATCTAGAGGACGAGGAGATTTCTCGGCACGGGGCTTCCCTAGATGTCGCGGCACGGAGATTTTCGCAGACTTTCAAGGGTTTCAGATGATGAGATGGCACTCTAAGACTTCATGTCTGTGACCAATTACAAATGGATCACAGCAAAAGTTTCTTGCACGGGCTTCTCGTGACATGTCGAGCATCGGATCACGTGATCCAGTAGGATGTTGCAAGATTTCATCACTGCCATCAGATAGCAATCGGTTTTATGTATTTTTTTGTCTATTGTATGGTTTTGTCTCACTTCATTTAAAACGATGATGGACAATGTTAGATCCAATAAAGAAAGTAATTAATAAAATATGTATATGAGGACCGAGATTTTCGGTGAATATGATCAAACTCTATGCTGCGTGTACATTGAAAACACGGAATACATGTCAGACTTTACAGTAGTTGTAGTACTTTGTAACTTTCATTTAGAGAGAGAGAGAGAGAGAGAGAGACAGAGAGAGAGAGAGACAGAGAGAGAGAGAGAGCTCAGAATCCATTAGATTTAAAATGCTTGCAGTATAATAACTGAAATGTATTACATAGAAGTTATTTATATTAAGTCTTACAAATCCCCCATTGATCTATGTCTGACGGTGCTTCAAATTGGTATAATCAGTCTAGTCGGGACTTCAAATTACTATATAAGAAAGGACTAGCAATTAATTCTTTCTATGTAATTCATAAGGGACATAAATCTGTTAAAATTGGAGTGGGAGAATGAACCAACGTGGCATAACGCCTTATCTGTTTATTGTTCGAAAAAAAAATGTTTGGCATGTTTGGGGTGAGGGAACTATATTTCATTTATGAAGACCCCATTCAAAACCGTCGTTAACGTGCAATCTACTTTCCCGCAAAAAAAGACATCGGACCGGAGGAAGGGGGAGGGGGGGGGGGGGGGGGGGCTATTATATCATTTATGAATACTCAATTCAAAAGCGTACGCTCCACTTTCCCGTGTTGACAGGCCTTTGATGTCGTCATCAGGTTCACCATCAAACACTTCAATCTCTGTTACTTGTCCTCCCTTAGTGTCCTTATAAGGTGAAGTGGAACCAAACGCAAGGCGAGCGCATTGCAAGAAGCATGTATAGAGTGGTGATCGAACGTTTCTTTAATATTACAACCTTGATAATGATTGTTGGGCATACAACCTTATTTTTATTTTTCATCTTTTCCTTTTTTTTTTAAAAGTCAAATCTGTTTAGTATTCACATTGAAATTTTCCAATGACCAAAAAATTTTGATGATAAATATTATTTTTCTCTGGAAATTATCAGTTGAAAATTATCCCTTTGATCCCTATGAATTAGAAAAGTTAGCAAAGAAGCTTTTAATGAACACTAAATTATATCTCATAGTATTATATAATATAATCGAAGAATAATAGCGGTTAGGTCATTTCAAAGATATGCAGCCCCTTCTAAAAAAAAAGGGGGGGGCTTGAAATTTAGATAGGCAACGTGATTACCTTATGAAAATAAAGACATATAAACTATTTTGTAGATAATAAAAGTATTTCATGCAGAGATAATCTTCAAAAGATATATAAATTAAAGGTCGATTTCTGCAGAGAGAAAATATTTGGTTTCGGTACAAAAGAAAACTGGGAGAGGACTACGTTACAGTATGTAGTGGGATGCACAATACATGTACATGCGCGGATCCAGAAATTTTTCCAAGGGGGGGGGGGATAATTGTGTTTACCAGGGTGTTCCGAGGTCTTTTCTTTGTAAATTTACTACACGAATTTAACAAATTTGAATTTTCCGGGGGGGGGGGGGGGGTTGGAAAAATTTTTTTTTTTAGAGGAGTCTCGCTTTTATCCCCCAGATGGAGATTGTAGGAGTATGGAGATATCTCGGTGGAAAGTGCTTACAGAAGTATATGTAAACTGTTTAGGAAGACGACATCTTGGACTGAACGTTGTTCCTTTACTTATATCAAACTACTTTTTAATGTGTGCCTCATCAATGGCACACCTCTACAGAGAATACATTATACCTAAACATGAGGATAGTCCAGATCCACATACAACTTGCATCTCCTAGGACTTTCTAAGCAATGTGTATATCCAAGTTATGGACTGTCTGTCCCTCCCCTTTTGAAGACTTGATATCTGTCCCGTCCAACATGTATAGGGTGCAGGTGGATGATGAACCTGGTAATGGGTTCCAAAATTTTCTTGGTAGCTCAAATCGTGTTGCAAAGTGCTGGGAATTTCACGTAACGTAACAGTTACTAGTACTCGATCCATCAATATATGCAAGTGTACGCGTTGCCGTTGCCTTATACCACTCCCTTCCCTTTAGATTGCCGCATTTGTGGGTAGTTTTTTTTGCGCCATTGCGACACATAGTTTGAAAATATTTACGAAGGCTGGATGGTCGTGTCATTTTAAGCCTGTATTAATGTACTTAAAACGGAGAACCCTGCATACAGATATAGCAAATTATTCAAAGAACCTGGGGGAATAAGCCGAGGCATATGCCCACAATTAAGTGGCCACAACCCTATCACTAGTATGTTTCAAATGACAATCACGCATTTAGTATAATATTTGTATTAACTTCAAATAGTTTTATTCCTGTGCTTACGTATCTCCAGAGAATTTATTATGTGTGTGTACAAAGAATAAAGAATTCCAATCCCATAATTTGTACCGCCTAAACAAAGTAGCATGTTTATTTTTAAAAATAATACTAAAGATAACTTTTTTAGCAGTTAACTAAAAAAACTATAAAATGATTAAGTGCATGTCTTTAATTCATAATAACGCAATTTTTACTTTCTTTACGTCAAATGAGTTTTTTCGAATTTAAACAAAGTAAACAAAGAACACGATTCATTAGAATCGAACACCTACTACAACATACTTATGTTCCGAGAACTCCTTGCTTACCGCTACACCATGGAATCACGTTTTAATCCATTTAAATAACAAACTGAATTTAGTATTGCGCAAACATTATTCAGTCTTGGCCATTTGATGATCATCTTGAAAATTGAAGGAAGAAAACTTGCTTTTTACCATAGAGTGGGTCTTGGTACCATTTTTTTGAAAATTGAAAGAGATAGACATGTACATGTTTTATCAGTATACTTCTTAAAAAAATGGTATGATGACATACTCTTTAAAAAACTATAGTCTGAACATCCAATTTTATTGGCATTTTGTTGCTCAATTAGCATATACATATTTTGATGTCTTAATATCAATTAAATTTGAAGTCAATTTTTGAAGGTTTTGGCAATACTGAATGCAAATGATTACCTATGTTTAATAAATGTAACAAAAGTGATATTTGTAACAAAATAATATTGTGGGTTTTTCAAATGGACTTAAGTGGTTTTATGACAGGGCTTTTTCCCCCCCCCCCCCCCACATTCTTTATGGATATTTTCTCGTTGATATGAAAATTTCAGGAAGATCTTACGGTTAATTTGTTCACCACCCAGCCTCCTCAACTAATTTTTCAATATATCGTTTTATTGTCATACAAATTTTAGTAGTAGGTTAGAGCAAAAATATTTTACTTTCCAACTTTTTTCCAGTCATTCTACATATACCAAATGGCAAAGGTGTTTCTTTTAAATTTGTTTTTGTGGAAAAAAGGCAACAAAGAATATTATAACGGAAGGTCAATTGGATTTAAAGTATTGGTACATCAAGGCAAACGGTTATACAGTACATCAGTGTTTACAGCAGAGAAAATGATGTCACAACGCATCGTCACAAACGACCAATGAGCTATGGAGTGTACATTTCAAAAATCAAGGCAAACAACCCATGTTTACACAAGCAAATGGCCAGTCCTTAACGTTTTCTTATTCAAGATTGGGTGGTCCCTCATGTTAATAACAGACAACACGGAGTCGGATTGTTTTCAATAGAACTACATAAAGAAAATAGAAATTTCATAAGCATTGTACCTATATATAAATTATTTTTAATATATACATGTATTTCCATGTAAAAAAAAAAAAATTCAAGAGAGAAATTGAATATTTATTTGAGATTTCACAATGAATATCAAAAGCAAATACATCTTGCTGACAAATCTCAGACAACAACTTCAGATCTATATCAAAACACTTTGGATGATTAAAAAACTTGAGTTCAGAAAGTGAGATTTCTGCTATATACCTCATTGTTTGAAGTATACATGTGTTTACATTGTCACTTCACAAAAAGAAGTAACAACAATGTAAAGAGGCAGAAAAAAACTACCCCAAAAAAATAAAGCAAATAGATTTAACAGAAAAAAATACAGTTCTGGAATTCAAAGCAATTTGAATTGTGTTACATTTCCAAAAAATATTATCAAGCAATAAAAGTATAATAACAAAAAAAAAGAAATTGAAAAATAAGATGCATGTACATGTAGTTAGAAAGGAGTATAAAAAATTGCTTCCAATGCAAATTGGATTTTTTTTTTTACTCTTATGTTGCACCAATAATCCAATGCATCCTATTCTAACTGGCATAAATTGAATTATGCACAATATGAAATTTACACAAGTGTCTTTTTATTCAAATCTTTTCTATTGTGTTCTTGATAATGCTGATGCATTCATTTAACTGTTGTTCCGAGATGACGAGGGGTGGGGCAAATCTGATGATGTCACCATGTGTGGGCTTGGCCAGCAGCCCGTTGTCTCTCAGCTTCAGACACACCTCCCAGGCATCGTATTCTATAAATCAAGACAAGACATCTTCATTTCACAAACATCAATACATGTACCAGTATTCAATTTCAATATAAGGTACTGTACACGTATCTTGCAACACATATACAAAGAAGCATTAATCTAGAGAAAGAAATTTTAATTCCTTAGCCATGTTGAACGTCTTTCATGCAAACATTCCAAGGATGAGATTTTGAAAACAATCATTAAAAAAAACCCCAAATCCCACCATCAAAAACTCAAATTGTTACATAATCCATTCTGCAATTAAAAAAGGTTCTAGATTTTCACAGAATGATAACTTCAATAGCTTTAACACTTCATATTTACTGGATATATGCATATAAATATAATATATACATGTATGTATGCACTTCCACTTTAAGTCATTATCTACGTATTGATTAGTAATATGGCTTACTGTCATTGATGACAATGGCGTTCAACAATCCTCTTCCTCTGACAAGTTTGACTTTTTCTTTAGGCAGCTTGGATAACTCACTCCTCAGAATCTTCCCTAACCTTTCAGCATTGTCAGCCAGTTTCTCCTCCAAAAGTACCTACACAGAAAAAAGCCCAACACAAACTTCAAGTGAGCTGACCTCTTAGGTTAGACTTCCATATTTTTACTTGTATTAATACCCGGTAGGTATCCTAAGAGTAAGACTTCATACATGACTGGTAAATGTACCAGCATGATACTCTT
Organism: Magallana hongkongensis; assembly: GCA_016163765.1. Lineage (NCBI taxonomy): Eukaryota > Metazoa > Mollusca > Bivalvia > Ostreida > Ostreidae > Magallana > Magallana hongkongensis. Next base: position 25,159,291 of record WFKH01010211.1, read on the forward strand.
CTATAGATTTACTGAATAAGATAAGCATAAATCCAATCCTGAATTAGAGATAAGGTAATACTAAACAATTTATTTTAATAATTTGGTAAATTAGACAAACGTCTAAAGCTGGTTACTAAAATATGACCTAGCAAGTTTCAAATCAATTACCAAGTCTCAAATATTATGAACAAGTATGGCTAACATATGGGACAGGCTGATAGAATCAGCCAGAGACAACCCTATACCACACTCTGGTTTCACCAGAAGAGGACTAATAACAAAAGTCTAGAAGTGTTTAAAATAATTACCTCCAGTGCTGCAATGGCCACCTTGCATCCCAAGGGGTTACCTCCATATGTAGATCCATGCTCACCTGGTTTGATGGTTAGCATCACCTCATCATTGGCAAGTACTGCAGACACCTGAACAAATTAAGTTTGAAAATCTGTCAAGACAATGCCTTTGTTTGAAGTACATGTAGGTGTGTAAAAGAGCCATTTTATCAAAACAATGGTCTGAGTGGTTAATGTCTCGAAAGAACATGATGTGGGTCTTTCAATTTTATTGATAGCCATTTAGTCATTGTTTTGTCTCAAACTGAAATGACACTGTCATTGGTCAACACATCATGCAATTTCTGTCAAAATTTCTGTTGTCAGATTGCAAGTAGATAAGTTTTTTTTTTAAAGCAACATGGTGGATAAATTTTTGCCAATGCATCTCTTTCTTATATACACAAGTATAAATATGCAAAAATATTTGGCAACTACAAATCAAAACTTTTTAGTTTATTGACTGTCTAACCGGAATTTGTAAGGTTAAAAAAATCCATAGACAGCTAGCAACAAAACCCAATAAGCCATACATTTATTATCTAATAGAGAGTACAGGTAACAACATTTGTCACCCTATGCTGTGCCTTCATCATCCGAGTACATCTCACTTCAGGAAAGCATCAATTTCATTTTTTTTGATGAACTAAATAGTGAAACTATCAGACAGTCCAAGGTTTTGTCATTATAGCTTATATGAGCATTTTTGTTGTTTAAAGTTATATAAATAAAGGTTTTTAAATACTTACAGGGTAGATGCCTCCTGACAGGGCTTTCCCCAGAATAAGGATGTCTGGTTTTACACTCTCGTGGTCAACAGCCAACATTCTACCATAAGGAGATTGATATCATAATTGATAACGCCTGGTTGGCATGCATAAATCTTATATAACTACTCAGTACCAGTTTGTTGGTTGGTTATTGGACAATGGTATTTTTTTTTAAGTTTTCAGATCAGATAATGTTAAAATCAATAAAACTGTCTTTTTATGTACAGTGTATCTTCAGTGATGTTGGACTTTAATTAGTGAAAGACATTTAGTATCAGCAAAAAATTACTAGCCCTATTAATTTTTTAATGGTAAAATATTTTCAGTTTGCATGAATAAATTCTGCATTTGTCCTCAAAATAAGGCTAGTACTTGCCTTCCAGTTCTACAGAGTCCTGTCTGGACCTCATCGGCTATCCACAGTACATTATACTTGGTACATAGTTCCCGGACTTTGCGTAGGTAACCGTCCTGGGGGACCACAACACCTGCCTCTCCCTGAATAGGCTCCACCATGAATGCAGCACAGTTAGGATCCTGCAACTCTTTCTACAGGCACAAAGAAAGACAACTCATGTTAATACATAGTATAGAAAACAAAGGACAACTCTGCTGATTTTTTTTTTAATATTGGTCCTTAATTATGATTTCAATGCATCACCACATTTGACTAATATAGACTTTATAATGTTTTTTGTTTTTTTTCAGATAGTTGTTTGTGTAAAATACCTGATATTTCTTGTTAACACTAGTATTCAATTACATCCTTATTCAAACAAAGTATAAAACTCTAATTTGCTTACCTCCAAAGCTGCTAGGTCATTGTATGGAACAAGTGAGTAGCCAGGCATGTAAGGGCCAAAGCCTTCATAGCTGGACGGATCGGTGGAGCTAGAGATAGCAGCTAGGGTTCTACCCCAGAAGTTCCCCTCCGCAAACACAATCTTGGCTTTGTTTTTAGGAATTTTCTTTACATTGTACGCCCATTTTCTGGCCAGTTTGTTGGCAGTTTCTCCACCCTCAACACCTGGATATCAAAAACACAGTGCAGATTGAGCTCATATATATTTTTACATCCATTAAGTATGATTCCCTCTATTTCTTATGGAAATTGATTGCAATTCACAGCTATATAGAAACTGACAGGACTGAAATCTACGCGATCCAGTTCTAACCAGTTTATCGATCGGTCAAAACCTTCAACAACCTTAGTGCTAAGAATAATCATGGTCTGCACCCTTATATATATTTTTGAAATTGGAAGGTAATGTAAGACTATTTGAAGAAATTAAAAAAATTATTTACAGTGGGGCAAAAACAGACTGTTAATTTAAAGGTACAGTGTAATGTATTGCATACAATATAAAGCATGTATGGAGACCTCAGGGTTTTAAGAGATTTTCTATTAAAAATCAGTATTGATTGTGGTACAAAGAATACAAACGTTTGCATATATACATGTATACAGAGATAGAGATCTACACTTTTTAAAAGTACATGTGTCATCACTTTTTTTGTCTCCAAGATTTTTAAATTTTAGAACCGTTTTAACTAGAGCTTGGACTTTGGGCAGTACGTGACAAACTCCAATTTGAAGAAGGCGGAGTCTACTCATGGTTAACTGTCCAGTCATTGGCTAATAGATATGAATGCATTGAACGCAATGACACTCGTCCGACTTCATCCAGGGTTGTATATTTCGTTGAAACAGCGTCAATTTCACACAACAGAGCAGATCTTGGCAAACAACTTTCCGGTTTTGACAGTCTATGAATATTAATGAGCTTCTCTTAGCGAATTAGAAGAAAGGAGGTCAATATTTGAAAGCTTATTTTGATAAGCAAACTAGATAGTAACATCCCACCGAAAGTCCAAGCTCTTGTTAAAACCGTTCTATAACCTATCAAGCCATCTACCCTAGCTGAACTGTGAAATCATTTGAAGTGAATTTCTTTATCTTTGAAATGTGACCCTCTATCATTACATGCTGGAAGTTTACCTGTGTTCATGGGCAGAACCTTATCAAATCCAAAAAGTTTTGTGACATATTCCTCGTACTCTCCCAGAACGTTGTTGTAGAAGGCCCTGGAGGTCAAGGCCAGTGTTGAGGCCTGAGCAGTCAGGGCTTTGATGATTTTGGGGTGGGAATGACCTTGGTTCACTGCACTGTAAGCACTGAGGAAATCGTAATAGCGGTTACCGTCCACATCCCACATAAACACGCCTGCAATGTCAGAGAAAAATTTCTGTGAAAACTGAACGCTGTGTGAAAGTTTACATAGAAGATTGCTGATTCATCAAAATGTAACACTAGCTAAAGTAATGATATCAATAATGCAAAATACTGCAGAAGATTTCATTTCAACAAACAGACTGTCATGATTTAACACACTTATTTATTAAGCTTTTTAAACATATGGCATGGATTTGTCAATATGAGAGCATTTTGTGTGTGGGGTGGGGGTGGGGGATTAATGGGAAATATGATACCTTCTCCTTTGCAGATGGCCACAGGCAGGGGGTGGTAGTTGTGGGCACCGTACTTGGACTCCCTATCAAACACAGCCTGGGACTTGGCGGTGATGTTAGCCACACTACGGGTGTGCTGCTGTAGACCGGTCAGCTTCTGACACACCTGTCTCTGTACTTTACTGAACATCTTTTATCTGAAATGTGCAGAAAGTACCGGTATCAGTAAATTTTCAAGTAATCTGTTCAAGAACCTTGATGGAAAGATGTTCTGTCTTAGAGTGAAGCCCTATGTTCCTTTAGTTGACTTGTCTATCAATGTTCCCAGACTGGACATGACAGTACACTATACAAGTTCGCAAGACTGTACCTCAATAAATCACCAAAATCTATGACTTTAGGCTATAAAGGTCATTAGTATCTGTATTTTTTTTTACTTAACCTATTAAGACATGATTACCAGTCCACAGTATTTTGCACATAAATCTGAGCAAGGAAAGTTGTTCTCAACAACAGACATTAGAATCAATAGAATGGCCAATGAATGAGATAGTCAAACCTATTCATTGATGTGCCATTTAACATCCTCATGTTTAGGTGTTTTCTTATTAAATGCCAAACATATACAAACACCTAAAATAGGCTATGGGTAGAACCCAAATACAGTAACTTTTTAATTTTAATTTTTTATGATTGCAGTCATTGTCTCTTAAGAAAATGTTGCTCTACAATGATATATGTAGGTTCCACAATTCAAAGATTAAACACAAGGGAAATTGAATCCAGCTGTAAAAAAAGCAGTTTAAGCATTACTCAATAGAGGTGCTTTTGTTTAACAGAAAAAGGTTAGTTTGTAACAAGAACAGTGGTCTAATAATTTACAGGTCCCAGACATTGGATAATCAATTAAATCTAGTCCTGGATAGTCTAGATCTTTTTGTAGTACCAGTAGTTGCATGGGGCTATATGGGTCATTGGTCATGTTGGTTGAGCTCCCAACTACAAAACCAAGGATTCTTGGTTTGATTCCCGGTCCAGCCTTATGTTTTCATGTATATTTCATTATTCTTCCTTTCCTACTACAATTGGTACCTTGACCAACCCCGGTTAACTCCTGCCAGGGGAAAGAACCTTGGATGTTGATTGTCATCGAGTGTGATTAGATCATTTAAGGGGGGAAGCATGTGACGATCAGACTGGTTTAATCGCAGATGCCAGATAGCTCAGTTGGCAGAGCAACCGACTAGAGATGCAGGGGGCCTGGGTTCGAATCCCAGACTGGTACATTCATTATTATTGTATAAATGTACATCAATCATGGACACAGAAGAATATGGTATATTTGAAAGAGAATTATCACTTATCATAGTTGAATATAGGTGCCAAACATTAAATCACTAAGGTTCAAAAATATTACTGCCATTTTCAGATGAAAGGACAGACAGAAAGAGATCAATAGCATCATGGAGGTGTGATAAAGGTTTAGATTAATTACTTACATTTGATCCTTCAAAAATTATTACATGACAATAAGTTAATGCATCACAACACTGAAATTCATTTTGAACCACACGTCTACTGATGCAAAATCATACACGCACATGTCGTAAAATTAATACGGAAAAATTCTAACTTCAAAAAATTTTTCCACGATTTCGCCTTGACCTCAACTGTACATTGTCGGTTGTATTCCAGTAATCTTGGTTCTTACCTCGCTCAAGTTTTCTCTCGCTGTTGACGAAAAGAATTAAAGTTAAATTCCTATTCCTTGCTAGTTAAACGCCGAGTGAATCTATGTAATGCACCACAAAGTACACTTATAATTTATACCGGCGAGGGGAAATCATCCACACTAAACTCGATCTGGCTGGATCATAGCCGTGCCGAACCGATCGAAAACACACCGTTTATAAACAAAGTATGCACTACAATATTAGGACTACAAAGAAAAAAATGTTCTATTACATGAATTTTTAGCAATTTGCATAATTCTTTCATTTATTTTAGAAAAATAATATAGCCAACCAAATAGATCCGACATCAACAATAAGACCCGGATTCTGTAGAATGAGATGAAGAGAAAAGCATGAACCCTCTAACGTTACAATTAATAAATCTGCAAAAAATCAAAACCTCAGACTTAATAATTGAAGTCCTCTTACCTCTTTTTTTCAGCACTACAAAAGAGAATAAAATAAACAACGTGGGGTCAACAACCGAACAGATCTATCGCCTAACCTGGTGTGACCGCACCACGGCTGATACACCATTAAAGAGTGCGCTGTCGCATCTACTGTTTTATGGCATGTTGCCGAGCAGGAACTGCGCTGCAAATGTAGAATATGCCTCTGCGTTAAAAAGGGATTATTTTAAATCATTCATTTTATATCGGTGTTTAAAGGTAGCTTAAACATTGAAACGAATTCATTATACATAAGGGTCGAGCACATGTCGTAGGTGTTAGGCCAGTACATAACCCCAAGGTCGCTGGTTCGAACCCATTGTGATCAATAGATGTTGTGAGTTGTGTCCTTATACAATGCTTTATCTACATTGTCTCAATCCACCCAGCTGCAATTTGGACCTGGCTTTCAGACATCAAGTGGGTGGGGGTCGGTTAACGAATCTCATCCGCTTAGCACCACGGAAACCGAAGACAAGCACCGGCCCTACTTCATCGACTAACCTAACATAAGAGATGTTCTTCTGGTGTCAGTAATCTCTTATTATGTACTTAACGAATAACGAAACATAACTACATCTCTCTCTCTCTCTCTCTCTCTCTCTCTCTCTGGTGCCTCCAGGTGTTTGTTAACCTTCTTCTCTCCTCCTCCCAGGAGTCATACTTGGAAAATGAATTAGCCGTTGCTCAGAAATATTAATATGAAATATCCCAGTTTGCAATTCCATTGTGCCCCCCCCCCCCCCCTCCCCATTTTGACCAATGGTCATTTGGTTCGTACATCTAAAAAATATGAAACAAAGAAACAAACAACTAACAACTC
>WFKH01010211.1:25169820-25193272 GCA_016163765.1 Magallana hongkongensis
TTCTTTAGTCAGTCTGATTACAACACAGCTCTCCTTACACTCACCAAGCTCACCAGGACGCATACAGAGAGAAAAGAGGTTGGTTTTAACGAGACTGTATTTTTTTTTTTACAGTATTTGCACCTCTATCGAGGATTAATTCCATCCTTCACATACGTTTATTAAGGAAGCTTAATGGTCAACAAATTATCCATCTGATCAACCTTTGAATTTAAGATATGATTTGTGTAGCCATAAACTATTATTAAGTAAATATAAATTCTTACTACTTTAGTTTTAAAATTAGAATTTTTTAAATATATATATTTATAAAAAGCTTTTTCTAAAGGAGATTAATATAGTCTAAAATGGCCATGACCATCTAACCCTCTTAATGATGTCTGGTACTTTTTTATGAAGCCACTGACTGTTCTCCATTTTCGGATCAAGACAGCAACATAGGTTATTGCTAGAGCAAAGACGTTTTATCTTAGTCCTTAACATGGAACTGCTTGCTATCAATCTATTATGTTGATGGTAGTTAATGCAATTCGGTGTTTTTTCATATTCTGAGTTTACTTATTCTATAAATGTGGAACATAATGCATGTTTTTCCTTTTAGGCTAGGCATTGGTATTGTGTTAATTATGAGCACCATTGCTTTTCTGTATTCTAGTCTTGGATGTCTATTTTGTAATATTCTACTGCATCTTTTTGATTGTTGTGCGATAGTAATTCGATGTCACTGACGAAATCCAGGTAGTTTTATGGGATTTCTTCACGCCCATCTGTGATGTCTTAGATCATTATAAACCATTCTACATGTATTAGAAAAGATCTCGTCACGATAAAGATGTCTTTCATCTGCACTCTGCAAAAAGTATTTCTGTAGTATGAATTTATATGAATTTTAAAACGCTTTATCAGATATCAAAAATTGTTCTCAGATTTTTATTTGGTATTTTAAAATCAACAAATTGTACAAAGATTCATGACCTATAAGCCCTTCGGATTATTCTATTATGAACTGTGTCGTTGTTGCATGATCTGTTTTGTCTTAACCCTGTTTTGAAGTCAATCAGTTTGGCATCTATTGCTGCTCTTACTATTGTTGTCTATGTTAAACATGCACATTGTATAACTGGGTTTAGCAAGGACAATTTCCTGGAGAATTATTTTTCTATACTCGTCAAAAATACTTGGATTTCCCTATTTGGTACTCTTACGATTTTGTTCTGCTTTCAGTCTAATGGTAATTTCCTTTTCTCCTGAATTTGACGAAAAAGTAAGTTTACTTTAAGCAGACAGGACACATCATCGAAGTCTGTTTTGAGGGCAGGGATATTGTTTGTTCAATATTTATGGAGATCTTCACTTTCTGTAAGCATCCCCTCTGATAAAGGATTGAACGTTATCAAATCTCAGATACATGTACTTGTCGAAAAATACTTTTGGCCGTAACATAAATAAGACATCAAGAAAAAAAATCAGTGGTTGTCAAACTAAATATAAAGTTAAATGTAGATTTCAATACCAAGTACAGAAACATCACCGAGTCTAGTGTGAAAGCGTTTCAAATTTTAACGCATCATTTAAAAAAAAAAATTAGTATTACACATTTTACAAACTACTGTTTAAAAATTGATACATCTTACTGCATCCCGCGTATTCTTTGGCAAAAGATACAAATTTTCCTCTATACATTACAATTTAGTTCTGTTCCCACACAATATAGGATTTTTAGAAAAAAATCATTATTTTTAATTTTACAAATAATGCTAGCAGACATTTCAATTAAATATTACAATGAGGAACGACAAGTTAAAAAACAAACTGTTTGAAATATAATTAAAATGAATTTAGTTTTGTATGTGTGTACATACTACGTTCAATAACTTTGCCAACACATGTGAACAACAGCAAAACGGATATATACTGAAAGTTACAGGTGCCATATTATTAAGCACATACCTAAATAAGGAAGCAGTGTATTAAGAGTATATTTAACAATTTTCTATGACAGGTACCGGATTATAGAGCGCCTACCTGTATCAGGTACCGTATCATAAACAAACTACCAATATAAGGTCCTAGACCACCTACCTGATTTCTAATTTAGATAGGTGCTTAATAATCCGGCATCTGTAACTTTAAGTCTATTTTGCTGCTCACATGTGTAGACAACTTCTGTACACTTGAACAAACTAAATTCATTGAAATTAATTTTTTTACAAAGCTGGCCTTAAAATGTTAACTGACCATTCCCGGTTGTATCAATTATTGTAACATTTGCTAAAAGTTTTCGTGAAATTGAAAATAATGATATTTTTTAAAGATCTCAAATTGTGTGGGAACAGAACTAAATTGTATTTATGAAATTTTGTATCTTTTGCTAAAGGATACTTTGGATATAGTGAGGTGTATATATTCTAAATCTATAGTCTGTAAATTGTGAAATATTTAAACCTAAAAAAATGAATTTAAAATGCTTCACACTAAACTTTGTCGCGTTTTTTCTCTTGGTATTGATATCCATTCCTAAATTATTATTAAATTTTAGTTAGAAAGCCACTGATTTTTTCTGATGTCTTATTTATGCTATGGGAAAAAGTATTTTTTCGACAAGTGTCTGGATTCAATTTTTTTTTTATCAGAGGGGTTGCTTGCTTTGCTTTTTAAAGAAACCATCAAGATAAGTAAATGCTTTATTGTGACAAATCTAATTCCCTAATAGGAGCATACTAGCATGGTGAAAAGAAGAATTTTCGTCGACATATACTATTTTCCTTGGAGTCAGAGAAGAATGACCATCGAAATATGAGATCAGAGTCCAATAGAAAGAAATTAGAACATTAAGGTGAAAGTCTAGTTGATAATGGACAACATTTTATTTAAGTTTATTTTTATAAAGCTGTTGGATCAACAACAATGTGCTTATTCGAAAATTTGCGTCGACAAAGGGTATGGTTGAACTAAACTTTGCATCATTAGATATGAAAAGCAAATAAGGTATGTACAGAGAATAGGACTGAGGAAAGAGGGGAAAGTTTCCTCCTTAACACAAAAAAGTAACATGAGCATATTTTAGTAGAGTTATCACGGAATTGTGATTTTCAGGCATTGGAGAATCTAGCACAATCATTGTTTATAGCATACGGAATATGTTTTAAATTTTTTTTATCTCTCCCCTTGAAAGGACCAAACGTTTAAAACCCCCTGTTGCCGAAAGAGTAGTAAAGAAGCAAGTCAATAGGAACAATTTTGGCAAGTTATTTTTTAACTTTATACAGTAATATTTTAAGAAATTTTCGCCTGGGTATCAAAAAGGCTGTTATTGACAAAAAGAAGATATGAAAAAGCTAGTGTATAAAAGTTAAACTTTGAAAAGTGATGCTATGATTTGCAAAATAAATTTTGAATTTTAATAAACATTATACGGAATTTTATTGCTCCATTATAAAAAGGGATCTTATTGTTAATTATACACATTACGGTCAGTAAGTTGCTTTTAGACGAAAAATTGATTTTCTGGTATTTCGTAAAAAGTAAGAGTAAAATATTGGTTTTAAGCCAGAATGTAATGATTAAATGTAAAAATACACTTTTTAAAAATTTAACCAGAGGACTGAGAGTTGCTTACTGAATATCGTAAGAAGTGTATGCCTGACAGACAACACATCTGGTACAGTAGTATTGCTCAAGAAGTAGAGGAACCCCTTAAGTAAAGTTTAAAAGTGAGGAGTCAAACTAATATGGATAAAGAAATGTATTGTTCGCTTAATATATTAAGGATACTTTTTGACATATTTCTAGTTAGCCAATTTGATCAATGCAAGCCATGGTCTTTTAGTTACTAAACATTGTATTATTAATGAGTACATATCCTATTTCAAAAAAACTAAAATTAAATTGCCATGCACAATTTTAAATTTACAACATGAATTTAAAATAATGTCACACAAGTGAACGATTTTGACATATGTGAAATTTAGAGATTTTTTCTGCATATATTTAAGTAGGATTTTTGACCACCTAAATAAATGCCAAATTCATGTAGGCCCTACTTTCTTTGGATGTTGACAATTTCATCACTTTAATGATATCTTTATGTTACTGCATCGTTGAAGAAAATTGAAATAACCATGGTAATGTATTTTCTGCAATGTTATTTTAACTTTCCTGCAGTCAGAAGAAATGGTAATCTCAACATCGAGTTGTCCTTCTTACAATGTGTTATGGAACACCTTCATTTAGTGACGATACGCAAAAAATTAGCCTCAATTTTGAAGGTAATATCTCAGAGCAAAGTAAGTGGTAACCGTTAATGTTCTAGGGAACAAAATGAGAGTGTGAGTATTGAAAATATTTTTAAATGATATAGATTTTTTCATATTGAAAATGGTATATAATATGTAACCCTGATGTCAAGAATATGGGAATCAGAAGACCATGACTATGACTAAGTTGGCTTCACATTGGATAGGAAATAGTAGAGTTTTTGACATGTTTTGCTTAAGGAATGAGGAATCATTCTTTGAGAATCACGAGGTGATCAAAAATACGGTCGGGGGTGATCAAATCCAATAAAACCCGAAGGGCTTTATGATAGATTTGATCACGTCGGACCGTATTTGATCACCTCATAATACTATTATTTAAAGAATAATTCCTTATTACTTTCATTTATATGAATTCCGGCAATTGTACGATCAAATATTAAAATAATCATTGATCAAATGTATTAAACTATACATAACAAAATCGATTCGTAGTGATATCACGGACAATGACACTGGAAAATGTAAATATAATTATTTACATGTACTTCAACTCTAGGACTAATCAGTCTGGTTCACGCTCCGCCACTGCGTTACCGGGAACAACAAATGAGTGGCAAAAAAATTCCAAGTTCCATAGTTCAGAAAACCTATCCTCCGGTAAGTAACTTGTATAAAAAGTATGCCCCGTGTCACCTATATTTTATGTTTAAATTACGTCTTACTACTACATGTAAAAAAAGAAAAGAAACAGACTCTTATATTTTTTTCCAAGGTTGTGTATGAAAGGAAATGAAGAAATTCAAATCAATCGAGAATTTTTTCTTTAACAGATTATTAGTTTGCAAAATGTGGAAAAATCAAAATATCAGAAAAACTACAGAAATAATCGCATATTGATTGTAACTTTCTTCAAAAATAGGTTTTAGAATTTCTAAGGAATGATTCAGAGTTACAAGCGCTGAATAACAGCAGAGGAAATCCTGGTGACATAGTTCCGAAGACTCGAAGACTGGTCATATAGTAACTTGTATTAAGAAAAAAGTCTGCACTGTATTCTACTTTACGTCTTTATAGTATTAAAATTGGTAAATGCGTTGATTATGAGCATGAGTTCAGGCCCGGAAGAGATATTTATTTCTCAATATTTTAACCTTATACGAATTACTTATTATTAATAGGTTATCAGTAAGTAACAAAGAAATAAACACATTTATGGACAAAGCCACTCAGATATTTCTCCTGAAGTTGTGCATACTAGTAAAAACGATATGTATCATGTTTTATACAGCAATGATTGTGGTTGGCACAAGGTGCCTACAACGAGGGTTAAAATAAATCAAAGAAAGATGTAGGATGAAAAAAAAATGTGACAAAGAACACGAAGATAAAAATAGATATCTCAGTGGAAGCAAGTTAGTATGTTACACTTCGCAAAGTGTTTATATATATGTACTATGGTTTCCAATATAAATTTTAAATCATATAAATTTTAAATCAAGCTATGTTTATTCTCCAACCTTCTTTGTAGTATATTGTTAATCATGCAGATGTCGGTCGGTAGCTTAGTCGGTAGACCAAGATCTGAACCCTTTCTTGTACAAACATCAATCATGTTACAATGGTACCCCTGATGACCTTACTTTTTGGAGCCACGTTATTTTTGGCCAATGTTCATAAAACATGGACATAAATAGAAAGACGTAGTGTTGCCCACTCAGTATTTTGGGAACACTTTGTTTGACTAACACTAAACTTGATATTCTGTTGGAAGGAGGGGATGTACCTTTTTGATATTAAGGTCACAAAGTAAAGATCAAGAATCAAACTACTCTTGCAATCAACCGGTAGACTAACTGTTGTTAACTTAATATCTTAAGAACCTACATGACAGACATCAGATTTGGCACACTGGTATTTTTAAGGAGTAGATGACCCTTTTGATTTTGAGGTCAATGACTCAATGGTCAAACTACTATGAACAGAACTTTTACAGAAGGATATTTCCATTTTAATATCCTGAGGATCCTTTTTGTTTCATATATACCTTATAAGCTAATTCGATCGTGTTTGACATTGTTGCATAGATGAATGTGATTTCAGCATACTAGTTGACAACTTGATGTCAAATTTAAGACATGACCCCTATTCAGAACTTGTATCTTTATAGTCGTAACTTTTATCTTGCTGCATATTCTGCCATCGGTGAAAAAATTACATAAAAATGGTGACGCATTTTTCTGCAAAGTTGCAGGTGTTATTTTCCACACGACAATAAATTGCATATACTATGGACTATAAAATAATTTCTTTCAACTTTTCAAATTGGTGATAAAACCTCGAGTTGTCCTTCTTCCAATAAACGTTTACTAAGGCATTATTGGTCTCCTACATTTTGTAACAGACTCTCTTTCTAAGAAAATAAATTACTGTATATGTTTTATATTCATTGTTCACTATGTATTACGGGTTATACTATTTGGTAAAATTATCACTTAGTGAACGAAAGGCATGGGTTTGGGCCCAGACTGAGTTTTCACTTTCAAAAATCTTTTTACGAATTGAGTTAGCTGGTTTTTATATTCCTGATGATTTTTCTCTACAAAGAAAGAGACCTACGTTTAACAAAGACAACGTTTTGTTTTATCGAATTTTAAGATGTGTTTATAGGGGTCTAGAGAAATTCTTACCAATCGAAACATTTAAATAAATTTCACGTTCATATTTAAATCTATGAATTGTAAGATCAAAGTTTCTTTTTTTCATACAAGAATCGGACCGTATCGCCATTTCTCAGATTATTAAAACGCTTTTTCAAAAAGCCCGCTTTTCCTGATGCTAAATTTTTTATGAATTTTCGATAAGAAAAATGCATGTACAGTATACAATATCGACATACGTATAATCACAAGAGAAAGCTGTCAATTTGACAACAAACCGGGTTTTCTTTTGTGTGAACATTATCCATAATCTGTTTGCTGAAAAAAAAAAATCAAAGTATGATTCTTACCTCTATGGTGCATATTTGTACAATTGAAATGCAAGTAACTTCCTATCTTGAAAATTGTAGAAGGAGTTACTAGTATATACTATATGGACAAATGATGTACCCTGTATGCAATATTATGGTAAATAGTAATAAGTTCAATAGCTGGCATTTTACAAATCTGGCAAATTTACAAAAACAAATTACAAGTAATATACACACATTGCATGTACAATTGAACTGCAAAACGAAAACGTTCTTATCTTGAAAACTGTAGGAAAAGTTATCCGATCAAATGGGATACTCTTTATGCAACAATTTATTAAAAAATGACTATGTTCAACAGCTTGTATTTTTTTGCGTTAATTATCAGAAGTCAAAATCCAAGTAATATGTATATCTCTGATATATGAACAATTGATCTGCCAAACAAAAAAACTCCTATTTTGAAATCTGTAGGACGATACCCTTTTGGCAGCCGCCCGCCATTTTCACCATTTCAATACCGGATTTTTCCTTCGGAAAACGCTGTTAAGAAAAAAAATAATATAGATTAGCAGTAAAGATATCAATAACTAATGATAATAAAATACAGTCAAATTAAAGAACGTATTGTTGGCCTTGTTTTGAAAATTTAAGGTGGTTGATAAATCCTTCGATTTGTTTAATGAGGACAAAGTAATTACTTTGTTTGTGGTGAGATCAGTTAGCTAATTATGAATAAATTGAATAAAAACAGGGCAACATTATTAATATATTAGTGATAAATGAATGATTGATAAATTGCCTCTTAGTTATGGGTTTTTCATAATATTTCCAACCAGAATGCCGTATAAATATGTCATTGTGTGAGTAAGTTAATGTACTCTTTCATGATTTAAATTGTTAATTATAAACTTCATGTTATCATTAGTTTGTAAGTATCGATTACAAAAGTCTGAAGAGTACCTTCATAATGATATTGTACATATGTAAAAACATTATTTTGTTCATGCACCTCATGCTTTAAGTGAAATGAACTGAGAGACGTAATCAGTGAAAGTTCTGTATTCACTGCACTGATATTAATTATCATTATCGGAGAATCACGTCAAGTATTGTATTGACCGCTTGTTAATAATTTATGTTGCATTGTTTAGTTCTCTGCATGAGATACTAATATTTTGAAGAGAAAAATCATTACTTAAATAAAAAATTGCTGAGTGAGGATCCACCTCAAAGCCAAGAACTTTAATTTTGTTGTTTTGTTTTTTAAATCTTAAAGCATTTTCAATCTTTCACCTAAATGTAACGAAACACCAAAAATATCTTTTGAAAATTAAATGTAGCGTTATATGGATTTAAGGTACGATGAAACGACAAATGTAACATGAATTTTATAGACATGGCATCTAAATGAATTTGCTGACTGTTCAGTTTTCTATGGTAAACTTGCATGGAAATTACTAGAGGCATTTTTCAGTATACAAGTATATAGCAGTTGACTTGAAGTGCAAACATATTCATATGGGAGGCATCCTTAATCACTCTAAATGGGCACCTGCAAGACTTAATGACAACACAGCGAGCAAAATAATTATATTTTTTGTGTGCTTTGGGTAAGATTGTTTTTTGAATTTTGAAATTGAAATAAGTTTTTATCTATGACTCAATGTTGAACAGGTTTGAAGAATAAAACACACAATTGTGGCCTTCTCTAGATGACAATGAAGTAGCAACCATTATCCTGGTTGGCATCACCAGGTGAGAATAATTACACTCATTGCCTGACCCTGAAACAGAACAACTAAACTCTGTAATTAAAACTGATTTACATATATAAACAAAACCTTGTCACTTTTTTAATGAGGTATCTGTCAAATTTATCATTTCATTAATAGAGACTGTGGTGTCTTCTAAGGTATAAAAATATTTAATTAATCGGTGTTCTAATATGAAAGAAAAATACGGAGATGGACTAGCTGATGCATGTCAACATCAATCGAGTGTAATATATATTAACATAAACAGGGCTTATTTTGATCAATAATTAATAAACACAGAGACAGAGAGAGAGAGAGAGAGAGAGAGAGAGGTGAATGATTAAAATAGAAATAGTTAATATACGAACGCTGTTACGCATATCATTGAAATATGGATTAATTATTCATTAAACTTAGATCTAGGAGTGGTAAAGACAACTTTCTTTTTATACATTTTCAAGGCAGTCACTATGGAAATGGTAAAATGGTCGTTACAATGTGAAAGCATTTCTATGAAAATGCTTTACCAGCGACTAGTACGCCTATATGTTTGAACAAATGAAGATTTTTGGAAGGAGTAATTCTAATTTTTCATAGATTAACAAGTGTTAATGCTTAATATATGCTGTATATATATATGGCCATTTCATTTCTCATACATCTTCATCAATCTTTGTGAACAGGTTTGTCAGTATGTATCTCAATTTGTAGTAATGTTTTTTCTGTAAACATTCTTGTTTCAAATAAGATTTCCTTGAAAAAGAATATCAATGGGGTCGCTTTAAATATTATCTGGGACTTTATATAAATATGTCAAACATCCACAAGAAAGAAAAAACTGCTTCACTAACTCAGTGAGAATTATAAAATTTCTAGATCTTCTAAAGTGCATTAAAATCGTAGTGTTTTACATTTTCATCTCTATCTGAAAAGCAAATATATAATCCGAAGGAAAAATAAATTGAATTTTACTTGCCAGACCGTTTTCATTATGTTCATATTAAAAATATTTGAAAAGAGCTTATTAGTCATTAAATGCCATCTCTTAACTTCGATTATTATTGTTGATAAATTTTGAGCAATATGATACCAAATTAAAATATTTTGCAACAAAATTTGTTATTCTGGTTTTTTCTCCCAGAAATGAAGCTATATTCTTTCGACGAAGTTGTAAGTTCTTTTCAGAAACATTGGGGGTCCTTGTTAGACACTACCATTTGAATAATACCATGATGATTATGCATTAGGTGCAAAAAATTGCAATTATGTGATGGGTTGAATCATACATGTACAAACATTGCGATTGCAAAAACTGATGAACATGTAAAAAGTAACGAAAGGGAGCACCCCTGTCGTTACTTTTTAAATATTCATATGACCTGAGGCAATGCAATCAAAATGCAATCAAAAAGAGAATTAGGATTCATCAATTTTGTTTCATTAAGATCACATCAGTGACAGTTAAGGAGGCTGGGAGGTCAACAAATTACCCATCAGATCTATCTTACATTTTTTGATATGATTTTTTAGCAATGAAGTATTTTTTTTTTTTTTAGAAAATTAAAAATTCGCAATATTTTAGCTAAAAATTATAATTTTTTCCTATAATTCTATACAGAACTCCTCTTCTTAATGATAATAAAAAGTCTTAAAATGACCATCCATTCCTCATAATATTTATCAGGGATTACAGAATTCACTTAAAGTGAATTCTGTAATCCATGATAGATAATATATAAGGTGGAATATCTACAACAATTAGAGAGGTCAACCATTAAGAATAGTGTGCTTAAGAGGGCAGGATGGTTGTGGTCATTTAATCTCCTTAATAAGGAAAGCTCTTTGTACAAAGGACAACATTGAACTTTCAAAGCTAAAGTATATGGAATTGATGATATTTTACGGCCTAAAAACATATCAAAATTTTAAGGTAGATTTGATAAGTAATTTGTTGACCATTCAACCTCTATAATCAACTGTTACAAATGAATTGATTTAAGTATTCCAGGAACATAGCCTACCGCATCATGGTTTCGTTAATGTAACAACATTCGTTGTGTTATACGCTAAATAGCAAATAGTGCTTTCTTGAAAATAGAGACAAGCAGTACATGATTTTTCCCACCTTCATCTTAAGACAATAATTGCTTTGATTACAATGTGTGCATTTAAAGAGATTGGCAAACTTTCCTTTTCTGTCTGTTTATACTACAACTCACATTATGTGAGACTCTTGGACAGATTCTCATGTATTAACTCGCATAGGACCATAGTTTATTTTGATGCTTTATTCTGTAGTGTGGTGACTTTATGGGGGTCAATGTAAGCCGTATTCAGGACTTATACTTTAGTGAACTGTGATTATGTTATTAACCATGTCGAATTCATCAATCTAGTCGTTATCCCAGTGAAGCTTTTGTCCTTTGTAAGTAGCATCCAAAATGTTTTGTTATTTCAGAAAAATGTGGAGCAAATTTGTTTTAGTTAGTTACCATACTTAAAAAGGTTTTAAATTCAGGTTATCTATGGGTGCTAGTATGTCCAAAATATCAGAATATGGGTCCACATCCTCTGAAGTAAGTAAATAATTCAAGTACTTTGTTAATTTGTCCTTATGTAGACCAACCTAAACCTAATTAACACCCCTCTTTTTTGACCTTGTGACCTTGACTTTCTCGCAATATTTGTTCGTGATCTTCTATAGATGGACAAATTACAAGAATAGAATCGTCCTGAGCTACGACCCGATCAGTACCTTCATAACATTCGTCAATTTTTCTTTGAAACTCGTCTAGTCCAAAATGGAGTCTGGGGTACCTCTAACGACCAAGCACATTGAGGTAAGAACATGTGTCGGTCAATTTGATGTGCCAATACCCATTTCGTTCATCTAACTTATTGAAAAACAAAGCTTTTTAAAAAGGTTAAGAGAGAACATCTTTTGGGGTTTTCATTGTATAATGAGATCTGAGTGTTGACTCTTTAAGGTCATTTGGATTATTTGGAACACATCTCTTTAACTACAAGCAAGCTGACCCATTAAATATGCACTGCATATAGTATCCGCAGATTCTATTCTCTTTAATTGGTTTGAAAGGCTAGAGTGCCCGACAGGCTTGATGGATATACTTCTTGAACTGCAGGGTCAGTGTGTACTCTACAATCCCCTGGCAAAAGACCGATGCATTCAAGTATGTCGAAGAACTCTGGCAAACGATCAATAACATTCATTGGTTCCTAGTCTGTCTGTAACTTCTTTATAGTCATGTATTTCTTTCAACATAAAATGTGTTTGGCAAAATTCTAAACATGCTAGCATCCCTAAGATGGAAGAGGGAGTAGTCTCAACAGCATTAAACGTTAGGCTCAGTGACTAGCCTTAAATTGTAAGTGTTATGGAGTCTTGAAAACCAAGTGAGCCTAAGGAGTTACCATTGTAGGCCGACAACGTTTGACCAGTTCACTTAGGGGCATATCTAGCGAGTCAAAAATAGAACAGGTTAGACTAATTACCTTGAAACTCGTATTTAATTTCAACTTGATAGGCGTGTTTGAACCAACGAGAAAACTTACAAAATACTTTATCATTGCTGTGGTAAACTGTCAGATGAAACCTTCTTGGGGAAAATGATTTTATAATTCAATAGCTTTTTGTTACCATGTCATATGACACTATTCAATTCCATGTTTGCATAGTTCGCAGCGACGGGGTGTGTGGTATCAACTTACTGTGTTACAAAGCACCAATAAAGTTAGTTCCTGTATATCTGTATATGTTGTATATGTTGACTTCCTTGATATTTGACACCACCTGGGTGCATTATCGGTAGAACAAACCCAATAAACCAGTGACATGGTGGGGCGTGACGTATTACGACTCTGATAACCGACTGTTACACAATCAATGTTTGTCGTCAGCAGACGACTGGTGTTCTGATCCTCAACGGGCCAGACAAGGAAAAGTCGGATCTTCTTTCGTTCCATTACTGATAATAAAGTAATTCATACACTACATTATGCTTCTGTCAAATAATCTTCCAATATATTTCTCTATGCATAGTTTTTTTTACACAATTAAATTCAGGTTACATATTTAAGTGAATAGTTTTACAATTACTTCCAGCATTCTAAGAGAGTTCAATATATCTTGCTATGACCTATGTGCACTAAATAATTTTCATATGTAGTCTGTCTTAGGCCTAAATACCACATAAGTCTGTCTCTAATCGCACGACCTTCTCTAAATGTGTCTACAAACTCTATCTTTTATATTCAATTTGATGCCCAAATTTCAGAATTAAAATGTTCAATTTAACCGAAATAATTTGCTTGAACCTTAAATGAAAAAAGGAGAAGAAGACAACATTGTAACATAATAGAAGAGAATACAACTATTTAGTTAGTAAATCTCTCTCTCTCTATATATATTTTTTTAGTATATTCAAGTTAAATGCTAGCTTATCAAGAATTGTTTGGGATGGTGATGGTGATGGCGATAATGATCTACGTTGCTGTGAGATAAACTTAATCCCATTGCAAATATTATAGAAAAAATTTATCTTGGTTATATCATTCAATTACAGGAATCCGCGGAATTGCATGTTTAGATAATTTCTTTTACCAATGTAGTAATTAAAGTTATACACGCTATAATTTGCGTCAATTTTGAATAACGGGGAAAATGCATGTGTTTGATTACTTATATAATTTACCTTTATGCTGTTAATTATAATACTCAATTCGATCACGTAACAAAAATATCAAATATTAAACAATAAATATATTTATTTTCCTGCCAGGAAAGTAATGCCTCCTCATGAATATCAACCTATCACGTGATATCGACAGCTAAATTTAGTCCATCATACAAAAATCGGTGAAGGGTCAACACCTTCATAATTGTGAAAGTTTCACGAAGGAAAGTATATAATTTTTTCAGTAAAGCATAAATGTGTCCTATCGGGTATATATGAGTACAAACAAAAGAAAACAAAAACACAAGCGTGTGAGCATGTTCTTTAAACAATGACGTAGGCCTATGTGTTTTCCCCTAAGGGCTATTTTTAGTTCGTGTAAGTGTTATCCTATTAAACAGGCAAAAGTAATGGTATCGTGAATAACAAACGTATTACACTCATAATACATGAATATATTTCAAATTAACAACTGTTAAGCATATATTCAAAATCAAGACGGATATATAATTAGGCAAACAGTAATGGCCACCTGAGTTCCCGCGGACATGCGCAATGAGGTCGGTTGCACTCTTCCTTCATCAATATTCATGAAAAGGCATTACTCTCCTGGCAGGAAAATAAACAATTAAAAATCTATATCTTTGTAACGAGATGGAATTCACCATTGTAATTTACAGAATAAAGGTAACTTTTATAAGTAAACAAACACATGCGTTTTCACCGTCATTCAAATTTGACGCAAATTATAGCGTGTATAGCTTTAACTGGAGAAAAAGCGTGGGTTTAATTCTCAATCCCGACTTTTTAATCTTTTTTTAACGATTCAACTGAATTTTACACTTAATAGGAACAAATTGCATAAACCATTTAGTGTGACTCCAAATTCAACAAATATTATGTATATTCTATCAAATGTAATCGATAACCATTTGGCACTTGTTTAAATCCGTACTGTTATATAGCAGTAACCTGTTTGTACCGGAGAGGATTACGCTAAGTCTTCCTTTAACACACAAAAGCTTGCATATCTTTTAATTTAGAAAATCCTTGATGATGTAAGATCGCAAGATATCGAACCATAGATCGACTTAGCACGATATAAAACATACACAGTTATAAGAAAACACCCCATGCTCAGGGCATCTAGAGATTTCAGATCAATCTTTTTCTTAATGTTATATCAGGCACCCAAGATATGAACACTTTTACCCCCTTCCATTTTTTTCTGAAGGTTGTCTTCTGTGATGATAATTTCTTTGGAAATGTCTGGATTCCCTTTCAGTCTAAACTGTTTTCGATTGATGTAGTCCCCTTACACATTTGTACTAAAAGTGGAGGATATTAATTTGGATCTGTCTGTCATCCTGACTGTAACACTTTTGTTTTAAAAAGATATCTCAAAAGGCTTTAGAGCTTTTGCAATGAACTTATATATCAAAGACCCGTACTGATTTTCAGGTCCAAAAGTCACGGTCATAAATTTTTATATATTTTGCCTGTGTGTAACACTTTAGTTCCCGAGCGATTTCTATGGTGGCATACTTCTGTCCCTTGTGTGCATGATATTTTTCTATCAATTATGTCGACATGCAAAATAAATATGTTGACATGCAAGATAATTATGTCAACATGCAGCATAACTATGTTGACATGCAAGAAAATTGCAATCAGACAAGAATTATAAAAAATCTCAAAAAAAAAAAAATCGAATATCGCCCACACGTGACTTCCAACATACTAGATGCTACTTATTTATGTCGACATGCAAATTATTTATGTTGACATGCGAGATATATATATGTTGACGTGCATCTTATTTATGTCGACATGCACCTTACTCATGTTGACATGCAACTTAGTTATGCTATCATGCGAGAAAAATTTGTTGACATGCAACTAATGTATGTCAACATGAAACTTATTTATGTTGACATGCAACTTATTTATATCAACAAGATGCACGTGTACATACATATGGTAGCATACTTCTGCCCCTTGTGTTCAAGTTATTTTTCTATCATATTTTTCGACATGCGAGATAAATATGTTGACATGCAAGATAATTATGTCAACATGCAAGGAAATTGCAATCAGATCAAAATTACTTAAATCAAAAAACAAATCAAATAACGCCCACATGTGACTTCCAACATGCTAGATGCTACTTATTTATGTGGACATGCGAAATAAATATGTTGACATGCAACTTATTTATGTTGACATGCAACTTATTTTTGTTGTCATGCAACTTATTTATGTCAACATGCAACTTAGATATGTTGGCATGCGAAATAAATATGTTGACATGCAACTTATTTATGTTAACATTCAAACTTTGTGATATTCACATGCAAGATCAGTATGTCCACGTGCATCTTTTTGACATAGATAAGTTGCATGTCAACATATGTATCTCGCTTGTCGACATAAATAAGTTGCATTTCAACATAAATAAGTTGCATGTCAACATATTCATCTCGCATGTCAACATAAATAAGTTGCATTTCGACATAAATAAGTCACATGTGGGCGGTATTTGATTTTTTTCTGGATTTAAATCAATTTTGATTTGATTGCAAATTTCTTGACATGATTATCTTGCATGTCAAAATAATTTTCTCGCATGTCGACATATTTGATAGAAAAATAACTTGCACATAAGGGGTAGAAGTATGCCACAATAGATATCTTAAGATATTTTTGCAGTGTAATTTGATATCCCAACTCCTATTGGCCTAAAACAATTCCATAACTTCCTAAGTCTTTAAGAATACTTCTACTGATTTTAAAGGTGAAATGTTAAGGTCAGAATACACGTACTTTATATTTAATTAAATGGTTTTCAGAGGAAAACATTCATTCTTTTTCAAAGTTTGCACTTAAAATTTATGTATTGACTCCTTTTAGTGAAATGATTTCCTTTGTGTCTATATCTTAAATATGATGCTATTAATTATTGAGAAAAACAAATGTCATAAAATTGTTACAAAATACAAATTACTTCCAGATAAAACCTCAGACATTTCTAAACTTTTTTTTAGTATCAATCATTATCTCTTTGCTATAACTCGTTAATAAATAAATAGATAAATAAATCTATGAAAAATTCGCTCATATTATTTCATCAAATAATTATTATTATTGAATTATTCATTCAAAAGAGGTTGTCTTGACAATACACATGAACATTAACTCATGAAATAACAAATCGGAATGTACTTGACATTTTCTTATTGTTTATCCTAACAAACGATGTGGTTTACATTAAGCCTCAATTAAGTGAACAAAAGTAGATGAGATTAAGCAAATCACTATAAATCTTGCATGTTTTGTGTACCATGGTTTTGGTAAGTCTTCTCAATAATACTCAGTCAACATCGTTTCTAAAAATCCGTATCTTGTATGTAAGTTAAACACTTATTCATAAAAACAGTGAAGTTTATTTATTAGATATTTGTTTTGTTTATCAGGCAGGTATATTGGTCATTCGTATAAATCAGAAAAAACTTTAGTAAACTAATTCCAATCCTACTTTTCATTTCTTTTTTCCGTTCGGCTCTGTAGCAACTCACAAAAGAAAAATGTGTTTTACGAAGGCTGGATGGTCGTGACCATTTTTAGACTATATTAATCTCCTTAAGAAGAAGAGCTCTGTATAAAGATACAGGAAAATATTCAAATGTAAAAGCCAAAATACATGTATATGGGTTATTTCTTTACTAAATGATACTTTATAGTTGAACAAATTATATCTGAAAATTTAAGGTAGATCTGATGGTTAATTTTGTTGACCACCGAACCTCCTTAAAACAAGTGTTTAATTAGCAATGAGTTGTTGCATATGAACAATTTTAAAAAGTTTATCGTTTTTTGTCTGATTAATACCTCTATCAAGTAACTTGCTAGTATATTTTAGGTTTTCTAAATCTTCCGTTTTTCGTTTCGCATTTTACCACACCCTTCCATCTGATAGGAGGCGACTAGTTTGTGTATCATTTGATGGTTGTTGTTTTTTTCGAGCTCTGCGAAGAGTCCTGATAGGTTACGATTTGGGTCCCCGCTTCCACTTTGCTAAGTCTTGCAATCCAATATCGATGTCGCATTGCAGTATACAGTAGGCACGCCGGAGTTAGGTTAGATATCGGAACTTGACAATTTGAATATATAGCTGAAACGTATGGACATTTCACCAGTGGGAAATTCTTCCAATGTCGAACATAGTTAAGTGTTTAGAAAAGTGCTTTTGGGAGAGGGTTTATATATTGGCTTTACAAGTTGACCAATCCTATAAATGAAATATGTTTAAAATTAAAAGAAGGCTTCATATAAAGAATTAGCTTGGTCTCTATCTCCCGGTCTGAAAAAAACCCCCTCGGATGGACGGAGAGCTACTGACCCGCAACTAATAATAAAGAATATAGGATGGAAGACCCAAATATAAACGTATTTGACCTTGCAACTTTATCGAGTTTTGATCAGGTCCATTTTGTTTGACAGTTACCGTACTTCGCAAACACATCAAACGTGTGCACAACATAACATTTAATTTATTATTTTGCATCATATCTGTATCTGTATAGTAGACCATGACATGGAATCCAATATAACCAATAAACGATAATAAATTCCAGTGGTAATTTTTTATTAGTTTCTCAAAGTGAACACTCCATTTTCTAAAGTCAGTGCATGCTGTCAGTTACTGCACACAATCTACTAGGTACATATATTTGTATTGCGCATGCGCAATGATATACCAGTGCAACCAGATAGGAACGTTCTGAAATCATTTTAATTTGATGATTAATCAGTCGGTTTGTTTGGTGTCTTATTAGATATTCCCCACAAGTGCACTACCTGTCACATCTTTTCTTCAATATATCTTTATTTTGCGTCTAATATAACGTGTTCGAGTAAATAAAATAATTGTATGCAGCGGAGTCTTATATAACAGGTGTGTAGCGATCAGCGTAACAGTAGAAATAGAGAACTAATATGGCGGTAGTAGGAGAAGAGATGGAAATATTGTTTTTATGGGTTCATGTAAGCTTTAAGACAGCATATAGTGCAGCAATTATAAGAACAGCAATAATATATCCCAGATATAAATCAATTTAAAGGCGTGTTGCTTACTAGTCGTAGCTAAATTTTTACAATGATGTTTTTAGGGTTACGAATTTCTTCAAGGTCAAAGAGTCAAAGGTATAGCTGCAGTAATGTGTGCTGAGGGACACGACCCTTTGTCAATGCAATTGTTTACAATAATTGGAAGATACTCTCCAGATCCCTCGTTAATTCTGAGATGGCGGTTAAAAATCTTGATGACAGTTGTGATTTCGGCGCCCTGTAAAACAATGGCATTTAGATTGGATACTTTCAACTCATTTGGGGCCAATTTCTTCTCAAGCATGTAATTATGAACACAACAAACTAATTTAATGTGAATGCATCAAGAGTCATAATTCTTAAGGGGCCAATTTTTTCTTTACAATAACAATGTGTATCCTGTGGGTGGAATGGTATAATATCAAACTTAGAAAGCAGACCTTGCATATTTTGTTGTACAAGGTCTGTTGAGAGGAATGACCCGTCAGCCAAACGTCCGTGTACGTTATCGGTCAGTATATGGAGGCTGTTATTGACTACTGTCCCTGGTCAACTCAAAAGGAGCAATTTTCAATTAATTTCCAATTTATTTCAAAGATTTAATTTAATGATTAATAGGCTTAGACAAGCGTATTATGTACTATAGTACATTTACACCCTATTTTTAATCACGTTATTACTGTTACAAACATATATTCCTGTCATAATAACCTTATCTGTCTTTTGTAACAATGAAATACACACATATCATTTCATTAATGATTGAAAAGGAACAACAAGTACTATATATATATAACATAATTATTTAGATAGTATAGGATAATTTGTTATGATTCCACAAAATTGATAAGCTAGCTACAATGGACAGGCTCATTAACTAGGTTCTTTAATTAGAAGTAATCGGAATCGTGGTCTGCTCCCACACATGGTTATCTAAACAAAGTGGTTTGAAATTTAAGCTGTAATGATACACATATCACGCAGAAGGGCTTTACTGTCATAATTCCAAAGTGAATGCAATTTGTTTTAAATATCATAACATCCATAAAGGTTTAACATTATCTAATGCTCATATAGTTGGAGCTTATTACAGTCTGATAATTGCACCAGTCTCTTTATTGATGCCATCATTTTTTATATTATGACATCTTGATTATAAAACAAACTTTAAACGATGAATTATTTAACTTGCATGCACTGTCAGTATTGCCCAATAACCCTGGATGATTCTGCTAATAATCCTTTTAGCTCATTTGAGGAATATTGGATTAACCATTGTCAAGCAAAAATAGTTCAGTCTGAAAGGCTCGAGACTAGAAAGGGATCACAACACCGTTATTGTACATCTAATTATAATGTTGGCATTATCAACGCCCAAGTACACATATCACAGACAAATTATCGTGTGTACTCTAGCAGTCTCATAGTTACTATATGGCCCACCTTTATCTAAAAATATGAACAAAAACAGTGTAAAGATTTCACAAAGGGTGCACCAACAAAAATGGCATCATTTTTTCCACATATTAACCACGTGAGAACCGCGCTTCCGGTTTGGTTTCCTGTTATGGCCCATTGGCTGGGATTTTGTGTGTAGCTCAATCAGAATCTGGGATGAATTAATGTGCTGTTTAATTGTCTGATCTGTTTTATTTACTTTCCAAATTGTTAAAAATGTTTCCTGATCATTTTAACTCGTGTAATTATACTTTTAGAGGGGTTAACATTTTCTAATGAAAGCATATCAAAGGGTTGTTTTTCACAAGGATGGTGCATGGCCTATGGCGAGTAAACATATGTAAAAACAAGTTCAATTTCAAACTTCCCGAAAACTTACAGGGGAGGAGAATAGTTAAGCGGATTGATTTTTTTTTCTGGATGGTAGAGAAGGCATATAGTTGCATCAATGAAACGCAATTTGAAATATTGATATCCAAAATAGAAAGAAAAAAAGATTATATTTTATGATTACTAGTATATATATTATTTATTATATGCACATTAAATCATTCCAGCGTATAAATAGGTCTTGATTTACATTGTTGATAACAAGCATAAGAATTAGCGAAGAAAGCTGAGAGTTTTCACAAAATAACGAAGATAAATAAAATGATCAATAGATAATATTTTGACATATTTTGTGGCATTAATATGCACTCTACATTCCAATTAAATTTTGATCGGGTCTTCAGGGACAAATCCATGAAATATCCTTCATATTTATTCACGTCGAATGACGTCACCAATCTTCCTGAAAAGACTAGAACCTAGTATTTCACTTGTTCCAGATCGCTGTCCGAGCCTTTCATTAGCACTGTAAGAACCTTAACGCCGGTAGAAGGCGCTGTGGTAATTGACTATTAAGTACTTAGTATGGCGTCATTAAAAGATTTACAAGTCGTGGTCCTGATGCAACATCTTCCATTTGTGACGAGCGTCCGTTGGTGAACACCTCTCCGCTAATGGACTCACTGACGTGGGATGACGAGTCTTAATTAATCTGTCATTCATAATCCATCCACACTAGAATCTTCAAGACACTTATGATGATTTCGGTCAATGGGGAATTCATTCACGTCTGATTACCAAATATAGAAGAGTCATTGCGATATTCACTGGCGAAATATCGGGCTAGTGATAATTTATTGCTCCCAGGTTCGATGTAAAGAAAATCTTTATTGAGTGTTGAGAAGTTCGTTTGCTATCATACACTAGGTTACGTCGTTGTTTTGTACTTTGAAATGGTCTGCATAGTATTATAAAAAATATCCAACATATGACTTTAGTATCAACTTTGCCATCTGACAAACAGTAATAAAAACGATTTCGTGCAAGGGTGTCTTATAAGCCACAAAGGACAAGGGTTATCCATTGTCTAGTTCTATTTAGGGATTTAGTTTTATAAGAAGTCGTCATCCTACGACAATCTTGTCAAAATGAGACTTTGCCCATGTTTCTGCTCATTCATAATTGTTTCTCATTAAGTCACATATCAGATGATGCTTCTTGACTTACTAGGATATTTTCTCTAATATTGGTGGGATTGTTGTTTAATTGAAGCTTAATGATTTACACTGATGTGTGACTGAAGTAGAATAAAATCATGTCTTGCCATTTAGTTGTGAACGTGGATTGAGAAACGTTGACAATTTTAATATGAGGCTTGGCAATTTACAGCCATTTCATTTCTCTGGTGCCGTGGATTTCTTGTTGAGTTTCATATGTGCTATGCGAAACAATTGACAATGTTTCACTGTACCTTTCATCAAATGTGCAACTCGGTCAATTCGAAACTAAAAAAAACACGGATAAACATTTAACATTAATCATTAAAGTTATTACATTTAGGAATTCTTTTTGTATAAAAAAATATGATAGTATAATAATCGTTTAGTTTAATTGATTGGGTCTTTAAAACACAATTTAATGCTAATGAAATTAAGGTCTACGCATATTTCAAATAATGGTTTTAATTTTGAAAATTTCAAGTAATATTAGTTCCGGTGTTATATAGTGTCTTTTCCCCCTAGCCATCTTTCCCCCGGAAAAATGGCTATATAGCAGTTTTCCCCCACGGAAAGCTGACTATATAGTGGGTTTTCCCCCTTTTTATAGCCAGATTACCCCCACGGAAAACCTACTATGTAGTAGATTTTCTCCCTGTTTTACATTCCGGTCATGTTTATGGCGGACCGTTCGTGGCAATAATTATCAATAACTGATATAATATTAATTTCTCATAATAAAGGATAATTATGGCATTTATTAATACATAGAATAAAATACATGGTTTTTTCACCCCTGATATGAACAAAGGCACCCGCCTTCATAACATTCCTGTGTCATCACCATTTATTTCAACTTCTGTTACACCTTTTTGGAACACCTTTTACACGGATTTTGGAATACCTCGAATCTTTTTCATCTAATCGATGCTTATCTACAGTTTTGACTTCGACGTTATGACATTGACATTTTTCACAGAACACGTCAGAATACATTTGAGTGAAAATAAGCCGGTTTGGATCTTTAATTTTCCCATGTATTATCATCTATGTATAAGCTCCTCCCAGGATACTAACTGACCAATCTTTGACCTAATTGTGTAGAGGAAGGGAATAAGAAGTGGAAATGTATTACTCCCTTCGTCCAAAAGGCTATCAATTTTAAATTAATACCGTTAGAATTGACGATCGTAAATATAATCATATATTTCTACTTCTAAATATATAGGGTGCAATGATATGATGAGAAACTGAAATGTTATACGATTGATGGGGTTCTAAATCATGGGTAAGGGGTATTATAATTGATTATGTATTAAAGGCATGTGTAAAGTAAGTATTTACAATTTTGTTTTAAAGTCACGCATATTCATATTCATGTTTTTACTCGCGTTTTTAACGAAACGCGAGGTTTTATGTTGTAAACTTTTTTTTTTTTAAATGAAATGGCTTCACAACCAGAACAAAGTCGGTATCTTTGCTGGTTACTTTGGAAAAATGTGAAATGGAGCCTGGTCTAACCTTATGTATATATTATCATTCGCTGCGTGCTAATTTTTCCGCTTTTTATTTTGCAACGTGATTTATAAATATACAATTTTGAAAACGATGCCATATAAAACAAGATATACGATTCACTTACCTAAAAATCTTATCATACTAT
>WFKH01010211.1:25216791-25239441 GCA_016163765.1 Magallana hongkongensis
ATATATATATATATATATATATATATATATATATATATATATATATATATATATATATAGACACGTTGAGATTAGGAGAATTAAATTTCGGATTTTGCCATTTGTAAATTTGTAATTTTATGAAGTAAGAAGTAGAGGTAAAATAAAATATACGAAGATATTTATTTATTAAAGAAATATCAGCGTAAAATGCATTGTCAGGCTTCATGGATACGATACAGCCAGCTGTGAAAATAACTTATAAACCCCCAAAAAGTGCAAATAGATTTTAAAAAGCATTAATTCTGCAGATTAGCTTGGTGAACTTGGTTAACCAACAAAAAGACAAGGGGTCACACCTCAAACAGCAGGTTCTCACCTCAAAAATGTGTAACATGTATATCAAGCTGCCGGTGAAATGCATTTAGGGTCAGGTTTTTTCTCTCCTTTCCCTATTAAAACAAGTAAGCGTTAAAGTATATACTACTTAGATCCTGCGCTTGATATGAGAATGATTGAGGACTCATTTACGTCAGACTTTTAAAATTAATTATGTGTCTAAATTGCACGAAAATAAGAAATCCGGAACCTGACGTCAAAGGGTTTTTTTTATTATTCGGGCAGTGGATGTGGTTAGTTATACGTTTAATAACTTCACGCCGATTCTGATGTTAATTTTAATTTTGTAAGAACTACATGCAAGTACAAGATGTATGTTTCCTACAAACTAAAAATCGTGCGTAATGATTTATTCAAAATGTTGAGTTTCATTTAAATCAATTTTCTTTAAGATGAGGTTTAGATGAACAATGTTCTGTCAATTTTAAATTGTTGATCGATCGACAAAATCGTGAACAAAATGCATCGGCAATTCTAGAGAAGCAAGTTATTTGATGTCTCAAAATACAATCTTAAACAAATCACTTGTAAAAAATATTATTTAAAACAGCAATGAAGACATATTAATACATCATTAACTCGTTCCTTGGTTTGAACAGACTACTCTGACTTGTTAATCAAATGGTTTTACATGTACTTAATTCTTAAAAATCTCTCACTTACCGGTTTTCATTTTCCGAAATTTTATCCAAGTGCAGAGAAGCAATAAGTTATTTTCAAAAAATGTCACGTCTTTCCGATTTCAGTATGGCTAAAAATAATAAACGACCTATTGATATTTAAATTTTTGAAAAATTAGGTTAAATTTCCATCATGAAAATTCAATTGCATGGAATTCTATTTCCCCCATTTCCAATTTTTTGTATTTTCACACGAAAGAAAATTCATTGCAGCATTTAAGTACACAAAGTGAAAAATGCTATATAAAAGGGTGCTTTAAAAAACAACATATACTAGTTTGCATCACATGTTGCATAACTAGAATGCATCATATGTTGCTTAATAATAAGGGTTTTAATTTGTAAAATTCCTTATTTTCCTTTCTTGTGAAAATAATCATTTAAAGTTTTCATCTATTTGAATATTTCAAACTAATTGTAACGGCTAATCATTCATTTATTGTCCCAGGGTGCGGGACAGGAACGGAACTACGTCACGGCATGCTACATTCAATGTCCAGTTATTATTCATTTTCATTGATTTAATGAAAACAAAATCTTGTTAATGACAGTGATTAACAAGACACTTTGTGAATATTTTCGCAGACACTTTCAAAAATAGAAAAATAAAGGTCTCCTCTTGTATCTTGTCTGATTTATGAGCGGCTTTTATCGACTTTGCGGGCAACTGAATAGGGTAAAGATCTTTGCTGAAAACTAAATGGAGTTGATAAA
Source organism: Magallana hongkongensis (assembly GCA_016163765.1). Classification (NCBI taxonomy): domain Eukaryota; kingdom Metazoa; phylum Mollusca; class Bivalvia; order Ostreida; family Ostreidae; genus Magallana; species Magallana hongkongensis. The sequence goes on from WFKH01010211.1 coordinate 25,218,564, forward strand.
ACGATGGACGGGCCAAAAACAAACAAACTAATAAAGATGTAAAAGATTGGGACTATAAAGAGAAAACAATAAGGGCGTGTATCTGTCTTGAGTCTGGTAAAAGGGTGCCTTAATTGATGAACAAAATTACGGAATAGTTTATACTGGACACGAATAATGGACTTCCGGTTCTTGATGACTATGGATGAAAGGCATTTCCGGTTTTTGCGCAGACATACATATATCAGATATTTAATCAGTTGGACGTAGTTAGATGTAAATCTAATTTACTTCTTTTCGCGTTGACATAATATTTCTCTAGATTCACGTGGAGTCCATCCGTGTGTTACGTGAAGTGATCTGTTTCAATTTCATCTTTTTCATGTGATATAGATTTTATCTTAATGTACATATATTTACTTTAACAATGCATAATTACAACTGACAATACTTTTTTCCGGGTTTTTTTGTACTCAGTGTAAAAGAAACTTGATAGAATGTATTTTATTTGATATCTCAAAACCATATTAATTGTACTACAAGAGGTATAACAATACATTTTTACAAACAAAATGGAAGAGCAGTCCCGGATTTTTTGGGTTTAGGTGAACATATATATAACATACAAAGTTTAATAAGAAATACAGAGCTGGAATTGGAGGCGGAAATGTATTTCACAATAAAATTTGCTTACACCTGAAATTTTTGCCACCAGTTAGTTAACTTTACAGTTTTACCACGAACTTACGAAAAGTTGCAATTGAAATAATGTCAAATACTGATTTTTTTTTAAATCCAGAAGATTGAATTAAATGCATGTAAATATTAACCAGTGAGTGAACTGTTAGTTCTCTTACGTTTACGAGTTTACTTGACTGTATACAATTAGAGTAGATTCGCTGCATGCGTTGGTCAACTTTGAGTGATAAAACGACTCCTGATTGGATGTATGACCTTGTGTTACGCATGAGACACCGTGTGGATACGGAATCAATTGTTGACGACAGGTCAGACAGGTCACACAGCATGTAAATGAACACACTAAGGAAATGATGCTAAATGCAGAAATTCAACGCGATTTTATAGGATCTCTAATGCTCAGAAAAAAACCAGTCATGAACTGATCGGAATGTTCAAAAATAAAGTTAATTTGATGTACATGTATTTGTGTAGTTTTTTTATTCAAACTTTAATGAGATTTTTTTCTATACTCTAGTATAATGATGTAGAATATATTTCGTTTTTCATTTTCATATGATTGTATATAATCTTATTGAAATATAATTTTTTTAAGATTTAAAACTATAAATCTGTATTTAAAAAAAAAAAAAAGCATCATACACACAGGCACACAAACAACAAAAATATGGTTAGTTTAGTAAGTTGATCCAGTCTTATTGTTGTAGATGTAATGAAATTACACCGCTAGTTCTTTTAAGAGCACTCAATTTAAGACGATTTGAAAAAAAAAAGTTGTGTGCCACTCATTCGAGTGTGGTACATGTAGTTTTTTAAAGACGTGCTGATTTTCATGAAAACATTCTTGAAGTTTGAATTGATGAAATTTAGACTCGCTGTCCCGAGGCAACGCGGTCGACCCTACGAGGAACTAGCGTTTCCGCTTCATCAAGCGATGTCGCTGTCATTTTGTGCAGATATTGAGTTAAAACCATCACGAACGTCCAACGGGGAATGAAAAACTTCGGAAGTGCAAAAAATATAATCGCCAGGGCCTTGATATTGTTGATAATATCTTACCAAATGGGTATACACTTCATTCTGATAGTGGGTAAAGTTGAAGATAGACGACGACCAAAAAAAAAAAAATGATTTGCTGCGTATATATACTGAACTGTCAGTGATAAAGGATATAATAAATGTATCTAAGGATAGGACTTACAAATATGCATGCAGTAAAGTTCATTACATTTGTATATTTTTAATGGAAAATATTTCAACGTCATTCAGTAAGAAAGGAAAAAAATTAGTGCTGTTACATGCTTAATAGCGCCGACCAATTGTCTCTTCCAGATGAATCTGCATTACTGATTATCAAGGTAAATGAAAATAAAATTCAGAGAAAGTGGATTTTCCTTACAGTGTCTTGTTATATTTTATTGTTATTATTTTTTTTTTAACTTTTATTTAGGTAAACCTTTTATAAAATGAAAAAAACTTCCCAAACTGTTTTACACATTTCCATTACATTTAGTTTAGTACATTAGGTCCTTTGAATGTTAGAATTTAAAGTATTCAAAATATCTACTACAGTTTTTGTTTCGGCTTTTAATTTTTTGTGTGTGTGATTTCGTTAACTTTTCTACTTTTAACAATCGATCAATTTACTTTAACTTGTACAATTGTATGTGATGAAACAAAACATAGAATCGTGGTAAGACTTAATCATTTACTAGCAGATATCGGGAAGTAAAGAAAAGGATTATTTGTATATTAGTAGATTCATATGTCGACAAGAAAGATACTGTAATAGATGTAATGTCAAATCAGTTGATGATGAAAAACACTTTTTATTCTCATGTCATCATAAAAAGGCATTAAGAGATACTCTGTACAATCTAGCTAATGACTCTTGTAAAAATTTTCAATGACCAAAAATTAAACTGGCTTCTGACGAATGAAGATATACAATTACTTGTACAACTTAGTGAAATGATTCTTAAAAGTGGAGTATAATTTTTATATTTATAGATATATATAATGTACAGTGTATCTATTTAAAAAGGGGGGGGGGGTTATGTTATGTAACGTATAAGCATACTGGCTTAACACTTTGAGTACAAGTAGGCCAGTTTGATTGACTGTGCAGGCACCGTCCCTTGGTACTCTCTGTTTTCAGGCCACCTTGTTTCTGTATAGCTACATTGTTCATGCATTATCTCACATATTTAAATGTGTATATCTTGCACATACATTTCATTGTATTGATGAATCATTTTGCATATGGTTGTTTGTAATGTGAACCTGGACATTCTAGGCTATTTTATTTCATTCATTATTTGTTATAATCATGATACTTTTTTTTTTATGTATATGCCCCCTGAGGGCCCTTGATTGGTGAATAAACTATATATATGTAGATATAGGCCAATAAAAGCGAGAAAAGGTTACCAAAGCCATCACAGCTTTCTCTAATCTTCACAATGTACACAAAAACAGGTGTGAAAGCGTGAACACTAAAGCTTAAAGTAGTTTGGTATAATCAAATCCGAGGTTTTTTTGACACATCTTACGGTGTTTTTAATGAGTACAATTTGTCCATGCTGACACTATATGGTAACTACGTCATGGACTATTGTTGGAACATCTTTTTTGTGGGGATTGTTTTGAGGTTTTTTTTTTTTAGTTCAGGCTTCTTCTTTTTTTCTTGCTATCAGTACACACGAGTCACACATTAAGTCCAGATAGGTGCCAAGCTCTCGATATGAACACATGATAAAAATACAACATTACAATGGTGGAATCTATCCTGCGTGGTAACAGGAGCCAGCGGAGACTAGACCTCTTCCCTCGACTTTCAGATGTTAGAGGTGTGGCAAGCGTTTGTCTGTGTCCCTCTCCTATTTATTAATGGCAACATTGTGTTTTGCCTATCAATGTTTGTAACTCAGGGGAACATTTATTTTTGGGTTTTTTTCTTTGTTTTGGGGGGGGGGGTGTTGGGGGGGGGGGGGGGTGGATTTGGGGGGTTGTGTCATCACCAGAGAAACTACTTCTTGGTGGACATATCAAAGCATATGCTTATTTCTAATTTTAATGTGGGAGCCACTATCTTAAGGTTTGTGCCACACTTTCAAGTTTGTGCTATTGTGTTAAATCATTTTCCCACCTTCCCTTACTTTTAGGTAAGTGACTATACTATGTCACTACTTCTACTTCAAGTTATCAACTATTAACTGTTAGTTATAACTTTGCCAAAAAAAAGCCAGTGTTTGGTGTCAATAACTGGGGGGTCATGCTCCCAAATACAATTACCTTTTATGGTTTAATTTTTTTTTTTTTTTTTTCATTATGCACAGGTGCCTCATTATAATAAAAGATAGATAATGCATCTATTCTGACCTACTATTGGTTAAAAACCTTGAAATTTTAACTTTTTTATGTCAATTATTTGAAGTTCATGTATTTTCAAAATTTTAGAAAAAATTTAAATTTCCTCAAATCATATCTTTCTTGTGTATTTATTGTGACCAAAAAGTTTTTAAACGGAACGACATACATGACATAATCCAAAAGTATTTCTTTAAGGTATGAAATGGCGCAGACAGTCTATATGATATCTCATCGCAAAATTCCTTAAATTTGGTATGAACGGAAACTTTTGTATAAGACATTAATTTTCTACGTAATTGTCATTTGCAGTGAGCTTTCAATTACAAGTACATATTTCAGACCAAAATAACCCAATAACAACATCGGGATTTCTAAAATAAAGCGCAAAAGTGACCAAACAAGGACGTAGCAACCTCCAACAAGGAGCGACAAATGGAGAAGGAGTGTGCACTTTAACAGACTGATTATGTACCATCTGAATATTATCAGACAATCTCAAAGAAGACAATCCTGGAATAAAATGACCATCATGTTTCCCAGAGCTAGTATCGATTAATTTCATTTTAACAAGGTGATCAGTAGTAGATTATTATTAATATTCACTTAAATGATGTTCTATCGATGGAAATGAAGCTTTGAGCACTGGTCTTAACAATATATGACGTGACTCGGATTCGTACTTGAGATTTGACTTTTTAAGTTTCATTATATTTGATTCATTCAGTGGTACAGCAAAAAGTATTGTTATAAGGATGGCATGCTTGTGAATATCCAAAAAGGAGTTATATAACCAGAAGATTACAGGGTCAAAAAATAATTAGCAAAATAGCTTAATATAGTATTTCATTTAATGTACATATTTTGGTAATTAACTTGGTCTTCCTTCATTTTTTTGCCTGCATTTACAAAGTAATGATCAATTTAAACATAGCGTTTTCAACAAAATGTGAGGACTCATTTCCTTTATGCTTTATGAAATATGGTAATTTGACATGATTCATGCAATGTATACGACAAGGAAACCAGATCTAAAACGTTATCCTTGATTTTGGTTAAGGTATATTTTATCTTAAAGCAGTTTTTGTACTTTTGGGATCTTTAAAAGATTTTGAAGCAGGGCGTACCTTCCATTCCTACTGCAATTTTTACGCATCTACCATGATGAATCATAGCTATTTATCTAATGATAATTGATGTCAACACTGACTCGACAGAGTAACTATGGGTGTTTCGCATACTTTGGTCTAAAATGTAAAATGTGTAAAATTTTACCACGAAGTTTAATTAGAGAGGTATATAAATCTTTTTACGTACATATGATATTTTAAAAGCTCAAAAAGTTTCAAAAGAAACGATGTACATGTCAAACGATTTACCGGAACAATATGACTAGTAATAAATTTTATTATTTTCTTTCTTTGCTGTATTTTGCGATTTAAGTGTTATCCGCCCCCATACTTTTAGGCCAACTGGATCGCTCAGGCGAGATACTGCTTCCTGATTATGTCTATCGTTGGCGTGTTGCGTTTTAATATTTTGAGCTTCTTCTCTGAAACTACTGTACCATTCATGACCGAATTTAATGTGTAGCATCTGTAGGAGAGGAACATTGATTATGAAATTCATGAGCATCATACCCCATAGACCCATACATTCTGAGTACAATCTGTAAAGCTGTACGTAATCTTTGAAAAAGTTTTATATGCTACATTAAACAAACAAAATAACTGCGTGGTCATGATGAGCAAAGTCTTTACCGAAAATGCGAAATTCACGACTCTAAAGGTTATATAGTTAATATGTATTATTTCTTGGAAAAATATTCCTCTTAACTACAGAGCACGTAGCAGGCAAGCTTGGATGAGCAAAGAGACCTGTACTATGGAACTTGTGAAACTCATTATCCCTGGGTGAGGAGTTCTGGTGCTAAGGTGGGCTCAGTTTATATTGGTCATGAGGTGAACAAGATTCAGTTCTTGAAAAATTCTTTCAACAACTGGGTATCTAGCAGGCAATGTAAGTACATTGTTATGATGAGCAAGGAGACCTTTCCCAAAATTCGGTCAGGTTTTGGGGTGGGGGTCATACTGGTCATGTACCGTGGTTAATATACTTTAATTATTTAGGAATCTTTTCTACAACTGGTCATATACCGTGGTTGATATACTTTAATTATTTAGGAATCTTTTCTACAACTTGCCATCGATTTCAGGAAAATATTACATTTTGTACGTGTACCTGTATTCAAATTTTTGAGCTTATTTCTAAGAAGTTGCTCTAATTAACATTTTGGAAATGAAAATGCATACTGGCGATGTATTCATGTTGGGATAATATTTTCTCCTTCCTTTAGCCATTGAATGGAACCAAATGTTTTGATTACTTCAGATAACCAGACCATTTCTTAATCATTCATCAACCCATGTATCTTATTTTGAGAAACACATTATATTATATCATTTTATTTCGCGTTAATACATATAATTAATTAAGGAGCTTTCTGTGAATCCTTCAAATGGATATATTATTTACAGGTGACCGTTACGGCCCTTGGGCCTCTTGTTATACATGTGTATACATGTACACGTAGGAATTATTTGAAACCATTGACTAAACATATTTCTGGTTTGCTTCGAGCAAATTGTTTAGCTATGAAAGAATAAAGAGACTGCCATAATCATTCATTCTATGTATCCATTATAATCTGTATCATTACGATAAATCTAAGCTAAACAGGTTCTAACACTCAATATACTGTTTTCTCTTAATTGCTTTACTCATATTCATAAAAAAATCGTTCTCCGCGACTTTTTACCCTAAATTTTTCAAATTGCAGGAAATAAAAGAGACGGCATTGAATACGTCGTCCTGATTTATATCTTAATGGCGGAATTTTAATTAACACACAAAATCTAAAATGTTACAGATTGAGAAAATTAACATAAAAATGAAAATCTGATATAAAAAATCTGGAAACTGATGGGCTTTTATGATTCAGTTTAAGAGCGAACATAATTTTTTGTCATACAGTGTCATATATTTTTATTTATAAATTGTTTATCAATAGATATACCAGGATTCCCAATTCTTTAAAAGATTCTCATGTTCGGGATCAAATCGTACTTGTTTCGACATAATAACGGGTAGAATTTTACTGATTAGTCTGAAACAAAACATTTCACGGTTCGAAATGGGTATGATATCTCCAGGGAAAATTGTCATCAAACTTGCTTCATGCCTTGTAGAGAGCACAGAAGGATGAATTATATATATAGCGGTTGGCGATTGATATCGAAAGTCCTTGTTCCATCAAATTAAACAGAAGAATGAAATTTATTTAATATCCGACCGAACAAGGACAATAGCAAATAATCAATGCAGTTATTAACGTCGCTTTTCCCTCGGGAATGTTAATGTTCATGATCACTATACACTACAAAACGGGCTACTATTTCATAGGACAAAGTCTACAAGGAGTTTTTCTTTTTGAAAACATTTATAGTTTAATTTCAGATTGTATTTTACCCATTATATATTTATACATTGTCTAATGCTGCTGGATGCTATCTTTACTGTGTAAACTATGCTTATTGAATACTCACTCACTCACTCTCTCTCTCTCTCTCTCTCTCTCATAAAAAGAAATAAATTACTTCAGTAATTATATTGTGTCCTTAAACCCACAGTTTTTCACTGTATGTAATCACCATCGCCCCTGACTCCAATTCCAATGGTTTGCATCTTTTTTAATTCTCGGTGCTTCCGGAATTCCCGTCAAGTGATGTATATGTATGGATGCCACACTGACAGCGGAATGGAATAGACAGGTGTACTCATGGAAGTTAATGATCCAGTCACGACTACCTTAAGCAAGTCAACTTTTCTTCAAGATCACAAAAAGTAGGGTGTTGAACAGTATTTATGTAAATGTAAAAACATGCAAAGACTAGTAGCGATCTGTCCTTCTGATAACCATATACATGTAGGTTAAAATGGATAAATTTTTTGTCTAAAATAGTACATTTTCACACAAAGAATATCTCTTTTAAAACTGCTCAGATTTCTTTTAATTTATCCATCATTATAGCATGCAAAAAGCAAGATTCGTGCCACAGTCAATTTTTAAAAAATGTCTTCAGAAATATGTAGAAAAGACCAAAAATATAAGTTGTGATCTTAAAAAAATCCTCGAGTCTTGTATCGTTAACTATCGTCGGAGACCCACGACAAGTCTTTCAAAGTGGGCCAACTCGCTTAATTTTTCTTACTCTCGTGAATAATTCGTGCCACCTCGCGGTTCGTTCCTTTACACTTTCGTAAAGGATACATCGCTTACGCATGCAACCACATACAAATAGATGTTTTTGAAATCAAACCTTTAAAAAAAATCATCGAAAACCCACACTCAGCTCGCTTACGCTTACTGATCACATGGGTCAACAGTACACATTGCATTTTTCTTGTTTTCATAACTACCTGTAATTCTTAATTAAACTTGGTCTTTGAGAAAAGAAACTCCCAAGGCTTACGGGTTTGCTTTTTTTTACGTTGTGAACCCTTTAGTCTCGAACGATGCTAAACAATATCATAAGCGTTTCGCTTTGCCTATCTGAATTATAAAATTTTTAATAGCTCCGATCGGTCTAGCACATTCTCTCTCTCTCTCTCTCTCTCTCTCTCTCTCTCTCTCTCTCTCTCTCTCTCTTAAACTCTTAAATTTACTAAAAGATGGTTGTTACATATATAATCATATTAATGCGTTATTGACCGGATTTCATCCGAATGTCAATTTTATGACGATATCTGATCTATTTGCAGTTATAACGTTAAGAGCCATATCTAATTTTGTTAGGATTTTTATTTTCGCAGGAGATTGAATTTTAATTAAATCTTGTTTTGTTCAACACATTGAAACTCGTCCGCTGCAAGGAAATTGGACCTACGTCTTTATGTGCAGGTTTGTTTCATAATCGGAAAGACTGTGTTATTACACTTAAATAAAACAAGGAGGGGTATACTGATTCTGACCTGAAGTTCCTTATTAGCTACATTGAAGCTTTCTGAATAAAAGAAACGCCTGACAGCACTCCCCTGCAAATTAAATGATATTAATTAAAATACTTCAGGTTTTCAAATGTTAGAGTATCGAAATGGTTCTCTTGTCGTTTGGGTCATTATAATTTTTAGCATAATCTATGCTAAAAATCAGTTGCACACAACACTAGCATTTTTTTAAAACTTAGGTTAGAATGTAACGAGCACACTTTTGAATATCAATACCCATGTACGAATATTTTATCATTTCGGTAACAATCCAAAACTGCTCTAATACTATTTCTGGTACTACATGCACATATATATGAATGTGGCGAACTCTTAATGAAACTAAATGATTTATGATATGATTGATTAATGCCTAGCTCTCTGATTGGCTGATATCCAACTATCTAGAAAAAAATAAATCGTTATAATCACATGCACGTGACCTAGGCGGTTAATATAACATTTGATTTTTTCTACATTGGACTAAAAATAGTTCGGGAATTTCCAAAATGCTACGATTGGTTATCCTTATTCGTGTCGTCCAATGAAATATCGCGTTTCTCAATTTGTTCAGCTATATTCTTCGCTTGATAACACTCATTTTGATATGTCTCTATTAATTCGTCGCTGAATCATGTAATAAAAAAATTATTGTTGTGTTGTTGTTTTTTTGTCGATATTATGATTTAGCTACCCGACAAGTACAATATTCAACTCGCCTTCGGCTCGGTGAATATTGTACTTCATTTAGCTACCCGACAAGTACGATATTCACCTCGCATTTGGCTTGGTGAATATTATCCTTCTCGGCTGGCTAAATCATCGTATTGACCTCAAAAACAGCAACAATTGTATAAACTTGGTGGGTCTTTCAGTGCAATTGAATGTAATATTACCCCCGGAAAAAAAATTAATTCATTTGTGATGGGCTCACAGAGACTCTTTCAAATCGATTCGTGATTTTACAATAATTGTATTTTATTTACTGTTAGCCATTTGGGAATCAAAAGAAACTTGTGCACTTTCATCTATTTTAATATAAATATCTCTGACATTAAGTGGTAAATCGTAAATGTTCTTAAGTCATTGGTTTTCATTCCGCTTATTACATTAAATAGCAGAGTTGCACGTCTGTCTTCCAAACTGACACAACTTTTTATTCAATTTTAAGTACAACCAGAATCTTGATGTAAGTTATTTCTTTGATGTCTGGTAAAAAAATCAATCTTTGAAAGATGTCCTTTTATGTAGTTTTTTAACAGTACAAGGCGACATAAGTTTATGAAATTGTGGAATATTAAGATTTCTAAGAACTGCTGCATGCTATTCTATTAATCTTGATTGTTGAAGACAACCATATTGGAAGAAGAAATGCATTGTGTTACGTTAAGCCCATGTCTACCGACAATGATCTGCCGATTCTCTTAGTTTCATGGACACTCACACACACATACATAAAAACGTCGTTTTACATAGTCATTGGGATCACAAGTTTCTAAAGATAATGAATTCTAGGCAATTAATGATGCTAATTAAGGCTACGGCTTCACATCGATTGCCTTTCATTAACCTTTATGGTTTGTGGTACGATGTTGAACGACGACTCGACTAAAGCTGTGCAATGTGTGGTCACAGACGAAGAATATGAAATATAACTTTGCACTAGAGCAACATTCTACACACCTTTAAAAATGTCATATTAACTTTCTGAATAGACACTACCTAGAAAAGCAAAATAGTGCGTGAACCGCGTAAAAGTTTACGATTTGCAAACTTAATGATACTTATGATAGATAAAATCCTAAAGAGTTATTCAAAATTCCTAAACGTAGTATTTACTAAAATAACTATAAGACCGGATGTTATGTCTAAATATGAGTGATGGAAATTAAATACATGAATTAATACAGGTATACTTATTAATACAATTTCACTATTTTAAGAACATATTTTTCCTACGCACACACCTGACAAGTTAGTATTGTTGTATGCAATGTTACGCAGTTCTATATTGCGACTTGGCCTGTAATGTTTGAACTTGCGATGGTATCCTTCTATAATTTTATAATAACGACGCGGTAACATTTCTATGCAAAAACTTAAAAGAAAATACTATTCAGTGTATTACATCTAACATTTTGTATATTAAGTCAGATAGTTAGAAAAGGAAAATTCGTTTCAATTCAAAACATGTACATGAACTAGTGCTTGTCTTTTCTATGGCATACAGCTCATAGCGTGCTAGTCTAAATAATGTTAATGTATGCATGCGAAGAGTACTCTTTCTCGTTGTAAGTAGGAAATTTTCAAATTTGGCATCTTAAACTGAATTTGGATTTTATATCAATGCTAGGATTACGTTACATATTTGTTGCACAGTGTGTCGAGTTTTTTTCTTCTTCTTTTTTGGTATATTATCTTTTCCTGAATTTTGATTTAAATGCACATGTAGAATCAAGTCATTTTTATTCAGTTGTGTGTAGGTTCCTTTGCTGGATGAATCACTGAAACTTTAAAAGAATTATAACCTTAAAATATAGTTATTAAATTATATTGATTAATACTACCACACAAGAAAACAGCAAGTCCCAGTGACTAATCTGATCTAAAGAACCAAATGATAAACCTGAAACATAGCTACAGGAAGCTATCCGATAAGTACGAGAACCTATCCAATAGCTACAAGAATCTATCCAACAGCTACAGGAACCTATCTGATAGCTTGAAGAACATATCCAATAGCTATAGGAACCTATCTGATAGATACAAGAACCTATCTAATAGCTACATGAACCTATAGCTAAAGGATTCCATCCGATAGCTACAGGAACCTATCTGATAGCTACAGGAACCTATCCAATAGCTACAGGAACCCATTTAATAGCTACACAAACCCATCTGATTGCTACAGAAACCTAACTGATAGCTACATGAACCTATCTGATAGCTACAGGAACCTATCATATAGATACAGGAACCTATCCGATAGCTACAAGAACCTATCCGATAGCTACAAGAACCTATCCGACAGCTACAAGAACCCATCCGACAGCTACAGGAACCTATCTGATAGCTACAGGAACCTATTTTATAACTGTAATAACTTATCCCGTGTCAAAGATTCTATAAAAGTCTCGATGGGAGAAAATTATTTAACTCATCTTTAATTCTGACTGCATAAAAGAACAACCTCTTAAGGCGACTTTAAAGAACTTCCAATGGTACGATGTGTGATTTTTATTCTTAATTTTTTTACCTTTTGCAAGGCTTGCTTCTTATATTATCATTAAATGAAAATTACTATAAAAACAAAATATGGTAAACAGTAATAATATTTTATTTTACAAAAACTGTCATTAAAATGCAACCTCAAGTGAAAATGTATTTTTTGAAAAGTAAACGACGAGTTTAACTTTTAGGTTGCCATGGCATTTTCCCCGAATACTGTATGTAAGCTTCTTTTATCACAAATCTAGACTTAAATTTCATTGAGAATAACGACTTTGGCGTTTGTCAAGAATTATTGTAAAAGAAACAAAATGCAACTTACAATAAACAATTTACAAAATTTACATCAATGTCTGTATAGAAAGACTAGGATCGCTGTGTCGTCGGTTTCGTGATCCTTCTTGTTACACTGATATCATATATCAATTCAACCACGTGTTGAACACTGAAGGAATGAACAAAAAAGGATGTGAAAAACGTATCTATAGCTGTCGTGAAAGAGGTAAATGTAAATTAATGTATGTCTTCCTATAAGTGCATGTACTTTTGTTACGAAGCAATAAAGGTTAAATAGATTTCACCACAAAACTGAAAACTTTATCCCATATAATTATGAAATGGATGGAGACATATGTACTCTGAAATTTTTGGAATAAAAGAGTGGCAGTTGATTTTATGGGTTGGGTCTCATTTGCGTTAAAAATCAGAGGAAGTTATAGAAGTAGCTCATGTGTTAAGACATGTGAATACTTTTGAAGATTTTTTGCTGAATGACTACATCAAAATTAATTTTACTTGTAAATAATCACGTTGTGTAATACTTCATTTGAATTTGATTCATATTTTTCTGACATATATGATTTTAATGACTCCTTTTAAAAAAATAGGAGTGGCATACTCAAACATATCTAATATATTCAAACTCTCAAACTCTCTTTATTACTGAAGCCGCACATCTTTGAGCATTTTCTAAACATTTTTGATTAATGCTTAATTTTGATTGATGCTTAATTAAACAAGCATGGAATAGATAAAGAGGCAGTTCTTACAAGATTACAACTTAGAGTAACCCAACTTAAGTTTGTTGTACAAGAAGTTTTGTAAAACAAACCAAAACACAAGGTCCTGTCTTTGTTTTATAACAAAGTGTGCCAAAATTTAAATAAGTGAATGAGTTTTACACTTTTTAAAACCTTTTTTTTTTGGGGGGGGGGGGGGGGGCTTGTCTTGGGGTCTAACCATATACACAATAGTCGCATAGACCTATAAAATCTAGGCACATGCAAAAGTGACAATGCTTACATGATGAAATTATATAATATTCTTATATTTAGGCATATTTTACAAAAATAATGACACATGTATTTGTTTATTAAAATTCAGTTAATGCAAATCTTTTTGTTCTTTTTCAAATCGATCTGTATAATTGACACAGCTTAATTTAAAAGAATTGTAATTTAACCAACACAATTTCTTCGATTTTCGGTTTTAAGAATTGTAACCTTAATGAATTTATGCCTTTCAATACTGAATAAGGACCCAAATGGTTTAAGAGGAACTGATTTAAGCAAGTAGAAAAAATTAAATTCATAAATAATTCATTATCAAAATAATTATAGCAGATCTTGGCCGTTTTCTCTGTCTATTGTGTAAATTAGTCGCAACTCTATAAATGTCAAAATTTACTCTGATTCATTAGATGGCAATTAATTAGACTTTATGTCAGACATATTATGGTACGATGTTGGTTAATATGAGGGGATGAACTCGCGGTCATTTCACATGGTGCAGAGTAAGACTTTATGTTCCCAATATACTTACTTTAATTAATTAAAATCTCCTCACGTTATAAACCATGTGGCTGTTTTTTATAGCTCTTGCACAAGGCTGATGAAATTTTATTTTTGATTTAAAATCATTTTAAGATGTTCAAGTACATTTACGAGATTGCACGTAACCTTAAATTGCTGCAAGCTCTAATACATATAAATATACCGTTGGTTTTTTTTTAAATTTAACGGTAGCATTTATGTCCGAAATAATCAATTTCATATTACGATTATATAAAATGGAAAAATTTAAAGAAATATATGAATACAATTACAGGCATTATTTTCAGTAATTGGGATAGAAATAAGATTTTATGATTTGAATATAATCATCTTGTTTAATTCATATACAATAAAACTTGTATAACTACACTGTTCCTTTCCCATCATAGATACTTTAGTACTAAACAACATTAATGGAATTAAGTAATTGAAATATCATTCAAGCCTTTAAATAGATTCATTGTATTATGGACTGTATACATTTGGAAAACGACAGAACAGCATTTTTATGCAAGGGATTCTGCGAAAACCAGAATATTATTGAGTTTTACGAGCTGGTGAATATTAATAATGCAGAAAAACTACAAGAACTGTCAAACCTTTTAAAAGAATTCTCAGAGACGTCTGCTTTACTAGAAGCGTGTACATTCGCAATTTTCCTGATTTACTAGCGATCCTTACCTATGTGGATATAATTGTAACATGTACCTCATATAAGCACTGAATGCTTATTTTTGGATGTCGTCGGTCCTATAACACACCAAGGCTGTGCAGACAAATTGAATATGAAGTTTTTGTGTATCGTCGCTTTAAAGCCATTTTATGCGCTCTTAGTGAGGGACATGAAACATTAATGGAACAGCCATATTAACATGTTATTTAGTTCGCTTCCGCGACTAAAAATATAGTGCCAGAAACTTTGTCGAGAAAATTTTTTTTATTAACGAATAGATATGATTGAACGATTATTGTTCATATGTACATATCAAATTGGTTATGTAAGTTTGAACGTTTTATTTAATCTTACAATAATAAACATATTCAAAACGGGCGATGACGTTTATATTTGCGCTCATGCGCCGTGAATAGGCTACATGTTTTCATAGGAAATTGAACGTCGCAGATTTCCAATACAAATATAAGGGGAATTCTACTACAGTTATTGCCGAGATCAAAGAGATGCCGCGGACATTATTCTCCAATATACCAAGAACGTCATCAGTAAATTATCAGATCAGAAATACCTATTTGTCTCGCACTGATCATGACAGTACAACTTGAAACCGTAAAAAGGTTTAAAACCATGTCAATTTCACGTGTTAGTTCCAGTCAAAACGATGTGTATTGCCTCAAATAATTATTTTTATGAGATCAATGCGGCTGTTCCTAGGACCTTCCTAGCATATTTTCACTGCGTGTTTTTACATAAAATATATAACGTGTAGTAGTAATAATCGTATTAAATTGCCCTTAAAATATTAGGAATATGATTCAAAGATATTTTATAAATAAGTGAAGAGTATTAAAAATCCAAAGAAAAATTATGTCGTCTGCATGTGATTCCTTTGATCGATACACATGAAAACCGTTGGGGTTACACGGAACAGCCGTCAAAATGACCTAGATCGTCTCTCTATAGGAGAAACGATCTGTAGAAATACTGGGTTGTTAGTAGAATAGAAATAAAGTTCTTTTTATCGTGAATGTTGCAGGATAACCTCCTCGGTCTCGAAATGTTGTTTGAAATATAAAAGCCGAGGCTTTTAACAGTATGAAGGTGGCAGTATTGCAGAAAAAATACATAACCCGCGTTAGCGGGTTATGTAAATTTTTTCTGCAATGATCGCTATCTTCATAACCCGCATACATCTTCAAAGAAAGCATTTTATTGTTTATATTTACATCTTTCTTTTGACAAATTAGTGAATTGATTGTAAAAAGTAAGTAAAATTCACTAAATTACTGCTAATGTACATCAGTACGTTAGCTTAAAGAAACAGCCAAATCGTCTCCCATGGGAATTTGAGTCTGACATCATCATGATTATTTCGTGCAGTCCGTGATTTTTCTTAGGTCGCTGTAGGTTTCGACCAATCGATAAACGGGGCGTGTAGATTTTAGTCTGGCTGTTTCCATGGAGCTATGAATTAACTATAAGTTTCCTTAAGATATAGAGGGAATCATACTCGGTAGATGTAAATATATTACAGTGGATGGTTTTAAGAGAAAAGTGTTATATGGAGCTTTTCCTATGAATTTATAATATGCTTAAAAATTTATCTCAAACAACATAGAGTTTTAAAATTCCGATCTTTAATGAATTAAATGGGAAATGTACAAAATGTACTTGGTATGTCTATAACAAAAAGTCGAATGTTTTAACATAGATCCAACAATATACACACTGGGTTACATAGACTGTTCAGAATTAAGAATGCATGAATGCGGAATCCTTATTCTAATCATTTTAACCAAAAATTCCTTCTAGAAGGCACTGTGAATGTTTAGGGAAACTCCTTTGAACTATTTGCAACATTTGACTTGTTTTCGAGCAAAGCAACTAGGGTAAATAATTCTCAAGAATTAATTAACACTTTTAATGTTGTCTTTTTTATCTATTTTTAGAACTCTGTAATGATTTATTCATTATTTATTATATTTGTGATGTTGAACTTAGAAAAGAGAAAAAAAAATGTATGTTAATAATATCAAAATTTCAAGGTCACTGAAAGTCCTATTTGAAGGTCAAGGCGAGAGTCATTTTTCGAACAACGCCTCTCTTGTTAATCCAACCAACATTAATCATCATTGGTTTCTGTGTGGAGTCAAATTTATGAACATGTATTTTTGTAAAATGTAATTTATTCTGAAAACAAAGACAGGTGTCACCTCTGGTCGATAGTTCTGATTTTGGGGTTTTGTTTATCAGTTTTATCGCTGAATAATTATCATAATCAATGGTATTCATATTGATTTTTTAATAATTATAATATTCATAAAATAAAAGTTTTACGTAGTTTGTAAATTTTATGTTTATCGAAGAATTTATAAAAGTATTTCTAACGTTTTCCTAAATTAAAGTTAAAATAAATACATGAATTATTTTTCATTTTGACGAAGTACATTCTTTCTATTTCAGAGAGCCAGCAATCACTTATTCTTAATGGATCTATGTTACATTGTATATGCATTTCATGTATCCCAAAAGTAAGAATGGCATGTATGTGATGATACACGATGGAGCTATGAAGTTCTGCAATGTATTACTGTAATGTATAAGTGCTGAAGGTGAGTACAGTTTTGTACATGTCAACATTGATTAACCGAAAGTCAGGAAGACAATACGACTGTGTATAGTATGCTTACTCATGAAGAATGGCATAAATCAGCTAAGCATGAAGCACTTGTCAACCCTCAGAGGTAGGGGATGGTTCAGAATTACATAATGAATCATAATTATCGAGTTAATTAAACCCTATTCACTGCTGTTAAACACTTTCTGTCTTACGAGCGTCATTCATCATCTGGCTGATCTAAGCGTTTGTTTATATGATCAATCTTATGTCCGTCCTTTGATTTTGAAGAAGAAAAATCTGAAATGAACTCTCGTTTGACAGCTTTTGACAAGGTGGTTGACCGATTAGAGCATTTGAGATTTAGAGTTTATTCAAAATCAGTGGTAATTCACTGCATTTCTTTAAATAAAAGTGTAACTTACCAAAGCTGCTCTTCGGTTTTCCAGTTGTCATTTACATTTTACCTTTAATAAATTTGCATCTTCTGTCTTTATGACTGGACAGAAGACAAGGTCTCTATGAATTGTTCTGGTTCTTACTTGTACACCAAATGTAGTGCATTTTTTATACTGAAAATGAAATGAACGAATTCTCTGTATAAATTTTAGTCTGAGATGAAAATTTAATAACATCATTTTGGTATTTTTCTCAATTAAGTAAAACAATTTGTTTCAAACTTCAATGCACATTCTAAAACATAAACTTGCTTATTTGAATTTAAAAGTTTCGAGCACAAACAATCACAACTTACGAGGTCCCCAATTTCATATGTTGAATCATAATGATAGAAGAATCATCTGTAGAAAATATTAATCAAATATAGCAATATAAGTTTCCTGTCAAATTATAAGTGAATAGACGAACAGAGAAAAAGATGTTTTAACTGTCACTGCCAAAAATGAAATGTTTCCGTCAGTGAAAGATATCGTAAATTTGAACGAAATAAGAAGAAGTTCATTATTATATTTCTTGTATATAAGAGCTTGGAATTTTAAAAGATAGCTTATAAAAATTGATAACAGTAACATTCATAAGCATTCTGTTGAATGTTTGATCAAATTCATGTATTTAAAGTTACCAAACTCTTTTTCACCAAAGGAAGAATTTGATTTAGTGTCCACAACCATTCGGCATCGTTAAATGAACTTTTAATGTGTCGAAGGACAAGGTATACATAAAAATATCCAAGTGAATTCTAGTAATTTACTGCATTATTTGATGAAATAAAGTGATGTGAATACGCAGTCTTGATATTTTCGCTACAATAAAAAATTATACAGTTTAGTTTCGTATAATATTATTATTTTATGGAAATGAAATCATCTTTTTGCTTCCATGTGTGAAACAAATTAAAAGTGTATAAAACCGACACATAGGAGAACTTTTAAGATTAATTTTCTTAAACACCGGATGCTGCTAAAGTTCTTTTTTTACAGCACTAGAAAATTTAAAATGCAACGACATAATGGAGTTAAAGTAAGACACCTGCTAAATATGCTCCCAGTTCGCTAGACCACGCAGACAGATATTGGCGACTTTTTCTAATTAGGTAGTCAAAAAGATCAGAATAGTCATCGAACGAGATACATATAGCATACTGGTGTATTATAGATTGATTTTTAGGAAAATTGGGCCGGAAAAAAATGGGCCACTGGACTAATTAAATGCAAATTTGGGGACACACTTCGTCACTGCAGTCCTGAGCAAGTGTTATATGCCAATAATTCTACACCAGGTATAGACCTTTAAGTAGCAGAAATCACATCTTGTGAAGGTGTTTCATTTAATCCTTACACTATGCTACATGCTCAGGTATTTCATAAATCACCTTTTGAAGTTAAACGTGTTCCACTGCGAGGCTCAAAGCTGGTTCTGGATAGTGGCATTGAATCTATATCTGTTATTTGATTAGAAAAGCCTAATAAATACTTAGTTGTAAAGGTTAATATGTTATTTCTAGAAATATACAATGTACATGTATATCATAATTACCTCCCCTAACTAGAGGGAAATAAGTGCAGACGGCTGTCTATACATGAATTAAATTGTACTTTTTATTTTGCATAAGTTTAATAATCATATCTTGCCCATTTACAAAATGCATTTAGGAGAAATATATTTACAAAATGCATTTTAAAAGAAAAATATTTCTTCATATATTTATATGATTGAAAATCGCAACAACCACATACAAATAAAAAGACTAAAAAGCTTTAGGGAAATTATCGTCATAATTGTGATGATAGATAAATCTATAGACAAAAATGTTCAAGGATTTGTTCTTATCATGCTAAGTATTAGCGTGGGATATCCGATCCGGGTCCTTCCAATTATTCAAATGAATTATTAATTTTTTATGAAGTCACGTTCTTACTCTAATGTTATGTTTTCTTCTCTGAATAAATAAATATAAATAATTTTCCAAGAAAAAAAAACCAAGGAGACTGAAAGTCACGAACACAGTTTGAAAATTAAAATGATAAAGGGGTAAATAAATACTTTATTAATTCATATCGAAAATAAAACTTCAGAAATGGCATACACATGTACACATAAATATGAAGCTCAAGTGTTTTTTTACGATAGAAACACGAAACGCCTAAGCAACTAGCTATTTTTCTAACACCAGACCTTACAAAAATCACACATTTCAGTCGTGAACGCTATCGGCGTCCGAAGATGTGAAGTTTTTGTTCAGAAATTAACACAACCTTGCACATTTGCACAGCCGTAGAAAAAAATTTTAAAATGAAATTTTAATCAGTATTTTAGATAAATTGACACTAGTGCTTCACGTGTGTAAAGAAATAAAAAAAGTAAATCCTTCACACATGCTAGCACAAAATCGCTTCTCAGCATCATAATAAAAACTTTACAACTTGTTTGCTTACTGAAGTGCAAGTCACCTCTTTCAATTTTTTAGGTCACCTGAGTAAACTCAGGTGACCTATTGCTATCTGTTTTCGTCCGTCGTCGTGCGTCGTGCGTCGTGCGACGTGCGTCGTGCGTCGTGCGTTAACAATTTACATTTTTAACTTCTTCTTAAAAACTACAAGGCCAATTGTTCCCATTTTTGGTGTGAAGCATCTCTATGGTAAGAGGAATGTAAATTGTGAAATTGGTGGCTCTACCACCCCCAGGGTACCACAGGTGGGGCCAAATATGCAAAAAACAGCCAAATTTTCAAAAATCTTCTTCTCTACTCCCACACATGTGAGGAAAAAACTGATTGCATGGTTATGATGTCCATGAAGCCCTCTACCAAAATTGTGAAATTCATGGCCCCTGGGTCAGGGGTTCAGGCTCTAGGGTGGGGCCAATAATGCCATATAGTAAAAATGTATTAAATCTTAGAAAATCTTCTTCTCTACTCCCATAGATATTTGTTAAAAACTAAATGCATGGTTATGATGTCCATGAAGCCCTCTA